>JACSYO010002134.1:1661987-2119487 GCA_016806645.1 Ophiodon elongatus
AAAGATGCTCTGTGGAGTTCTTATCAACAAACAAAACGTATGTTTACATCCGGTCTCACTCACCTAATCACAGTGTTAAATCTCGAGACTTAACAAATGTGATGAAACCATTTCCTTCCTCTCAAACATTTGCAAAACCTTTCTTTTTTTCCCGTATTTTAAATCATGCATTGTTTACGTCCATGTTTGCTAGCTTGCAGTCGTCACCTTCACTGTCTTTGTTGCACAATGCAAAACTTGTTGGCTCGTTACAGCCACCCAACTGATGATCAGAAGAATAACGTTAAACCAATGGCATGGTGGATAAAATGTTTTCTTCATGATTGTGAAAAGAAATGGTGAACAAGTCTAGGAAAAAAAAAACAAGTTGTAACAAACTGTCCAGCTCTAACCTTCATTTTGCTTATCCTCATTTCTCATTTGGCGTGCCCTCTTTGTCGTCAAATTTCTGCTCCGAAGTTGAAATACTTCAAAGTGTTTCTTCACGCTGGAAAGAACATACACATAAGGAACATAAATGACAGGATGGACCTATAAGTCCAAATACAATAGAGCTCAGGAACAAAGAGGATTAATAGAGGGCCACTTTCCTGTGTTTGACATTGGACCAGTAGAAGGTAAATGTCCTGTACGTTCTTCATTTATTTATTCTTGTCAGAGTAGAGCTTGTAAATGATGAAACAATGAAAACAGTCACATGGAAAGAGAGTTTGTACAGTGGAAGTTAATCCATCACAAACAGACTAAAAAGAAGACCTCCAGTAAGATTTTAGGACGGCATGGGAAGTGTGCGTGCTAGCGTGGAGCTCTGTTAGACGAGTGAGAGGACGCGAATGACGTCTGTGAAATGAAATGGAGCTACAACCAAATCTTGTGCGATGATCGGCAGCAATGGGACATTTAGGGAATACCTGAGCTGACCTGGCACCCGTTCAGCATTGGCCCTCTCCCCCTGTGTGTGGGAACACACAGCATCTTCACATCAGTAAACAGAGCACAGTGCAGAGCCTTTGAGAAGAGGCTACGCTCCTTAGATACCTGTGTAAACACTGTAACAGATGTTAGATGACCTGGTTATATAACAATGCAATTATATAAGGTAATGATGGCTCGCATACGGCATGGAAACATGCACACAAAGAATGACATTTTGAAGTAGCCTCCATTATGATGCATGACTAACATTAGCATAAATAATCTAGTTATGACAAACAAAAGCGAATAAGATTATTAGTTACGGGCTGTTTACCACGTTGCTAATTTTTTAACTCAACCTTGATTGATGGCCAGTTTGACGTCTCACACCCAAATGCTAACATGCCCTGAGCAGAAACACAACAATAACAACAACAACAACTAATGAATGGCCCTATTTCCGTTCAGTCATCTTGTTTTATGCATGCGGGAATCACCGGTTACATTGCATAATGAGACGAGTTCCAACTGCTGGGGATCTCTCTGGCTCTCTAAACTAATCTTCCCTGACAACTTCTCCGCAGCGAGGAAAACACCTTATTCAATAAACAGAAATACAGGTTCTTCTCTAATGGATTAGGGTTGGCTCAAGTCTGAAATTGTGAGCAAACAGGTTGGCATTTACAGGTGTTTCACAGGCTGTTGAAATACTAGAAAAAAAAAACATATTACCCTGATATAATTTTTTACAGAAGACATCTTGACATGTCACAGTAGGAGAAGCACAAGTGTAAAAACTAAAATGAATGATGGCTGATTCACGTAGACCCTCGCGCTATGAAATGTAACCTGGTGGTTTTATATATGGGCCATATTCCAGCCCTTTTCAGTTCGGGCCCCTCAGCTTTTGAACTCCTTGCCTAAGTATTTCAAGCAAGCCAAATCCATCTTCACTACAGGGCCCTTTTCTAATTCTACTGGAGATTTACTAGAACGATATATATATACATATATATACATATATGTATATATATGTACATTTTGATCTCTATTGAATGGTGAGGTTTTTTCTCAGTTTTATCTCATTATGTTTTTATTATTTTGTCTATGTGTCACTATGTTTGGAAAAATTGCAATGTTGATCAATAGTATTATAAAGATTACTATTATAGCTGTCAAATAGTGAAGTAAAAAGCAAAATATTCCCACTTTAAATGTTGTAGAAGTACAAAGCAGCATAAAACTGTGCTACTACAGGAAAGTACAAGTACTTCAAGATTGTAGAATAATATTCCTTCAGTAAATGTATTCAGTAACTTGCAGTCTCGTCTTCTTTGCTGACTTGCAAAGTATGCAGAGCCCAACAAGACCCTTGAGAACGCACATCTGTTTAAGTGTCCGTACGATGGGACGGGAAAGGTAGTAAACTCCTAAATCAATCTCACGCTCCAAATTTAATTACATCCGGCTCCCACACAACCCATTCCCAACACACTAGTGTGCAACAGGAAATGGAATATAAGGCATTTGCATTGGTTAATACGTTTCCTAAGTGCAACAATTAGAGTTACTTTTAAGATTAATGATTTCCTCAACGCACATCCATCATGGGTCGACAGCCGGCAGACAATGCTTTTGGTTTTTATACACACATGTTAGCATATAGATACTGGGACAGAAAATTCCACAGATTTGCGTAATGGTAACTGTCATTTAGTTCAAACACACACTCACACACACACACACACACACACACACATACACACACACACACGGTGACGCAGAGATAGAGCGGTGTTG
The DNA here is from genome assembly GCA_016806645.1 of Ophiodon elongatus. Taxonomy (NCBI): domain Eukaryota; kingdom Metazoa; phylum Chordata; class Actinopteri; order Perciformes; family Hexagrammidae; genus Ophiodon; species Ophiodon elongatus. The sequence goes on from JACSYO010002134.1 coordinate 1,664,703, forward strand.
TGATCTTTCAACACCCAAGGGTTGCCCATCGCGTGTGACTGCAGTGCTGAAAGCGAGCGCACAGGGAGGTTTCTTGGATGTTTAACATGTCATCCAACCTGTTTCAGCTCATAATGAGGTGGCAGTTGGATAGCTATCAGGGAGCCACACAAAGGCAAGATTTGAGACGGGCTGACACCTCAGCGGGCTGCTCATTGACCTGGGATCAGCCGGCTCCAGGCACATCATCAAAGAGCAACATCAAACTCAAACTGTCTGCCATAAAACAGAAACAGCCATACAATACTATAAATATACATGTGGTTGACAGGCATGTACCAATTTGCCCATTTTATCATACTCTTCGAGCAAAAATGTCCTTACTCTTTTGCTGTTATACTGGTCCAGAGGTTCAGGAGTGGTGGGTGAATTGGAAAGGGAGGAATTTACAGGGTTCTCCACATACAATGTTTTTGTGATGTGATTTACTTGTTTCATTTGTTTGTTTGTTGTTTGGTTGGATCGTCTTTAGTTTGATCCAATGTTTTCCTTCAACCGTATGTTTTGGAGTTTTTTTGTTGAATGGCAACAACCAAAACTCTTATATCATGTATTTGATTGAACTTATTCCATTAATACTTTTTAATATAATTTTTTTCCCCAGGAGATTTAGCTAATTATGGTTCAAAATAGGGGTATACTTAAAAACTCACTGTGCTTTCTGTGTACCAGTTTCCACTTGTGGCTCTGTGTCCTCTGAAAATGAACTTGGTGGACTTAAGTTGTGGCCAATGGCCTTTAAAGGTTTGAACATAATCACTGAAACTGTGGTGTATTGATCACAAAATAGTTGTATGGTTGTAATGAGTAGTAATACTTTTTAGACCTCGGTTGACACGGCCCTTTTCTAGGTTTTGTATGATGGCCGAATAACGTAAGTAAACGCTACCTCTGCGACTGCCTCGTCAATACACTACAGAAACAATAAATTAATGAAATCTATAACCCCAACAACAAGAACAGGCTGACCTCGAGCCTCCAGGAACAGAACCGGGCAGTTAGGTGATTCTGTCATATCATCCCCAGTCAGCACTGTAGGTCATGTGACACCAGCTGGCTCTGAAGACTTTGATCCCCGAATACAATCATTAAAAGATAATCTGCCATAAAACAATGAATACATTTGTTAGGGCGTCTCACCACAATTTGAACCATTGGGTCTAATAAACATTGAAAAGTTTCTGCTATCAGTAAATTATTTTAGTGCAGATCATCTGAGCGGGGAGCCAGCAGGAAGCCAGCCAGGACCATGATGCTCCAGCTCTATGGGCCAAAGAGGCCGGAAACCTTCATTGGAATGACTGAGCGGCAATCTTAGAAGGCTGGATTCAATTGTCTAAATGCATGGTTTGGGTTTACTTTTTGTCACAACAATCATGCCTAACAAGCATTGACCCCATAGGGACTTTATCATCCGTACAGAAACATGACAACGCACAGTGTGTACGTTCAACTAGGTCCTAGACCAGGCCAATTGGCACTAGTGTAATTTATATTATTCGCATATTGAGGGTCTAAGAATAAAGACATATTGTTTCAAGTCTATGTATTACTTTGTGACTGACAAAGATCCATGATTGAAATGTTAAAGAATGTATAAATGAGTTTGTACAGAACATAAAGTTGGGAGCGGATTCTACTTTTTGCCTTTAGTGTACACGATGGGCGTTAAATTGTAAGTATGGAACTGAAGTGTAGATAATATTTAAAGCCAGCACTCAAGGCCTCCTTCAGTAACGTAAATCAGTCTCCGTGTCCACAGCAGCAGCAGCAGCAGCAGTGTGGGACTACAGGCTGCAGTTAGAGTTTCACCAGAGAGGCTGTGTGGTCCTCCAGTCTCCTGCTATTAGTTTGTTTACAGAAGTTAAAGCTGTGAGCTGCTGAGTGCCTGGGGCCAGCATTCCAATACAGTGGCTCATACAAGCATGCAGGGGCACACTCTGCAACGCTGTTGTCTCTCAATACAATGCATGCAAACCCGCAGCACTGAGCAGCACGCCCCAAACGCTCATCACGAGCACTTCTTTTTCCGCTTATCTTCTGAAAGACTCCCTCTTCCTCACTGCACACGGTTGCTCTTTAGCCGTTTTTCTCGCTATTTGTCCATATTTCAGAAATCCTTTGTTCCTCACTTTGACATAACCGCACAATGGTCTCGCTATGAGAATGGAGGGAAGGTGGCGGTCTGGTCCGTATGGTCTTCTGAACGGCAGGTAATAGCTGTTGCAAGTTGAAATGAACCATTACACGTATATTTGAATGTACAGGTGAGATGCCGCGTGCTGATAATACAAGAATAGTGGACTTGTGTGTGTCGTACACAAATTAGTTCGCTTACTGCATCCAACTGTAACGTGAAAAGTTCACCTTGGAACAGATGAACTCGCATAGTTAATTAACCCAACAGTTGATTGATGAGATGACACAGAGGCTGTAATTAGTTATGGGCCTGACAGCTACTTTAAACTTTTTCAGTCTTGATATGCAGACAAATATGCAGACATAATTCCTATTCTGAATTTAAAGAATCTGCCAATCCATCTATAGCACGCACTGTTATGTACCAGCACGTCAAGTAAAAAAGAAGGAATGTAAATAGCTTTTAAATGTGCGAGCATACAGTAGGAACAAAGCAATACAACTGCCCTGCAGTAATTAGTCAGGGTCAAAGGGTTATTTAAAGAATGCTGGTTGTATTGAAAAGACTGTATCAACTGCTTCTGGCATAAAATGGCTGTCATTTCACATGCTGATAAGAATGCCATATTCATCTCTCAGTCTTTGTCTGAATTTTAGTGGGCAAACTTTTGAGCTGCTTATCCGTACAGGTGTTACACATGTTGACTCGAAAGCCTCGATCTTGAATGGTTACACACCTGAGCTGGTAATGGACTCGCCTTATCTCGTTTAAACAGTTCTGATTGTTGGCAGGCATGTTCACACCTAGAGACAAGAAACAACACTGCTCCAAAGCTTAGCTGCCATTGTTCTCTCAAACTATGGTCACATATAAACTATTTCCTGCATTCTGTTGTAAAATATTGATGGGAACTTGAGTAATCTCAAATCAAATTCTCACTAAAGCACATATACAGTTTTAGTATCAGACTCATGTGCAATATAACTCTTTGTAAAACAATCTTTGCTCAGTTCTTCAGGACAGCAAACAAAAGAGTGATCTTTGGAACGTCTCCTCACGACCATTTCACCTGATTCGCTCTGTACCTGAGAGCTGCTGGCCACATTGCATCAACATTTTACTCTCCATTTAACAACCATAAAGCTGTCATCTCATTTATGGTAATGTCAATGCTCAGTCATTCACACACAGCAGAAAATTGGACAGTATGCAGACACACCCTGCGCTAATGGCCCCAAACGCCGTTGGCCACAGGTATTGCCGAATTCTCCACTACTTGGCGAAAGGCCCAGGTCTTTGTACAGGCAGAGGATGACCTCAGTTTACAGTCAGAGCACTTGTAGTCTGCAGTCACGCTATCCACTAAAACACTAAATAATATCCTTCAGCGGTCCCGCTTCAGTTTCAGATGGCCTTCAATTTGTCTTTGTTTCTATAAACTTGATGGAAATAATGACCAGGAGCGAGGATTTTAAAGAAGCAGTAATAATTAGCGAGAAAATTGGCTATTTCTATATAATTGTTCTTAATTCTTATCATTCATCCGACGGGATCCCGGAGAAATCAGAAAAAATCAGGTAGGCAGAATCTCCTTCAGTTCAGACTCTAGCGGGGCGTCCTGCACCGACCAGCCCACCGCGGACAGACCCAGATCCGGCTTCACCGCTGCCTTCGACCTGCAATCGAAGTTCCGGTGGGAGACTGAGATCTTCGCACGCGGCAGCAGCGTCTTCTTTTCACCTCGCTGCCTCACCGGTGCTAAGGCTTTTGTCCACAGGGGTTGACAACATTAACACAAAATGAAAGTTCCTTGTAGTACCTTTAAAGAAATTCAATGCACATCAATTGCCTCCACACGGCTGTCAAAATAGAGATGGTTGGGCCGGGGACTCACAGCTAACGATGCTAGTATCGCTAACAGTGCAAACAACTGCAACAGTGCCGACAGAGCTAACAGTGTTCACATGCGGGAGAACCAGACGGTAGCCTCTAAGCTTCCACTACGAAGCCATTGGTCAGGACGGCGTTATCTTCTGTAGCCGCCGTATGAAAGCAATGCAGATCGGAGGCTGTGGGCAAACCAGTGGACGAAGCACAGAGAAGCTCTGATAATAACACACACAGAGGCAGAGCGACTTCATTCTCTCAGGTAGACATTACTCCACTACATCTTTACATAGAAAATAGCTGTTTGCTATTTTATTAATGTTCTGAATGTGGAATAGAGAACCTTTAACATTATGTCAAAAAGTACACTTAAGTGCATTTCCTGAATGAACAGTTAGTATTTACTGAGGATACCTTGTATGTATTTAGGATTAGTATACAGAAGTTGTATAGAGTGTTACATTAAGGTTTGTAAAACTTTGTTCTATACGTATTCAAAGATAAACTTGAATACACACAAATTCTATTCAAAGTTTGCTTTTGTTATAATTGTTATAATCTTGTGAGACAGAGATTTAGTACATTTTTGTTGGTGTGCTCTTGTGTTTAACTTGGTTCTTTAGTTGGTAATTTGCATTTAGTTATTGTTCATATTTTGCCTTTTAAAGTTTTACTTTATTGAATTTGACTTCCAAGCAATCATAGGAATTTGTGTTAGTGTGTCAGTTATTGACAAGATTTATAAATAATCCTCTTCATTTAAAAGGCACCCTGCTATAGATGTGGCCTTTTCAGGGTGTTCCATGCCTTGTCTTTATGAATGGAATTTAAAAGGCATCTATATCAGACTTTTGTATCAGGTTTTGATATATTCCCACCCAGATAGCATGTCAGACAGCATGTACATAACTGCTCATAGCATTTGCATCAACAGATGGATACTGTACGTTTGCTGATCGACTATCTGGCTATAGAAACACTCACATTGTGTACACATCACCATTTAGGCGTGGATAACGTACATAATAACGACTGTGCCACTCCATAAAGTTCACCGCCTAACCCTAAGGCCACACAACCATTATCAGATAATTCTGCCCATGTACTGGTTTACACCTTGATGCCCCACATGTACACACACTGGAAGTGCAGTTAATGGCACAGGGAGGCCTATGGATGTTATGTAAATGAGCAGGCTGCTTAACGCTAGTCAGCTTATACTATCATGCACGACATCTGGTTTCATGAGTGGTAGAAAGGTCATGAAACCAAGAAGCATGCTTCTGTAAACACTTAAACCCTACCCCCTTAAACTATGTCTTTAAAGGGGTTTTGGACAAAATCTCTCATTCGTTATACGCTCCATAATGACTTCAATGCAAACATTCCTAGCAAGAAGTTATACACAGTTTGTGCTGTTAATATGCAAATAGTAGCAGATCTTCATGACTGACACTTAAGCCATATAGTATAATGACGTGTTTGTGGCGCAAATGTGAACAGACTAAACACAATACTGGCTGATGACGCCTCACTGATTCCCCCGGGAGTCCATTTGAGTTGGGTGATGCTCATTTATGTAAGTCAGCGTGTTACTGATACGGCAATGTGGATGAGACGGTCCCATCTCATATTTGTTGTTTCATTATGTGATGGGGGTAATTTATGTAACCGCGTGCACAATAGGACACGTAAAAGACACCCCGGAAGTCACTCAGAAGCTGGATTGTATAACTGTCATGTTCCCAGAGGCTGCCATTGTTTGTAATGTCTCCTGAGAGTGTCTGTGTCTGTATATTGTGTAACTGGCTGCCACATGTCCCGAGGCCTCCGCCTGTGAAATAACCATTTCTATTTTCGTCCCTTTCTCCACAAACCCAACAGGCATCGTGCAACAAAAAAAGAAAAATGTTACCTGTTTGGGTTGACACCCAGGAGTGTGTTTGGGTTCAATGCATTACAATATAATAAATCAGTCAGAAAATCTCTCACGTGTCTTAAGTCCTCCAGTAAAGAGAAAAAGACAAAAAATGAAGACAAAGATGTAGCGAAATTCATTGGAGCTACCAGCCGCAAGGAAAAAAGGGATTTTTAAAAGTATAAGCTGCACTGAATTCATTACACAACTAGAAGCATGATGAAGAATTTAAAGAAATTCAATGTTGATTTGTGTTTTCAAGCTTCTTTTAATCAATTAAACTCAGCTTTGCCTCTAGAAGGCACTTAGATTTGTCAGAAAATCTGCATCTACAGAGTCCTGCCTGAAATCAAGACAGTGGCGTGAGGGCGGATTGACGAAGAGAAAACATAAAATTCAGTTTTCGGAAGTAGTGTCTTGTGAAAAACACTTTTGATGATCTTTAAAATGAATCGTTAGGCTCCACTGAATCTCCTGGAATTCTAATCGGTACATGGTGATCGCAGATGTGACAGTACTACATGGGAAAGAGTGAGACTGTGTGTGTGTGTCTGTGTGTGTGTATGTGTGTGTGTGTGTGTGTGTGTGTGTGTGTGTATTTGTTTGGTCTATGGCTGGGTAACCACAGGGCAGGTGAAGTAATGCCTGTCAGTGAACCCACGCAGGATGGCGTGTCTGGCCGAGTCAGCTGCTATAGAGGTGTCGAAAACCTCCCTCTGCTCGCTTTTACTGTACTCCTTCTCTGCCCTCCAGCTTCTCTGCTCCTTTGTTTACCTCCCTGGTTCAATTTTCAATCTCCATCACTGAGAGAGACCTTGTCAGCACAACACACATCTGTTCCGTTCAAATATTGTTCTTGAGTACAGATTTAAGATGGAATTACCTTTTATAACAATTCTGAGCAACTTTCTGCTTTTACTCACTCCATTTATCTGAAGGTTTTACTTTCAGGTTTTACATTAGATTAGATATGATCTTTATTTCCCCTGTTTTCCTTATTTTGTTTATTTCTTACCTTCATCAGCTCATCTGAATGCAAACAAAACTGTAAATATAATCTTTTTGAGTTATAGCAAAACTAAACTCTACTCCTTCACAATAAGTAGGTCTACTTTACAATAGCTATTTGGATATACATGTACTCTAGCATTCAGTGGTGGAAAAAGATATCATTCATATCCTTTACTTAAGTACCACAATTCAAGCACAAATGTGTAGTTGATCAATTGAACCGCTGATCTATTGATCCTCCTGTCCCTCATTCTCTGCCCTTTCTTGACCTCCATCTCTTCACACTCTCCACACACTGTGGGCCTGAGGGAAGAAGGTGAAGCTGCTGAACTACTGAGCTAAATAAGGGCTGGTACGACGTGTTCTCTCATATTGTCTTTCTCTGTCTGTCACTATGAGGTTTTCGCACTCCAGATGCCCTAAGACACACCTAATAGCTCTACAATGTAAAACACCCTCATACAAGAGCAGCTCTCATGGTTCACCTGCAGGACAAGACGAGCTGTGAACTTCTGGTCCTGGGTCGATCAGTCAAGAAGGGGGGAGATCAGAACACCAAAACCAACATGTACCTCCACTTAACCTGCAAGTATTTGAGTGACTCGGTAAACAAAGGCTGGAGGTAACACCCACAGCTTATATGAACCGTATCTGCAGTCATTACTCAGGCCTGCGTGCCGCTATAACACAAGAGGGCTGACCTTAGCTGTTGTTAGTGGGAGAACGTGCATGTGTTCATGCATGATATCGCCGGATCCAGTCACGAAAGGATTGTTTGCGCAGATAAACAGCCTTCTTATTTGATATCTCACTCCCAGCAGTCCAGAAAGCCCCCGAACACATGCCGCTAACTGTGGGAGAGACACACAAATACCTGCTAGTTTTGGGAATGCGCGACAAGCTACATGCCACTCAAAAACCTGCCTCTTATTGTGAGTGGTAATAAAGCCGTGCATATGCAGAGCGGGGATGTCTAGCACCCTTATTGTGTTAGCTATACACATGCACTCAAAGTAGCGAGTCACTGAAGAACAGGCCTGCTGTAGATTAGACGCCGTTACAGCGACCCTTGCATCTAATCCTTGCACGCATGCCACCGGGAATGTGCTACTCCCAAGACACAGGCTTGGATTAAAGCTGGGAGTTATCGGCATGTGCAGCGCACACACAAAGAGAGAGCCATTAACATAGAGAACGGTACAAGCTGCTCTCCTTTGTCAGGGGTGAGATGGAGCCGAGCCGCCACTTCTGCATAAACAGAAGTCACCGGCGAAGGAGCAGCGAAAGGGGAAACAGACAACAGCGGTGACAAGGAGTGAAATTTGGTCTGAAACTCCGCCGAGCCATATTAAAATGACAAAGGCTGGAAAACTTGCTCTTTATGTTGTTGCCGTGATGCATCCTCATAAACTCGGAAAAACATCCATTCATTTTACAATATGATTTCCCCAATTTCCCCATGGGGATCATTAAAGTTTCATCCTTCTTATAATGACTGAGCGCATTGTGCTCCAACAACAAAAACTACTATTTGCAGTTGTGTACACTCTGAATGTGCCAAATATTAGAAGCTTCTTGTTGATATTAAGTTGCAGCATCTTTTACATAATTCAAATCTCCTGTTTCAAAGCTTATAAATCTTTGTCTGTTTTTCTTTTTACGTCCTCCTTGGTGGATGGGAATCAATAAGATTTAAAGAGTTGGTTTATCCATGTTACAAAATTATACTTTCTCATTTATTTCTCGTGGTATCTAACCATGCAATTTTTTTTGGTCCAGCTTTTGCGATATCTGTCACAACGACTTCTGCACCCACACCAATCTAAAAGAAGGGAATGAATTTTGTTTGTGGTGCTTGCATAGTTTAAAAACTCAACAACATCATCCCTTTCCAGAAACAGTATCCCCATAAAGATCTGTTCTCACAGAGAGATGTCACTCAGAAGAAAGGCTTTTGATCTTAATGTATATCAGTGAAAGAGAGCAACTTATAGCGTTACGTTGGGGCAGGGGGGCTTGGTGACGGGGCCACACATTTTTGTTCTGGAGTGCATTATGAAGAAAGCTGAAAATATTTAATCTTCTGAGGACACGTGTCACAGATCACCTGTCAAACCAGAAATGGTGACCAGTGAGTAAAAAACTGGCCTATAAGGTGCTGTCACCCTAACGCCAGATTCTGTGAATATTATCTTCATCTCCCTTTCACATAGAAGCTTGAATGTTTGATGAATTCAAAGAAGCTTTTCTTTTTCCTCCTGCTTTGCTCAACTATGACCTGCCAATGTGCATGGTCACCTACGAGAAGCATTCATGCATTGTGCATTTGTTTGGTACAATATTCCTGTGACAGATAATAAAGTGCAGAATTGCTCTCATAGACTTAAAATACGCAAAAAAGTGGACAAGGGTCTGAGAGAAGAAACCACGCCCACTTCAGTATCACAATAGCCTCCATGCAGCTTCAACACAGCTGTTCCGCTCATTTTCTGTAACCAGTTTAATGTTAGCATTAAAACATGGCGGAATTAGAAAGCTAACGTTAGCTAGCTAACTAGCCAGCCGCTAAAAGAGAAACATTAAACAACTAAATGCTTCATCTACACACTCGTGTCACAGCGCAGGAGAGCACATTGCTATAGCCAAATAGGCAATCATTAACACTGATTTACCAGACCTAGTAACATGCTGATCGCTTAATTTCCACTCCACAGAAAGGAGAGAACAGGCTTGTGCTGTGCTGTGATTGTAATGTTACACAGTGGTTACGGAAAAAGTAAAAATGATAGATGCTGTGGGGAGAGGCGAGGAGGGGGTCTGATTAGAGGGCGTTAACATTCTTTTATTTCAAGATGTAGATAAGTCCCAAACGGTTGCAAGATTAGGGGCGATTTAAAACAGTATATGGTGTTTGATGGTGATTTCTTTTTATAAATTTGGTCAGTAATGTCTCTACAGTTATATCGTTTAGTTCATATCTTAAAAACACATTTTATTTAGCAGTTACTATTAAAGGTGTCCTGTGGAGTTTTTGACCACTTGTAGTGAGCAATGCAAGTGGGTCCCTGGTTTGTTTGTACGTGCACAAGCACACTTGCATGTGGGTGAGGCAATACAAAGTCCTGCTGTTCCACTGATTGACAGTTGATCTCAAGTTAAGCTCAAAGAAGCACAGCAATGCATCAATCAAGGGTGGTAAGGAGAAGACTGCAAGCTAGCAAACCCAGATGTAGCCTGAACAATTCAGGATTTAAATATTAAAAACAATTTGCTTTGCAAATGTTTTATGAGAAAGGAAATGCATTTGCTAGACTTTAAGGATACAAAGTATTATAAACTTGTCTTTTGTTTGTTTACCAGAAAACCCCAAGGGGCCACTTTTACTTTTACTTTAACTTTTAAACAGTGTTCTGGGGATTATCTAGAAACAAGAACACTGTTTCTGAAAGAAATGTCAATGCTCTGAGCACCACGAACAAACCCCATTGTTTTGGGACGATGGCAGCAATCGCAGAGACAATTATTTGAAAAACTATATACATGGAGATAAGTGAGAATGTTTCATTTTTTTTGTCATTTGAGTGAACTGACCCTTTAATCATTTCCCTCCTCATTCACCCCATCAGTATGCATTTGATAAGTGACAAACAAGCGACACACATTAACGTTCTGTGTATATCAAAAAATGTGTATGTGTTTGTTTAACACGAAACCTTTCCTCTGCCGCAACCTTACAGTAGCCTCGGCTCTCTATGTCCAGTCTAACTGCAGCCTGTCACCGGCAGCGCTGGGCTGGCAGATGGAGTGTGCATTATGAGTTTGTGCAGCCACTCTAACCGATCACTCAACCGCCCATGTTTGTGTCGAGCTGCTGAGGCTCAGAAAAGTTCTTAAGTTTGGTGACTCATGAAGCTTGGCTGCAGCTGGATGCTTACAATGTGTTTTCGTCTTCTGCTCAGGCATTCATTCAGTATCTGGCCTGGCATTGTGAAACCTGGGAGTATCCCAGCTTCATTAATCCAACTCCCAGACAACTGCATGGAAAGACAAATGTTTGAAACACTGTTGTTAGCCAACTAACTGACTGATTGACTCATTGTTTTGAGCAGCATCAAAAAAGCTCGACAAGAGGTTAAAGAAAAGCATCGAGGCCCTCAAATGCCAGCACAGACCCCAGTACCTCGACCCCTAACCCATGTAAAAAAAAACAACATACAATCATAAAATATTTAGAAAAATGACCAAAGACAATTCAAGATTATGAAGAGCAATTCAAGAGATTTCCCCCTGTATAATTAAAAGTTGCAGGGATTATTTTCACACAACCAAATGTTGTAAAAAAACAAACGTCAGCTGAATAACATGTAGTAGCTATATGGGCGGAGGGCAAATCATCACCGTTAACATTTACTTTGGCTTGTTCAGACAATATATCCAAGGAACTTATGAGCCTCAGGAACTAAAATCAGGAGCTTTATATACATTTTAAAAACCGTGAAGATTAGGCAAAACAATAAATAGTGATGGTGGTTTGTGTCATGTTTCCTATCATCAGTAACTGTTGGTTTATTTTGGACATAACAGCAATGGCATACTATTCTTAAGCTCAACGAAGTACTTAAGTCATACGTACTTAAGACTAGTACCTTGAAAAAATGGCCAGGTCAATTAACATCTTTTCTCTGAGTTTTCAACCACATCTCATGATCATCATCAGTGGGGAGAGTTTGCTTATAAGTTTTCATCTTGTGACACATAAGTTAGGGTTAGGCCACATTGTCTTAGTTCACGGATGTGAATGGCCTTCTTGAGTCGAGGTTAAAAAGCTTTGTAAAAAATGTTAAAGTGGAGCTTGACTTTCTCAAACTGCTATTTCCAAGTTAAAAAATAAACTGTAATGCTCAATGCTGCAAACTCCACCTGGATAGTTCCTTGTTCATCAGAACCAAATCTGGATCCATTCCATTCCATTATCCAAACCACTTATCCTATTCAGGGTCGCGGGGGCACTGGAGCCGATCCCAGCTGACATTGGGCGAAGGCAGGGTACACCCTGGACAGGTCACCAGTTCATCACAGGGCACATATAGAGACAGAAAACCATTCAAGCCCACATTCACATCTATATATGATTTAGAGTCTCCAATTAACCTGAGCTGCATGTCTTTGGACTGTGGGAGGAAGCCGGAGAACCCGCGCTGCCACGGGGAGAACGTGCAAACTCCACACAGAAGGACCACCCGGGCCCCTCTTGCTGTGAGGTGACAATGCCAGTCACTACGCCACCGTGCAGTCCCAAATCTTTGGGTGATAATACAAGTAGCATGCCTGAGTTCCTAAAAAGTTCCTGTAAAAGTTAATTAAGTGCCGTATAATTGTAATTTACTGCAAGGAATGTTGCTGGCCGTGTACTCAAACATCTTGTAAAAAAGCAGCTGCTGAGGTGACACAAGGAACCACAAAGCTCCGGTTGCTTGAATCATCCTCCAAATGCTTGTTTTGCTGCTAATCTCCGGCCAACGATGGTTATGAATGGCTTTTGCAACGGATCTGTTGCTCAAGTTGTTTTGTTTACATTTTTGTGATGTTGCATAATAACCCAGTTTTCTTGAGATGTGTGAAGTCAATGCACTCTCTATTTTTGCCAATTTTGCAAGTCAAAGAATATCTTATTTGAGTTGTCAGCTCTGAAGCCAACATCCCTACTGATGCATCATAATGTAAAAAATAGCTGTCATCCTCTGCTCGATTGGCAAAATTGTTAGATATTCGGTCTCTAATAAATGACATACAAAGCAGTACTTTCGATCGGTGAATCACATAATCGTGAACTACACCTTAAGTGATTCACATCTGAGTACAATTTGTATTAACTCAACCACACCCTGATTAACCAAGCTTGTTTAAGTTGCCTTGACTTAATCATTAGCTAACCTTTCATCACACCAATTTGTGGTTTGAGAATGAATGTTTGTCCACCAAACACCTAATCTGTGTTTAAGGGTTTGTGCTGATTGCACAAAATGGAGCTGAATAGCTGTGAAGTTAATGTGATTTTACTGTTTTTTCTCCTCTGTTTTACCAGCTATGAACTTTTTGTCTCAGTTCTGATGCGTTTGCAATCGGCTTATTGGCCTTTAATCTCCATCCAAATGTGTTTCTCTGCATATTCCCCTTTGGTTAAAGAGGTTTGGGTGTGTCTGAGGCTCACAATGAGAAGAAAAAGGAAATTAAGGTCAAATACTTTAGAATTTATGTAAACTTTCAAACCATGAAACATGACATGAGTTTTTGTATAGAGTTGAACTTTTGGCTGCACATACGGAGAACTGCTGTTGTAAAGTAATATCACATATTTAGATAAAGTTCTGAACTTTGTCATGTGTGGCCACAAGCTAATTCATTTACAGAGAGTCATTAAAACCAGTTATCATCCATAATCAATATTGTTGACACAGTCTATACATGATTGCTTTGCTGTAAAACATGCTTAGTCACGTGGAGTTATCTCATTTTTACTTCTCTTTAATCTGAAACATTGTCTACAAACAAAACAGTCATGTTATTAACAGTTAAAGTAAAGAAATATGCTAATATCTTTGTGTGATTTTACAGTCCATGGTTTCATGGTTTTGACATTTCAAGTCAGTTCCAGTAAAAATGTCCCATCAGAGAACATTTCTGCTGTATTTTACATTATCACAGCACACTCCAATATAAATCAATAGCAGCTTCACTATAGGCTTATCAGACCCGGTAGCCGTGTATGTGTGAGCCATGACTTTACGGTGTCAATCCTCTGCTGCTTGGCTCCCGCAGGGCAGCGCTTGGCCTTGTGAAAGCCCTATCAGTGTTGACAGAGAAACAGATGACCTGTGGGCTCGGGCCAACACAGTGGCAACACCCGCTGAGGGGAAGAATTGCTCAATAGGCTGATAATGCAGCTCATGCTATCTGCTGCTGATTGCTTTATAGCTGTGTAATCCAGGGACAGTTTGTTTTAGAGCTTAGGTGACCAAATATGGCCGAATGTCACAGCAGCGATCCATATTTATTTTATTATTTTTTACAAGAGCATGAATTCCCGTTGTGTATTGATCTTGTTATCTGTGCAAATAGAAATCATGGTAGAGGTTAATGAATGATACGTTGTCCGAATGAAATCTGTCGTATCTGCTCCTGAAATGATATTAGTCGTCTGCGGCTTTCAATGCAAGCATGAGTTGATCACACCACAAAAAAAAAAAAAACGCCCTGGATTCACTCTGAATGCTCAGAAAGGATGTTGCATTAAAAGCTGTGTGATATGGCAGTTTATGGGATAGGCCACATCCTGGTCTTAATTGTGTTGCTGTGTGAAGTGGGTCATGTCTAACAGTGCGTTGCATACCCAGTCATAGGCTGTGCCCAAAGAGCTTTGATGCCGATTGACTGGTGCTGAGTAACGAAGTCAAAGCAGAGGTAAAAAGTGAGAAGTTTAGAGTACAGCGAGTTCAGAAAGTCCCTCTTGTTCTGCCACAATGAGTTGCACCAGGTATTCATAAATCTGCCACGTGTAAAGTCCTTCCTGAGTTCTTTGTAGCTGCAAGCTACAAAGAACTCAAGTTGCAGCACTTAAACTTAAGACATGTTTTAATGTATAATAAACGTAGTTGTCAATCCTTGTATCTGCATATGTGAAGAAATATGCCAGTTAGTAATATCATCGGAGCAAACTTTATTTTGTTGTTTAGCTTTGTCTAACATGATTTGTTTTGTAATTTGAGTTGTATTGTGTTTTTTTTTTTTTTTTGGTGAAATATAATTTAAGTGTCAAGTAAGATATGTTGCCCATTTTATATATTACATATTTTTCTCCTCGCGCTGAACAGGTCAAACTGTATATTAGCAAGCTAACTTTAGTTTATTTCAGTTGATTCTTTCACCTGGCCATTATTGGGTGTAAATATTCAATAACAACTAATCACTACATAAGAACTGGTTTATGTGGTACAACCAATTTTAATTTCGAGATGACTAAATCTTCCCTATGTTTGAACGTACGGGAGAAAGAATATCACTCTACACGTCTTGTTTTGCCTCTGATAGAGAAGAAAGAAATACCCTCATCACTGAAGCGCTTCCTACTTTCCAAAAGCAAACCTTTGACGGGGCAAAATAAAACAGCACATTGCAGTGTTGTTTGTGTGTCTCCTCTCTTTCCCTGGGACCTACTGTATAGTACTGAGCCACACACAGTGGGACGATGGGCCAAATGGGTGGCCTGAGGCAAGGAACACCAAGAAACCATCAAGTTTGGTGGTTTGAGTGCGAGCAGGGGGAGCGATTGGTTTGGTTTACATTGAAATTAAGGCAGAGAAATGAGAAACTGCTGTTTACATTTTAGGTGGACTGTTCTCTGTATTTCCATCCACACCCAGGGAAAACCTAAGTCAAGGAGTTATGAAAAATGCATCCTGTAATTGAACATGCGAAATGTGAAACAGAGCTTCGACTCGCTTTAGTTTACAGTTCAAAATGCAGGCATTATAGATTTGCTCAGGGTTATTATAGCATTCAGCATGTGGACTTTTTAAAAGGTTTTCTGCAACGTGACGTATATATAGAGTAAATACGTATAAATACAGTATTGAAACTTACTGGACCATGGTTACCTGGATACCACCACAGCAATGTTTAATGGGAAATAGTATTTGTTTAAATTGTGAAAAAAGAATGTATAAAATGAACAGACACATTAAATATGTTATTACTTAAATGACTCCGCCGCAACATTTTTCAAGATTTATGCCTGTAATAACAAATGATGAATACTTCATTGTTGACCATTTTCAACAGCATAGATATGCTTTATACTTTTGTTCTATCCAGGGTGCCATTGCTTTCTTTTCAAAATGATATGAAAATCAAATAGCAGACTCGTATCTGTCACAGTGAAGATCAAGTCTTTATTTATTTTTGTCAAAGTTTTTATTATGTTGCATGGTAAACATGATGACCAGAAACTCACGTTTACAAAGTGTACTGAGGTAATATATCAAGTGAGAAGTAAAGTCATTTTTCATATATGATCAAACTTTTCTTTGCAACCAGAGGAGTTGTTCCCTGATGGCCATTAGACAGAATGCAAGTTTAAGGCACTTTTGCATTGGCTTTACTTTTCAGACAGAGGTTGCCGCCACAGGTAATTTAGAGTTGCTAATTAAGTTGTGTACTGTGGGAGGAGGCAGGAGGACTTAGAGAGAACCCTCCCTGGGGTCCCATATGCTTTGGTGAGTTTATATTGTCATGGCATCATATTGTCATATTATGTGTATACCTAAAGTGTCTAGTTTTGCCTGTTATTCAATAAAAAAAAGGAAAAAAGAACAACAGACATTTCAACCAAATTTTGACTGATTTTAACTGAGACACAGATGTCTTGTAACGAGCAAATCACGAGATCAGTGTTTACTAGGAAGAGATTTGCCTGAGCCACAGTTTATTTTTGGCAATTAGCTCAGATTTAATGATCGGGCTTCAAGTATGAGTAGACACCATATATTCACACAGACCACATGAAACAAAAACATATATGTCCATTGTCTTGCTGTATTCCTCATAGGTGTGACTCGGTTTCTGTGACAAAATGACCACAGGGCATTGTGTGCTCTCTTACTATGCAATGAAGGAGCTCATCTCCTAAAACCTGTAAACCCAGTCATCTAATCACCAACAACGGAACAAGGACAAAGAGAAGTGATTTGACTCATGTTATCCGCTGCTGTAGACGTTTTCTGTACATGTCAGCGTGGTGATGAAAGTTTTCCCCTAAGGATTTCTTCATTCAGTCATGTGCTCAGCTACAGTGGGAAAAGCAGGTCATTGGAAATGTGAGGGGGGACAAGTGTTTCTCATCATACAGTATGAGGTGGGCGACAACAAAGCAAGCTACAAAAGTCATGAAATAATGTCATTTAAACGGCCAAATGGCACCTGTGTTCTTTATGTTTTCGTCCACTTACTATAAAACCCCACTTTCTTTACCTCGTTTTTATGGATACCATGACATTTTCAGCGTGTTCCTCTCAAAGTATTATCCATGCAGCCATTAATTTTCATTAATTTCTAAACTCAATGAAAGTTTCTTGAAACCTGATTGCAGATAGAGTAGATACTTCAACTAAATTAACAGCATGTCTACCTTAATTGTTTTGCCATAAATACATCATAGGTGTATAGATTTATACTTTGTATATTTCTATTCTTATATTCGATTCTGATTGGCTGTTTAAAATGTACAGTGACTTGATTCAAGAATGTCTTTGTATATATATATTTATTGTTCTTTGAGATTAATTTGCTCCTTGAACTGAGTTGTTTCACAACAATCATGTCTCAATCAACAATAAATCAAAATTGATGATAGATTACTTTACTCAAGTCTCTGCAAATACATTTTAATAATATTGAAATCAATGGAAATCAACAGCTGCCTTGAAAGTGGTCAAAATATGGCAGACACTGAAACATGTCTAATTGTCTGCAGTAAAGTAGAGCATGCATGATTTGCAGTGGCGTTGAAATAAGCACTGAGATAAAGTTAAAATAACAAAATTCAAATTCAAAATTAGGCACAAATTTACTGTTTACTGTGATGATGTTTTTCGTTCTTAAAGAAATAATGGTAAAACCAGTATGACCAGTCCTGTTATATACCGCAGTTAAAATCTAAAACAAGGCATGAGCCAGTTAGTATGAAAAGAAAGAGATGCAAAGCATTATGTCATTGTGGTGACATTACTCAATTTCTCTCATTTATAGACACAATAGCTCGAGAAGAACATACAGTACATAATCAAATAGAAAAATTCAAAAAGTCTGACATACAAGTATGTGTGTGTTTATCCAAAGCCTGATATATATCATTCATCATGCAATAAAGCTCAATTTGTCCTAAAACTAAAAACACATTAGTTAGCCACACTGGTGATTCCTGCCTTAGGACACAACCACTTTGCTACCGCCATGAATACTTAGTAGCCCAACAAATGTGTAATAATCCACTGTTAAAAATAGTCCCCAACCAATGCACTATTTACTCATGTTTGAGTAGTGTTTGCAAAAAACTACAGTGACCAGCTGTTATAACCAAGTTTTTTGTGAAGATTTATGTCTTCATTAAGGACCAATGGATTTGGGGCTGAGAGCCACAGACAGGATAGGAAAGTCAGAAAGTATCTAGAAAGTATCGTGTTTGGGATGATGTCTTTTGGACAAAAACATAATAACACCAGGCTGTAAAGTAGATTTTTCCCTTCTGAAGTATATTTTGGTTCACCTTGCTTCTTACATTTGGAAATATGTGTAGTGCTACAACAACTCCTCATTTTAATACTGCACAAACCACTTTAAGAACAATGAATGCTAAATAAAGCATAGATTATCTAACCTTGACTTTATACACTAAATATATTAAGCAGCTGTTTAAATTCTCCAAATGCCAATGCTTGAACCAGAAATCTGTTTAAATGAGAAGTCGTGGAGCTTTCCTTGGAAACATTGACACCCTAGCATCCTCGGATGATGGTGTCAAACTCTATCAAAGTATTGAGTGTACATGGCACGCATGTTTATTTATATATCATTTGTCTCCCTCTGTGTTGTACGTGGTTGCGTATGTGTGTGTTTATGTGTGTGTTAAAAAAGCAGGTATGCTCTGCCACCTCTAATTAACTTGGTGGAGATGTGTATGACTCAGCAGCAGTTGACAGCATAATCACCCTGTGGCTCACCTGTTTATACGCGCAAACACACACTCACGCATACACACACACGCATGCTTACACACACACTTTGTCGTAGGCTGGCAAACCCTTTGTGAACCCCTGGGAGAGTTCTCGCTCTGCATCAGGGTGAAACCCGAAGTCTTCCGTAGAAAAACGCAACTATAAAACACAGGCGTGCCATAACCCATCACTGAAGGCCAGCCGAGGAGCATTCTCGCCAACGTGAGTGCGTGGGTTTGTCTGTCTGTCTGATGTAACCTGGCAGCTCAGGTGCAAACAGAGGGCAACATGCCGTTTAGAGGTGGCAACCTGCAGACACAGGCAAGCAAGAAAATGAACGTTCATGCAAATTAAGCAGCAGCTATTTCAGAGAAAAAAACATAAACAGACACAAACAAACACCATGGTTTCACGAAGCAGGAAATTCCTTTTCATTTCTGTGTATAGCTTTTTCAATCAACCTGACTTTCACTGTGTATGTGCCCTTTAATGACTTTCCCCAGTGGTATCAGGTGAATTCAGGGCTTGAAGGAAAATCCTGATTTTTCTTCCAACATGAGCATTGTTACTTTAGTCATGACAACATGGCACCACAATAAATATTGTATGTGTTTAATAAGTAGAAGAAACAAGAGCGACCGGACAATCAGATGAAATGTATTTTAAAATGAAGTTATTCAAAGTACTGTTGAGGTCCTCACGGGTCCACTTGGTCCCAAGTGTTAGTCAAGACAAGTCCAAAATCATTTCTTTTTTTTAACATTAATGCATTTGGGATTCCAGTAGGTTTTTCATGGATCAGCATTTGGACCATTGTGGACCTCTATGATCCCACTGTGAAACACATGACTTTGTTACTGCTTTGGTACTGTAGGTTCTAATGGACGATTACAAAGGAAAGTTTGTGTATACACTCGAATGTACTCAGTATTGTTTTAATTTCCAAGTAACTGATTTGTTTTGTAAACTGGAAACTTGTCCAACATCTAAAGGTGTATGTGAAACAGGTGCATGCATGTGCACGTCTGTATGTTAAGTCCATATTTATACATTTATTGTATTTCATGTAATGTGTTTGAATTGCTACTAACTTTCTATCCTCTTTCTTTCTTCTGCTTGTATACATATTTACTTTAAAATATGTATGTAAGTACTGTATATAGTTATATGTATCTATATGTGTGTTTGTATATTTGTTTTCTTACTTTCCATTTTATTCTGATACATATTTCAGTTTTTAATTTTGTGACTGCTATTAAACAAGAAAACAGGAGGAAGAAGCAATGGTATAGAACCTAAAATTCTAGGGTCCTTCGGTCCAGATGCAGGTAAAGTACCTGAATATGTCAAACATATCTTTGGGTAAGTTCAAAAGGTCTTTAAGTTTCTGTTTCACTGGCAGTCTGTTGTTTCACAAGCAGGAATAACACACAATAACACTGACATAACAACAGACAGGTGAATAAGACTGAAATGTTCCAAACGCGGTTCATGACCTCCACCGGCATGCAGCAACAATCACAGGCTCGTCATACTTTATCCTGCATCCTTTAACCTGACCTTTGAAAAATAACAAGTGCCAGGAAGCACCATCAGCTCTGCTAAGCTC
This sequence comes from Ophiodon elongatus, assembly GCA_016806645.1. Lineage (NCBI taxonomy): Eukaryota > Metazoa > Chordata > Actinopteri > Perciformes > Hexagrammidae > Ophiodon > Ophiodon elongatus. The sequence goes on from JACSYO010002134.1 coordinate 1,685,075, forward strand.
TGATGAAAGTTATGAATTTAAAGAGATGCAGGTGGTGGCACAAAGGATCTAAAAAGCTGAGTGTGGAGATGTGGAGGAGTGGAAAGTTTGCCACTCGTATTTGTAAAAATCGTCCACTAATCCCATCAGAAGACGAAGAAAAGGCTCTGCTGTAATCTGTTGATAAGTGATCAGGCCTTGTTTACCACAACGTTGATTAGTGTGCAAAGTACTGCAAAGACAAAAGAAAAAGAAGAATACAGAGACAACTTCTAAAGAAAAAAGGAAGAACAATTCGAGTAAACAATTTCACTTTTCAGTTTAGTTAAGAGAGAAGACTGTTGGATGTCTGGCCTTCATTTTAACAAAGTTGTACAGCAGCAGGTGCTAAGTGCACCCTTGCCAGCAGAAGACCACAACGGGTATATATATTGTTATAGCTTACTATCGGGATATTTTTCTAAATGATATTGTATCGATATGTTGGCAGCTACTATCAGTATATTTAAATTAATTAATAAATCCTGTTTTAAACGGATTTAAAATGTCCTTTAAATTGCCTCAAATCCCTGTGTGTGTCAAACAATGTCCTCCTCCGCTCCTGTAACGCTAAATGTTGCTGCCTATCGTCTCACAAGCAAGCAGCCGTGAGCAACTGTGTGATCCCGACTCGCCGACACATAATGGACGTAGCAGTGTAGTGCCCAGGATTTACAAAGAGATGAAGAAACGTGTCAAAACATCGCTCCTCCCTGCAGAGAGAGAGTAGCCTTGACGTGCGATGTGTAGACGACTAAACCATCAAGTCAAATGTTACGATTACGTCACATCACATCACGACAACACAGCAACGAGAGCTGTACAGGCAGTAACATCGCAGAGTTTCTGAAAACTGGAGGAATAGAACATAAAAGGGAAGGAACGAGCCACAGTGACAACTTTACTTCAATCAGGAGAGACCAGTCGGATAAAGAAAAGATCATTGTTTATTATTAACAGATGATATGTGGTGATAAAGTCTTGACAGAGTCTTTGGCGCTTACACTCTACAGGGAGATTTGTAATTGAGGGCCGTCTGCCCTGATCAGAATCCCCCCGTGGAGTCCAGACCTGGTGGTGGTGGTGGCTGATGAGGCTGATAGAAGGATGAGTTAATGAAGCTGATGGATCTGCGAAGACTGGGTGGAGATGGGGAGGTGGAGGGGTGTGTATAAGCAACATGAATGAACTGAAGGTAAAAGAGACAGCAGCAAGATGTTAGGCTAACGATGTAATTATTTCGTTGTGCTTATTGGATAGAGGAGACCAGCTGATTTAAACAACTGATGTCATGATTGACAGCCCCGAACAATGACAGCAAGTAAATAATGAGTGAGCATGCGTGAGAAGAGATTGGAAGATGTATGAGAAATAAATTACGGGCTTAGGCATGCAAGAGTATAGTCTTCCGACTAAGCTTACGCTACAGCTTAATTTAATGCACTTTATTTCATATGATGTTTATGGCATCTTTATGTAAGTTAAGAGTGGTCAGTGACACAATAAGAAAATAATACAATATGTATTTTATTTTCAAATGAAGCTGTGGGAAGTGCATTTTAGAAAAATGTTTTCAGTGACAATGAGAATATGATATGCACTTTATTTACATATATTTTTTTATGGCAAGTGCATTTCAGTTTTAGTGTGTTTACTGCTGAGTGAATACAAATACCTTTTGAAGTGGTTTTGATGCAATTTTTCAGTTGAGTTATCATTATGTGATGTACGTATTAGACTATCAAGGTGGTACACAGAAAGTTGTATTTTCAGTTGTATTTTTATATTTTCAATAAAAAATAAATATTGCAATATGTATCGTATCGCAATATGTTGCGATATATTGTATTGTGACACGTGTTTCGCAATACACGATATGTGCTTGCCAATACACAGCCCTTCCCACTAGGTGCCCCTCCTGTCGTCTAACAACAGGAAACTGAAGCTACAATTGGCACAAGCTTTTCAAAATTGGACAAAAGAACATTGGAAAAACGTTGATTGATCTGATGAGTCTTTATTTTTGCTGGTAGGGTCAACATTTGTCATAAAAAACATGAAAGCATTGATCCGTCCTGCCTTGTGTCAACAGTTCAGGCTGCTGCTGGTGGTGTAATGGTGTGTGGGATATTTCCTTGGCACACTTTGGGCCTCTTGGTACCAATTGAGCATCGGGAAAACAACACAGCTTACCTGAGTTGTTGCTGACCATGTCCATCCCTTTATGACTATTTTCTATTGGCTACTTCCAGCAGAATAACATGCTATGTCTCAAAGCTCAAATCATCTCAAAAGCATCTTTCTTGACCATGACAATGAGTGCATGGTACTCAAATGGCCTTCACAGTCATCAGCTCTCAATCCAATAGAGCATCTATGGGATGTGGTAGAACTGGAGATTGACATTATGGTTGTGCAGCCGACAAATCTGCAGCAACTATGTGATACCATCATGCAATATGGATCAAATGGCTAAAGAATGTTTCCAGCACCTTGTTGAATTTCTGCCACAAAGAATTAAGGCAGTTCTGAAAACAAAAGGGGTTCGACACCGGTACTAGCAAGGTGTACCTAATAAAGTAGGTTGTGACCTAGATGTGTAAAAAAGATTTTCTAAAAAATGATGATGTTTTTTCCCTCAGCTAAACCAACACACAGTCCGTGACTCAAACAAGCTCAACACAAACTCACACTGGCAATGTGTAACTTGCTTTTCACAGGTGTGCTGTACAAACATCACAGTGGTTTAATCCTCCCACACGCTGTGATGGGGAAACGGCGAGAGAGATTTTGTAAGATAAATTAACGGACAATCAACAGCGTAGGTGTTTATCAGATACAATCAGATGTAAGCAATGTGTAATAGACTCTAATAAGTCAAAGTACATCAAATTAAATGTAGGGCTTGCACCAATCGGCCCTCGCAACAATGAAACCTGTTTGTTTAAGTGAAATGTGGGAGGCGATAACTCCGGGGCTGCTGCCTAGGAAACAAAATAATTTTAACTCTGTGTTGTGCAACGCCTTGACTCTGCATCTATGATGGCAAACTGAGGGATCACCTATGCCAAAACCATCAAACAGTTTTACGACTAAAAATAGGAGCTGTGATGATGAGAGAACCTGTTTATGCACATAGAAACTCTGCATCTTGTACAAATACACCTGGAACACGCCCAGTATACATGGCAACTGGGACCAACAACCACTTTAAACACAACCACAGAAAAGAGGTTCTTGCAAGCTGCTGGGATTCACAACACCCGGTCAAGTCTGTCGACAATAACCGAACAGCAAAACATGAACCCACAATGTTAGTCTGTTTGATGTTCCGCGGCTCTTTTTCCCCCCTTCTTGTTTTTTAATCTTTCCTTCAATAGAGGGGAGTCTGAAAGGCAGAGTCGAGATGTTTAAGAACACGGTTTGCGGCGGTAAAACCCACAGATAACAATAAGCGTTTTACACTGAGCAGGAATTCAAAGAACTTGAGCAGAGAAACACAGAGACAATACTTGGCTGTGAAAGAGTGACGATCACTCTAACATGCTAAATCTCTGCCTTTGTGCCCCGAAGCTTTGATCCCAAACTTCCAGCGAGCCTCTTGTCGAGTCTGTTTGCTCTTATTCAGATATATTAAGACTTGCCATTATGTTCAGACTTCAGACACAGCCTGTGGTATTTGCTCAAAGATTAGTTTACTTAAAAAAAAACAAAAAAAGGTCCTGAAATCAGAGGGGAAAACCTTCCATTGACAGAGATGAGAGGTAATCTGTGCACATTTCAAGGCTGTGCTAGTGTGTGTGTATACGGAGTGTATGAGTGCATACGGCTGTTTTTGTGCGTTTCTTTTGCTGTTAGATAAATATGCATTGAAAGTGTCGGGCTTGAAAGAACAAGCGGCAGGAGCATAAACTTCTTCTTTCATACTCTGAGTCCAATACACTGTTTACTGAGACACACAGAGGTTAGAGCCAAACAACCTCTGAGGATCTGGAGCAGACCTGTCAAGCTTTTGTGTGTGTGTGTCTGTGTGTGTGTGCGTGTGTTTGTGTACTTTTAAGGGCATGTATCGGAGGGCTTGTTTGGAAGATGTGTGTGTTTGAATGTTGCCTACTGGCGTTCATCCAGTGAGCAGGCAAGGTTCATTTGGGTCACTGTGGTTCCCCGAGGATACTGACTGCCGGCGGCCGGTCGGGTCAACGAACGTCACTGACCTTTGACCTTTACCCTTGTCCCGGGACTGACCCTGCCAGATGATTGACTGCAGCCTGGGAGGTATCTGAGGCGCCCATGAGCTTCAACAATGTCAACAGATGACCTCAAAAATATTAGTGTTCACTGTGCGCTTGAAGGATGGTGGATGGTGACGCAACAGGAATTACGTTCATGTTGGGCGATTCTGCTTGATTTCTTAAGTCCAGCACGTTGGTCTACAACATTATGAGATTATAATTCGTGAAGGCTGTGTGATTGTCAGCTTGTTTCGTAGTAGTTGCCCCTAGGGACGAAAAAATTATAATTGAATGCAGCTTTAAAGGTGACATTTTCTCAACTTTCCTTAAAATGTTGTCAAACAAAACAATAAAAAAGTTAAACAGCTATTTTCACACTATAACCTTGGTGCGGCAATATCACAAGTGCTATTCTAGCTGCTCTACCATTTATGTTATAATTCCAATACCAAATTTAACATTTATCACCAATAATGTGCAGAAGGTTATGGATTCGAGCTTCAACCCTGACATTATCATAGTCATTATGCTCAGTTATTGTTCCGTTCTTCACTTCAGGACTTTTCTGGATCATCCAATATCAAGACTAACTGTTTTTGACAGGTTGTGACACACACACACATCTGCACTGACACTAACACATCTTTAAATTAGCCGAGGCATGAAATCATTATGAAAACAAAAACAGGTGATGGGAGTGAGTTGTGCGGTGAAGTATGTGTTAAAAGTTAATTCCAGACAAGTGTGTGTGCGTGTATTTGAGCAGTCGATTGAACAACATAGGTGTACTGAATGTTTGTGTTTGATGATTTGCATATGGACAGAGACATACCACAGTCATACTCACCTGGGCCATTAACCAACCCTCCCATCAAAGTGTCTCTGGAAGAATGTGAAGCAATAAGTGTCGTCCTAGAAGGTTTATGTCTCTCAGGACCTGACAGACTGTGTGAATACATCAGGCAGGTTGGAGGTTCTGCTGTAGATCACATCACTACTGAAGGAGTGCAATGAAGTATTCATCATGTCCTATAATACTTTTACTATGGAGGAAAACACATAAATAATACACTCTAAATCATATCTTCTTATAAACAAAGAACTACACAACCCTACAAACAATTCAACGTATCCTCATACAACGGTTCAAATGATATCTTATATAACGAAAAGTTAATCCTCATCTTTTGTGCGTTTTCCGACGAACACCAGCAACGCTTTTCAATTTCCGCTTGTTACATGCATACGGCCTTTTCAAAATGAACGGGAAACTCTGTTAGGTTTAGGCAACAAAACTACTTAGATAGGTTTAGGAAAAGATAGTTGTTTCTGTTGAAGTAACCATGGAAGTGGTCTCTATATTTCCTCGTTCATGATAACGTGGATAACATTCAAAATCATTTTGTGTAATATCTACGAATTACGGCGCATTGTTTTTCGCAGCTTTTGCTACAGATGCTGGATGAGACCAGCCTGAACAATTATTCAACCAAACATTACATTTCAGCACCAGATGTTTAGCATTTAGCTATACCAATATTAGCAAGTTGGCATGCTATGTTAGCATTCATTTCAAAGATGATGGGAATTAGTTAAAGTGACGAGCTCGATCTGTTTCGTCACTATCTATTGCCAAAAATAGATAATGGTGACTGAGCCTATGGACAACTGATAAAAGTATTGCAATATTTATACATTTGCAGTAACTGTGTCTCTGAGGTGGAATTCCCAGAAAATATGCTGTTCTAAGTTACTGTTAATGCAAACCAAACGTTTCCTACTGCTGCTGCTTCACATTAAACGCTTTTAACTAATGAAAGCTGAGATTACTTTTATTATGTAGTCACAGAAATGGAACATGTTTGTCAATGAGATTGACACTGACTGCTATCGTTCCTCAAAAATACATCTACAAAACAAGATGACGGTCACTTTCTTTCATTTTTAAAGAGCAGATCCTTTCACTGTTTGCAGACTCATGACTCATGCTCATGCACAAAATCAGATCAGGCCAATTAATGTCTGACTTCTTTTATTAAAACAAAAATGGGTTATTTTTCTGCCCCAGTATTCTGGGACCTGTAGTATTAAACCAGATTTGCTGTCACCACCAGTAAATAAGGTGTCGCCAAATCAACCAGAACTGAAATCTTCAGGATAGCCACTTTAAACCAGTATTGAGGTATTTTTTGGCAACTTGTGGGCAGTGAAGCACTTTGTAAATGCAACATCGGAAATATTATCACCTTATAAAATCGTTCAACTCCTGAAGGAAATATCTGGCTCCAGTTGCTAACTTTTTCTGCTTTTTGTTGCTGGCCAGGTAGCATAAAGTAGTTCCAGTTGCCACTGGAAACAAGGTTAAAGAGAGTGGTGAGAATGAACCAAAACTGTAAACAAAACAATAAGCTGAAAGATGCTAAAACATTCCATAGAGTTGAGGTGAACTGCAGAGACGGGTGATAATTATTACATGTGTATGGTGGCATTTGATATTTTAATTATATGTGATGCAATTGAGTTATGCAGCTTTAATTAGTTATCATTAGTTATTAACCTAGGCAATGGTCCATGAGTACCTGACTCACATTTCCTGGCAATCATAGCAAAAAACAATTGGCGTAACAAGTTAAGTTCCTCAAGACATACAGGATACTCATATATTAAACGGGTAGCTCAAATCATACCCACATACCACTGCTATGTCGTCTGATTCCTGGGGAACACTTCCGCAAACACCCATCTGGTTACAGATACAAAGTCACAAAGTTAGCTGCTAAAACCTGCTACAAAATGGAAACATTTAAGGTTCATTTTATCAGAGGAGGGTATTGAGCAGTGCCCATTTCCAGAAAGAAATCCACCTGCTAAACAGGCTACGTAAAGGGCAGGTTCAACAATATTACCCAGAATATTTAAGCTGAGGGAACGCCTCCGCAGCACATAGTTTTGTGAACATTATCATTTATTCATAAAAAAATATTAAATTGGAATCTGTCTGTTTTATAAAAGCAATAGCTCACTTCAGACGTTAAGCTTTGCATCGGGCCGAACAACGCCCCTTAGCTGTGATATAATCACAACAGCCATGGCCTGTCGTGAGCTATTGTTTTTTATTGTTATATTCTAGAGGTTATTAAAGCTTCTGCATGTGTCTTTCATTTTGTGTTGATTTTGGAAATCCCTGTGGCCAAAAACGGTAATGTTTCCATGCACCAGAGTCCCTTTAGAAAACTGCTGATTTTACTGCCTGACAGTCTGCTGGTTCTGGTTCACCCATGCCTCCCTTCCCTCCAGCGGGCTCCCCACATCCAGCCATTGCTCCAGGTCAAAGCCTGATCTGGGTCTGTCCGCGGTGGGCTGGTCACTGCTGGTGGCAACATCGAAGTCTGAGTTGAAGCAGTTTCTGGTGAACCTGCATGCCGAAAATCGTTTCATCTGATTCCGCGGGTAATTGGAGAAGATGACAGGCATTGAGAATAACTATGTAGAAATAGCAAATCTTCTCAGTCATGATCTCGTTTGCTGACGTGGGTCATATAGAGGCATCAGCAGTATTACAGCGAGACTGTTTCATAACCAATTAAAAGTTTCTTGTAGTAACTTTAAGCAACTGTAACATTGAACTTTGCCTGGCTAAATTTAATTCCATCATACTTGGTGCACAAGGCCAGAGGGGTTTCAGTTTTGTAAACAGTTCAAATTCAGAAATCCATAATCCAAAGAAAAAAAACCCACAAGATTTGAACCTGCCGTCACTTCCAAATGGATTTTAATAGAGAGACTAACACGAGACAATGAGTACATCTAGATTATGGATGTTTACTTACGCTGTTAAAGGTTTGTTTATATCAGTGATTGCTTGTAAACAGAGCTGTAAAACATATTGAATTATGATGAAATGGGAAACATACTCCGATTTTCCATCAATAACTAAAACTCTTCAATTCTATAAGTAGATAGAACTTAAAGAACATGTCACTGGGCAAATTATGTTATTTCTCAGAAATGTTTGGGTTACAGAGCACTGAGCGGTTACTCTCAGTGCTGACAGCCGTCACCGTCCAAACTTTAACAGCAATCATAGACAGGTTTAATGGCATGAATTCTTTATTTCGGGAGGGGGGGCCGGGGGGAGGGGGGTAAATATTTAACCCCATTTCTGGGGAGCTTGGGGATCCTTGATAATATATCAATCATGAAATATGTCCCCCTGCACCCCCCAGACAGATTTTGGCTTGTTGCCTCGGGGCAACAATGTGCCACGAGGGTATTGAAACACCAAGGTTTTTAATACTACATATGAAAAGAGGAATAAGGAAAGCAAGCAATATATGCAAATAGAAAAGGTTTTATTTTGACAAAATCAACATTTAGGCCAACATCCAAATGATTGTGTGTGTTTGTAATAATTATGACCATAATCATTGTTTTTACTTTATTATCTACTGATAATTACATAATGGACACAGGAACATGTTATGAGCAAAACGAACAGGATCAAGCAGTGAAGGTCATTTGAGAGACAATTAGGAGGTCAGGGGTCAGTCAGCAGAGTAACGTGTGTGTGCCTCTGGAAAGACCCTGACGTTCTCTGCACCCCACAATAGTTCACTAACTGCCTGTTCCTTGCTCCCATAACATGTGTCCTGTGTCCATTTCTGTAATTATCAGTGGATAGTAATGTAAAAACAATGGCTATGGTTATAATTATCATATCCACACTATAGCAGGATATCACTTGGACAGTGGTCAAACTGCACAATGTTGCCCTGAGGCAACGAATGGTAAAACACAATCTTTAGACAATCAAACATATTTACATATGTGCATGCATACATTTTTTTATATAAATATATTTTTGTGTTAAACATGTTAAAAAGCCAAAGTTAACTTAAATGTGGTGGCACTGTGTCTTGTGCAGCTTTGCTTCCTGGAAAGAGTGCTTCACTCCCACACAAAAGGTCACAGCCACTTCAGCCCCTCATTTCATTGGACAAAGACATGTCTGGTGATGATATATACTTTTTTTCAAGTTAAAAACCATTAAAAGGGAGGTGTGAGGTTCAAAAAGGTAGTTTGTTGCCTGAGGCCAACACTAGGCCAGAAAGGGTTAAAGGACACAGTGAGGCTAATCTTCTGTCATAATTACCATGACAGTACCACAGCTCTTCTAACTGCTCTCAGACTGGCTGCTGACCTCTGACCTGAAGATTGCCTGTGATGACCCCTGAATGATGTGCTTGTTTACTCTGCATGGCCCATTTCATTCTGTCGACTGGTTAAGATGAGCAAAAAGGGAAAGTGAAAACCAAGGCGAGAGGGAAGTCAGAAGTAATAAACAATGTTAAGATGAGGAAAAAAAAACACAACTAAACATTTTAACCCTGACTAACATCCGCTTTGTAGCTGTTGACATGGGAACTGACAAAACGTATCAGTGAAACATCTGTTATTGCTAACTAGCTGGCCTACAAAAATGTCAAGACACTGCAAGTCTTTGTTATTGTTTTTTCACTATTTTTTTCTACCCCTATTTATAGCTCACCAGATGAGGGTTTTTACGTCTCTCGTGAACAGTAAAACATTCTATTGATGGCCCCTCAGGAGTTCCACACAGCGTTTTAAAGGAACACCAGGGTCTTAAAGAAGGCAATACGTTCCACAAATGTTGATTTACAGAAATAGGTTCCCCTGCTTTTTTTGAATGTGAAATATTAAGTGCCACATCTTTGCACTCTCTCTACTTACTCATTTCTCTGTAAACTGTGCAGGGTGTAGTGACAACCTTAAAACACAGTTAGTGTGTCTTCCATTGTTTGGTGTTGACACAACCTGAGCAGGGTTTGAGCTGCAGGGAGCTGAGGGTCTGGAGTTTGACTGAAAGGGCAACCTTTAAGGCGAAAAAATTAGGCCAACGCAGAAGTGCCAAAAACCGTCACCTGGGCTAATTTGAGTCACTCAACTTAACTTGCAGTGTTTCTGTTGGTGGTGGTTTTTCGGATCATTTTTCAATCAAATATTGAACAAGAAATAAGACTTGCCGTGCGATTGATTGTACGCTGGGCATCCTGCTGGCCAATGAGCGGCTGTTGAATGCTAAGCTGCTGCTGGATGAACTGCAATGTCCATGACACTTGGCTAAATCCTGGAATACAGGACATTGCCATTCAACCATGGCTATTTCTCTATAAACACATTTCACCTGAACTAAAGTTACAGTTGTTAGAATAGCTTAGGGAAACTGGATGGGGCAGGGGAAAGTCACTCACCATCACAGGAGATACCAGGGTCCACTTCCCAGCAAAGCATCTGGTTTGATCCTATTGAACACAATAAGCAGTGGGAAGACAGTGAGGGATCATCTCCTCCTTGCATCGCTCCACACTCTCTTTTCTAAAATAAAGTTTGAATTTATTAACCAACTGTATAACTTTATTTTCTTCTGTGCTTGAACTTTTGTTTGAATTTTGAATAAACAGTGAACCCCCCCCGGTCAACACGCCCCGACACCCAAACTGGTAAATAGCAGCATTAAGGACTGCAGAGCAGGGGGACACTGCCCTGTCCAAATTGGGGAGAAAAAGAAAAAACAAGTCAAATTGATTGGACATATTTCTGTCAAAAGGTACATTCTGGTCAATTGAAGTATAGAACTGAACTTATATAAGTGAAAAAGACAAAAAAAGACAGTCCCGAAATGCACATACAAGAAAGAACAAAGTCTTTAATCTAGAATACTTTTTTTTTCAGGTGTAAGTTCATCAGCTAAACACAGGCTCTGGAATTTTCTGCGTATGTGCGCATGGGCGGGAGTGTTCATGTGTGCAAAGTGCAATCGAAAATGATAAGCGATCCAGTTGGAAGCCGAGTCAGGGCTCCATCCTGTGATGTAACAGCTAATGACAGTAAATGAGTTGAGTTCTTTGCTCGGGCAGATCAGTGGCTTCCAGAGGAAAAGAGCCTGCGGTTCACTCTAAGTGCTGGGTTGTTATTTCTGAAGTGAATGGAGTTTGTTATCACAGCTTGGCCCCCCTGGCTCCCCCCTCTGTCACTCTGCAGAGCGACAGAGCTAAACCCCTGCTGCGTTTCTCATGCTAAACACCACATGACTGCGCACACACACACACACACACACACACACACACACACGCACATACACATACACATACACATACACATACACACACACACACGCACACACACTTATGTGAAGGAAGAAAGCATGCATGCACACACATTTATGTTGCAGTATGTATGGAAGTATGTAGAAAAGTACCTGAAAGAGAAGGAGATGCGTTTGTGGTTGGAGTAGCTCATGGCGTGCGACTCGCCGGCTACCGCCATGACTTTGCTTACATGTTACTTATCTTATCTGCTTATCACGTTGCCAGACAATAACACACACACACACACACACACACACACACACACACACACACGCACACACACACACACACACACACACACACACACACGCACACACACACACACACACACACACACACACACAATCTTTTTGGTATGTACCAAAGTAACCAGTATTTTGGCAGGTGTTCCCCAGTTTCCTTTATCAGGTTAAGATAATCTTCCATTTGAGTACACAAACACACACACACACACCCACACACCCACACACAGACACATTAGAGGCAACAACTAACCAAATACATTTACTTAAGTACTCTTCTTAAGTACAACTTGGAATATACTTACAAATGGATATGTACTTAACTTGACTATTTCAGATTCAAACTACTTTATTCTTCTTTCCCTAGTACTAATAGTAGTTACTGATCACTTTGCAGATAAAAAACAATAAAAAAGTATACGTGGAGCAGGTGCACCCACACTGTTTTTATGTTAACACATCTCAGTCTGAAAGAGATCATTACCCTTGACTACTTTTACTCGTAGGAATTAAAGAGACAGATGCCAGCTGAAGAATGTCCAACCCTGAGAACCTGGCCGACAGTGAAACAAACTCTGCCCTAAAAGAAAACAATAACATCAACCAGCGGAACAGGTGAGTGTCGCGCGTCACTCTGCCTCTGTCCTCAGAGCCGCAGCGTCAGACGTCGGCCGACAGGACGCAGGAGTGTCTGCATCTGCGTACCAGCCTGAGCCTGCGTACGTCAGGAGGAGGCTGGCAGCAGCAACTGCTGCTGTTAATAGAGATGTGTGTGGGAACATGGAAACTGTAGTGGGGAATAAGATCTATTGTTTGGCCAGTGGCATGAAACATCAGATTAGACTATTCGAGGGAACACACTGTTCAGGAGATCGTGAGCACCGGGTGCAGCAGTAACACGGTCTCTTACTGGTCTGGCCTGCATCTGGGTCGGACACAGAGACATCAGCTTAATGCAACACACAAGGTCTCCCTCAGGAAACGGTTATGCCGAGGTAGTGAACGTTGCTTTATTTCCAATAAATCAACTACTGAGCTACATGAGACAAATCCTGACACATCTCATCTCGCTATCAATGTAGTCACTTGATGCCTCGGTCATCAGGCAGGGCACCTCTACTATAAACTGTTGAGGGAAACCCTGTGATGAGTCATCATATGATTTACTAATAATCACTGTTCAAGTGTAAGTTCAGTATTTCTCAAGCCCGTTTAGCTGCTGCCGTCTGTAGCGTTCTCCCTCAATATTGGACCAATTTAAAAAATTGTTCAACACCCAAGGTAACGCTGCTGTGAGTGTGTAATCATTGTCTTTCTTCAGAAAACAATGGCCGAAGCTGACGCGAAACAATGCGCTGAGTGTAAAGACAACATTTCACACAAAATGCATGAAGGTATCATATAAGACTGCTGTGAAAATGTCTCCAGAAGACACCCATTCACATGTGCTGAAGGGCACACAAAGAAGTATGTTCAGATGCTCAGGCCTTCAGATAGGTCACATAAAGTCATCTGGTCTCACACTCCAGCCTTGAAGACATACTTTTGATTAGCATCATTATGGGAGATAAGTCTGTTTTTTTCCAGTTTCAGAATGTTTTAGAAAACGTCTGCCTCTTCAAAGAGGACAGGATGAGCCAGATTCCTGCACAAATATCGAGAACGTTGATCTTTCTGGAGTCCTCAAAACAAGTAGAGTAGTATTGTAAGCAAGTCAAAATATTTCATACCTTTGGCAGATCCTTTTCAGCACTTCACAGAAAATAAGATCGAAAGACCCCAAGTTGTCACTCAGCCTCTGTGTCCTACAAACTGCTGTTGTAATACAACAAATTAGACTTGTGACATGTTGTTTTTGCTCCAGAAATATCTAAGATTCCATGAGCAGCCAGAATAGTCTGCTGGATCAATCTTCAGCAGAGCTCTTGAGTGAAAAGCTCAAGGATATTTGCCCTTGAGGGAAAATTTAGTGCAAATACTTGCAGGATTAGCACATGCTCTGTGAGCTCCGATGCAAAAACACAAGGTGCAACGATGTTGGGTATGCACCTGGCCTAAACCATGTGGATGAGCCCAGTGTGGCCGCACCTGGGAGATAGGCTCAGGTGAGTTTGGAGAGCCTGTCAATCACTGTCCTGGTTGCCCCGCGGCAGGCTGCCAGTTCAGATTTACTGCCCTGTTTGGGTTTAAACCTGAGCTTGTGTTCTGAGATCTGTCCTATATAAACATGCAACCTCGTATTCTACACACTTGTAAGAGAGTGTGCGCCCACAGACACACAAGCACATGAACAGATTATCTTGGATGTTTATACAGAACAACTCGAGCACAGATCTGATAAGGCTTATCTGATCCTTATCTGAGAAATTCTCACGCACCTGTGTGCTGCTTACAGAATGTGTATGTGTTTTTTTACAACACACAGAAAATGACAACAAAATATTTCTGTTTGAAATCTGTTTGAAATTATGTTGGAAGTCCATTTTTTGTGCCCTTTCACCAACACATTCCTTTACCTGGGTTTCCGTCCCACACAGAGATCCAGTAGCTCTCATGTGTTTGTCCCCAACAAGTAAACTAATACAAACAGACGAGATGGAACCATTAGTCAATTACAAATATAAAGTCAAGCTGTTTTATAGTGACAAAGATAGGATAGTGGCATCCTGTGAGGTCTCGGCACATCCTGCTGCAGCAGTAAATGTTTATTTCCTGGATTAGACTGGGTTAGATATCAACAGTTTTACGTATTACAGTGTCGTTTTTGTAAAGTTGTCTGACGGCAAACACAAAAAGAAATTCCAGCATGAAGAAGATCAGGGCCCATTTGTTAGATCCAAGCCAGACTGTAGATAGACCTCAGAGAATTCATTTGTTGATCTAGAAAGTTGAGTTTGGCCAGTGTTTGTGACAAGACATGTAGGATAAGATGAGGTATGTTTGTATCGAAGTTGCCTATTGGCTCGTGAGTAATGATGAGAAAAAGAGACAAGGTAGGGAGAATAACAAATGATGATAATGATAGGTAGTAACAATGGTGAAAACGAAGGATGTGGATGACCTTTTTTTCTTAGTACGTAAATTCAACACTTTGTGCACACGGAAATTAAACAACATTAATAATAAGTTAATAAAGAAGTTCATATTATTATCAACGTAGCAAATAATGCGTACGGTCCTTGATTTTGTTAAGTAGGACAAATTTGCACAAATTTAAAATGAGTTTTTCCCCCCGGGCACTTACTGGTCACCATACATTAGACTAGTCTCCATAAACCAGTCTAACATATTTGTTGTGACAGTACAGTATTTTCATATTTGTCAAGTTTAACAGATGACTCATGATAGTGTAAAATGTATCAATGAGGATTGTATACTTTTACATCCAGGCGTTGACAGTTTAGGTCTGGAAGGCCACACTGCACCAATGGTACGTCTTTATGTTGCTCTCATGTGTATTAGGATGTGCAGACAGGATTAGAAATGAGAGGTTCATGTTAGATATGCAAGCACGTGTTTAGTATTTAGTCATTCTATACATGCGGACCACATGAGCTCCTAAAAAGCAGTAGCACTCTTGCTTCAGTCGTTGTTGAACAGGCAAACGAAGAGCAGAAACTTCACTTGCTGTTTTTGTCATGCAAAACGTCATTTGAAGTTCAAAAGAACAAAAATCTAGTTTTCTCTTTTCTTTGAAGTGTTAGGTCCTCTTAAAAGACAAACAACTGTGTCTTTAAGGCTTAGTGACACTATCTGATTGACTGTTTTCGTGGACTGTGTTGTCATGCTATGCGTTGCAGTGGCTCGGCTCAGTCCGATCAGATCTACAGCCCTGCCTCTGTGACATCACACACCTCGCTGAGCGTGCCAGCACTCTGAAATGACAGAAAAAGCCCACATGCGCTGGCACGTTATTGTCATATGGGTGATAATCTGGCTACAGCAGAAACAGAGCGGTGATGAGGGGCCCGATTGGCGGCAGCCAGCCGCTGGTGGAGCTGCTCCACTGAGTGTGCGGAGGTGAGAAGGAGAAATGTGATAAGATTGTTGTTACATCTCTGGTCCTGATTGCTGGTAAAGAACATGGCGTCGGGGAAAATATTTGATTCACAGTGACATTAAACAAATCCTCTTTTCGAGTGTAATTTTCAACTTTGCATCACATTTAGAAATTTCTGATCAAAGGGAGCCATATAAATATATCACATGAGGATATAACAGAGACATGTCATAAAAAACGATACATTTGAATGAATGCAAAAGCTGGAAACAAAAAAGTTAACATGAAGCTTGATCCAGTCCTCCAAAAACAAATCAGAGAACAGACTGGTGTTTCCCTGGTGAAGCACTGAGCACACCTCATACATTAAAGAGGAATACTTGTTCTGGAATAATTATGACATAATCTGGGAGTTGGGATTTATTCCTAGTAACCTTTAAATCCAGGGGAAACTTTCAAACCCGCGCTACACTAAGGTAGTATTTTCCACACTACATGCCGACATCTACCATACGGACCTCCAAATCCCACACTCCCCACCTCTCTACATTGAGGGCACATTTCTTTCTGCATTGTCGATGAATTTTGGCAGTGGACATCAATTGCCACTGCAGAATCAGCCAATATCAACGCAATTCCCAGGGTAACTGAGCTGGGAGTTCTTTGTATCAACAAGAAGCTTTCTCTGTCATTGCGTAATATGCATAAGAGCATGATCGATCACACAATACAGTGCTGGCATCAAGTTGTTTTGTTTCTTCTGTCAGATGACTGCATGAATGTAACGTTTGATATGATCGAATGTCTTATTTTGGCATTTACCTGAAGTTTATAGGAACTTTGTGTCTAGGTAAAAACAACTCTATTGCAAAATGTTGATATTGAAGGATTCTGCAAACCCAAGATTACATTTAATGGCAATGTAATCCGTACAATATGTGTGGCTACTACAGTTCTACACTTTAAGTATGGTTAAGATTAGTGAAAGACGATGGCTATGGCAAAAAAATGTTTAAGAAAGGAGACAGCAAATGTTTGAGTAAGATCTTGGTTATATTAGTGCATCTTGACTAAACAGCACAAAACATGCAAAGAAGCAGATGTTACACTCTTGTTACCACTGTCTGCTGATACACTGTCAACTGATGTCAACCTCAAAGTTATTGTATAACTTGGCAAACATTAGATGGATTGCTATATCTGTTACACACATTCAAGGTCCCTGGTCCCTGAGCCTTGGTTTATGACCAAATTCCCATAAAACGAATGACATTCCTAAGCTAGCTAGCTAGTTAGCTTGCTTTAATGCTACACTGGTTACAGAAAATGAGCCGTACAAAGTTGTCATTCTCTTGGCGATCGTAATGTGGATGAAGTGTGTCGATGAAGCATTAAGTATTTAAATCGTACTCATTTACTCTGTATCTCTATGGTTTGTAATGTAACTAACATTACTCCACTGCTTATTTTAGTCGTTATATACTTGAGGTTTTGCTGTAAATTGGTTTAGTTGATATGGAAGTCAACCCGCTTCAACAGTCGCAATGGCAACTGTACAGATAAAAACATCCGCCGCTCTGACTACTCTGTTACGTTGCTTTGAATGGAAATGTCCGTTCTACTCCTAATCTATTTCTATAGCTGCCCAGTTATGGACTGGCCACCACTATTAATCCTTGTATATGTCTTTCGAACATAGTTGTCAATTTTGTTTTTATTTTTCACTTTTTTTATGAGTGTAAATGAATTGTCTACCTTATGAGTTATTCTGTTTGGATGCTTGCTTGCCTAGAATTTCCCCTTAAGGGACCAACAAAGTATTTTTAATCAAAAACATGCTAACCATGCTAACAAGCGTGCTGCATGTTAGCATTGGCCGTAGAGACTCGTAGTCTTGTTTAAATGTGTAGTTTTGTTGTATAATTTACTGTGAACACTGCCTGAGGCATTTAGTGGAATTCTGAGTGGTGACAATTCATCCTGAGTGCCACACCTGGCATGCCAACACAATGATAGAGCTATAAATAAACTCAGGATTGTTATTGAAGAGAACTTCCATCAGCCCAAGTTTCCATAAATGTACAAAGATGTTCTGTTTGTGGCTCATCACAGGATGTGTGCCAGCACAAAATCTGATAGACCGACAGCAGCATGCTGTAAATCACCTGGCGAACACACACAGACACACACCATAAATCCGCACAGGTGAGAATAGGTAAAGTAAGCAGGAGAAAAGGAGGAGGGAGTGGAGCAGGAAGGGGGATTTAGGTTAAAACCATAATTACGGACTTTGTGTTATTTTTAGAGCTGCTGTCAGAGAGCTAACATGTAGAACAAAAACAATGACAGAAACTTTTTGCTGCACTTAAGCCACAAACAAACATGTCCGTACCTTCTATCCAAACCCATATGAGTAATGTCAGACCTGATTCATCAGCGCGTCATTACAGGCTAAGTCTCAATACCAAACCCAAGACTAAATAACAGTCAGGAAATCAATTGAGCTTTGTTTGTGACTATGGAGGGAACCCTCTGTATCTGGTGATCCCTGTGCTATTGATATCTGTCAAAACAACATTTCAGAAGAACCAGTTTTTTAATAGCATCTACCTACACGCACACACACACACACACACACACACACACACACACACACACACACACACACACACACACACACACACACTGGCCAAACCTCAGCTGCTAAACACACACGCGATGGCATACTCTCAATAATGACTCACAGCTATTACCTGACACTATTAAGCATTGTGAAACACAAGCTGGGTTACCCTCCAAGTCACATACTGTCAGTCACTGTTTCCTCATATTTCATGCTAATCCTTAACTCAGACAAACACGGGCACGCAGCTAATAGCACAAGTATGTTTGGACATGTTGAATGTTGACAGTGAATGTCCAGGCTACATGTGACAGGTGATCTGTCACGCACACTGTACATAATAATATATATAATAAATATCTCAAGTCAATATGATAAGATACAAGATAGGGGCTGCTTCATCAGAGCCCCGGGTCAATGTCAGTCACGAAACATGCTCAACCCGCGATAAGAGAGGCCACAAAAACACACTAGTTATGTAAAATGCTATCTAAACATTGCATAAAGCACACTGGCGTCTGGTTTTGTTGGTGTGATCCCTCACCTGTCTTGAAGATGAGAAATACACCCGTCACATGTCGTGTGTAGGTGTGAGGAATGTATTTTTCCATCTAGAAAACGTTCAACCCTCAGAGGCCTGGAGCAGCTCACAATATAAACTATAAAGTATAAACAAGCACA
Source organism: Ophiodon elongatus (assembly GCA_016806645.1). Classification (NCBI taxonomy): domain Eukaryota; kingdom Metazoa; phylum Chordata; class Actinopteri; order Perciformes; family Hexagrammidae; genus Ophiodon; species Ophiodon elongatus. Next base: position 1,704,040 of record JACSYO010002134.1, read on the forward strand.
GGGCCAGAGTCCTACAGTTATAGTCAGGCTTGTGAGGAATGAGCTTTTAAGAAATACTAAATTATGCTGAGTTTGACAAACTTGAGACAAAAAGGTTTAGACCTATGATTTCTTTTCTCTTCTACATTTGCAATTATAATCAGATGGGCGTGGATCAAACTGGAGGTGCAGGTGTTTTGGGCTGCTTTTGGCATCGACACTCCTATTTTTGCAAGTCAGATCAAGTCCATTTATTTATAGAGTATGTTAAAAGACAAGTAAAAACAAAATGAGATGATTAAAATTAAAGTAATGAACAAAATAATCATAGCAATACAAGAGGCATTTTGCAAAGAGAAAAAATAATAAAGTAGAGAAAGACGGCCAATGTTTGACATGGGCTCCAATTCTATTAATTAGATTAATTTGATTTTCCAAAAGACCTCAAATGTATTAATTTACACGTGTTACATGTAGTATTAATTTATTTGTTGAATATTTAGCCAGAATTAAAAAGGAAATCCTTTGCATGGGTATTTACGTTTGACAACAGGGTTAAAAAAAGAGGGTTGGAACACAGCAGGAGTCGACAGCACTAAAGCTGTAGTTAGAAATATCTAATTGCAATATATTATGTGTCTATTAGTTAAACTCCTGTATTTGTGCTCTGCGTAGTTTCAAAACAAGATATGTTTGTACTCCAATCGCAAACTGAACTGGTTTATACATAAATTGAGTCAGTAATATAAATAAATGGATGCAGTAGCTTGTTGTTGATGACCAGAACAGTCCAGTAAACGTAGCTTTCTGTGGAAAAACAGATTAATTTAGCTGAAATGTATTAATCTATTACGTTAGAAATATACTAAGCATTACTCAATACTAAATAATAATATCAACATTTTATATATTCACATTTAGTTGTACTGATACTGAGACCTGACACTTCAGAGATGATTTATTTCCTAAACACACTTCCAATGTGAGGGTAAGGCAGCCTGTATGTAACCTGAGAGGAGAAGGGGAAACGGGGTCTGGCTGCTGGACACTAAGAGAGCACTGTTCATACGTCACTGGACATGAATCAATACGCAGAATCTATAAGCACATACAAATTGTTGGTCAAGTCAGAGTTGAAATTTGCAGATCTTAAAGCTACATTTTGTGTGCTTCAGTTTTCTTTATTCACTCTGTGCAACAAGAACCATTTGGTGCCAGAGAGCTGTAAATACCATGAATCAGATCCTCATGGCATCAATAGAAGTTTAGAATTTTGCTAAGAGACAGAGGGAGCTCCTGAAATACGAAGATCCAGGTTTGTGATTGCAGCAGCAGGCCTCTCAACCGGCGCTCCATTCCCTCTCTCACACATGGACCACCTGGGTGATCTGTTTATGGAAGCCATCCCAGCTTCTGGCCCTGAGCACATTCAAGCTATTCATGCCTCTCTTGTTTAAAGAAAGTCAATTTATAAAGTCTCCTGCACAAGCAGTATGCAGATTAGAAACAGAGTGACTTGTCCAATCAGTCCAATGCTTTCAATCTGGACATAAGGCAGCACGGTCCTATAACACAACCACCACGACATTAAAGACTTATTTCGCTGTTTTGGATTAACATTGTTCCTTTGGTGGATTATAGGAGACATCTCCAAGGATTTGTTTTCCATGCTCCCAGAGGAGCATCATGTAAAAAAAAAAAAGAAAAGTGAAAAAAAAGAGGGGCAGGTATCACGTGTGTGTTTCGTGCGAGACCAAAGTGTTTCCACAGGTTAATTTGTAGGGAGCAGCTCCCGCTGTTGTCACGCACGGCACACCACTTTGTTTTGCTCCTGCCGTGAAAAGTGTTTTTGAGCTAACCCAAACACGGTCTATAGTAACAGTGATATTATCTACCTGAGCACACGGGGCCCACCTGCGGGGCTCTGACACAGCGAGGGAGATGTTTTACCTCGTCTGCACGAATGGGCCCGGAGCAGAGGAGTGAGGCAAGGGGGGAGTGGGGGCGTGTGGGAGGAAACACACGGAGGGAGGAGGGGGGAGAGCGGGGGGGAGGGGGGGACGTGTGGGAGGAAACACACGGAGGGCGGGGGGAGGGGGAGGGGGGGGGGCGTGACGGAGAGTTTTACGAGCTAACACGCATGATGCTGTTTGGGCAGGTTGAGCCTGCAGACTCACTGACTTTTCATCAGCAAATTTTTTTTACACCTTAACGGCCACACTGTAATTAATCAGATGTCTGGGTTGGCTAGGCACGCAAGGGCTGGGTTCAAGACCTTTTGTTTGGATAGACGCCTGGTCAGGTGTGTAGCTGTATAAATAGTAACTGACTGTTTTCTCACAACGCCTTTCGGAGAAAGTTCTATTAGAGTGGTGTGGCAGCGACACATCTCCTGACAGGAATGCGCCAACAGGGCAGCAATTATGTTTTTCTTCTTTTTTAGCATAATTGGAGATCATTTGACTTCAGTGTAGCAAAGACCTTCACTGGCACTCTGTTTCTTTGTCTTCTGACCCCTCAGTCAACTGTTAATGCTCTCATCTCAGCACTGAACTGTCACCGTCAGTTTCTCCCAGCGAGATACATCACAGGGTCTGATGGCTTTGGAAAACAATCACACTGCCGCATTATAATTCCGTATACCAACTGTTATCATGCAGTTTACCCATGACCGCCCATCCCAGTCATCAAGCAGGTGCTGCAGTTTCTGCCTCTCAACTTTTTTTCCTCCCCTCCATCCACCTGGCTGTCCCAATGGCCAAACCTGTTTCTCTGGAATGCAGAGGGGAGTTAACGAATCTTAGAGAACGTACATTCACGGGCCGGATCTATTTCCAAATTAAGCCGGAGAGATGGGGATTGTGCCAAAATTCACACCAAAAACATAGGCCCAAACTGATAAACATTGGCGGTTGCCACATGGGTGGCATTAATCCTAACTGATAATAAGGTTGTATTGGATGGATAAGCCTTTTTATAATAATCAACAAATCCCCTGAAGAAACCATATATAAGTATATTTGTCTGTTAATCTATTGTTATCCGAAATTAAACACATACGTAAACACATAAAAAGAGCAATACTGCGCGTCAATAGATTTTGGACACCCCTGAAGCACAGAAAAAGTATTTTTTCCCATAGACAATGTTATGTGACTCACATTTGTAGCACTCCCACGGCTTGGATCAGCATGAATCTCTCCCGCTTAAATCACCAGTATATATAGTCACATAGTTTGATAAAAACTTTAAGGTAGACGTTAACTACGACTACCAAGATGCAATTTGGAAAGAAAATTACAATCCCAGAGCTTAAGATTCTGTAGCGCGCACCACTGACTGCGGGCAGAAGCTAAAGATTGTACCATTTATTAAACAAATTTTACAATCTGCAGCTTAAAATAAGTTCACTTTTAATTTCTGGGTTATTTTTGGATGAATTGAGCAGCTATGGTACAGTTTTCTTCTCCATGGCTAGGCCAGTCGAGGCTAATGCAGTATCTACCGCCGTCCATCATTGCATAATGACGGACAAAACAGGATTTTTCATAAACAAAGTGGAATTAATTAAAACTGCTGGTCACAGCGTATAGTGCCTTTAAATTATCCAGGAGAGTCCCGTGTTCCTATGTCCTTGATTATTCCAGCATCTGATTCTCATGCTGGGGGTTGCTGTGCAGCCATGCAGCTGCTGTTTGCTCCGGTGGATCAATGCAGGAGCAGAAGCAGGAAACATTATAGCCCAACCGCCAGCTGGAGGAGATTAGGACTTTTTTTCCCCAATCAAACATCCGATCCTTAATGATAATAATTTACGAATTATCACCGGATCAATATCTAATAGCACTTACTACAAACAGTAGCATCTGCTCAGGAGCCCAGGTATCTAATCAGCCCTGCAGTGAGCCATGTAAAGTCTACAGAGATTAGAAAAAGAAAATACATTTAACTCTACATCTTTGAAAATAAATAGTTGGCCTAGAGTTTCTGTACTTTGGGGTGGGGACCCACCAAGGGGTCACTTGATATGCAGACAGAGATGTGGTAGATTTCTAAAGCGGCACACTGGTATTTATTATGTCTGTAGTTATGATTCGGTTAGGAATCTATCATTTCTTAACAGTCTATTTGGAGATGCCTTTCTGAACGTAGAAGTAAATAACTAAAATATTGAATCAACTTCACATGATAATTTGATGTCAACCTCCAAAATGAGCTTGTAGAACAGAATCGTTGGAGAAAATACGGGTACACGTTCAATATATTTGAATATATATAAAACCTCAAGTCACACTCAGGGAAATGAATAATGGACCAATGTGCCTGCCTCATAAATGGCAGCATCAATCTCTTGCTCAACTTCTGTGCTTCCTGACAAGCTAAGGTAGAAAATATACACTGTGGTGACATGATTAAGTGCCAATCAAAGCAGAAGAGGTCGAACTAACGCAACTTTTAGTCTCCAAGGGTAACTTTTGTATTTCTCAACCTGGATCCTATTTACCCATGTTTTGTGTCTAAGTGACTAATGACAACAATTAAAAAAAATTGGTTCAGTATTGAGGGAGAACTCTGCAGACAGTCATTAAACGGGCTTCAATGTAATCGATCGGGGCAACTCCTCACCGTCAATGTACTTCCACTAAAAGTGCTGTTTTTATTTTTTTATTATTAGTGACAGGCTCACATTATTGTTAGAAGTGCCTGATAACATTATGGAACAGACCCTACAAAGAAATACAACTTTTTTATTTGTTTATTTTTTTACCTTTCACTTATTTGTGACAATAATAAACAGACCTGATGAAGTGAAAGGTAAAGAAAAACTTAAGAGGAAACATGCTGGCATGAGCAGGGAGTTTTAGGCACCGGTGACAGGGAGGGAAGCCGAGCATCATATGCCCATACCAGCCCTATTGACGGCTGATACAAAGCCGGTTGAAAATCAGAGTAGTTTCCCTTTAAAAAAGGTCCCTCCAGAGCCACAAAAAACATAAAAATGCAATGTGTGTCACGGGCTGAATAATAATCTATGTGACAGGTAAACTGTAAATTTGGTGGATTGCCCCTTTAAAGTACTGTACTACTGAAATAAAATATCCTTTTTTCTCTTTATTCCACCAAACTGTGGCTTTTTGCATGAAAAAAACCCTGTATTTTCTAATTAGAAAAGCTTCTAAAAACCTTTAAAAAATCCCAAGAAAACTATATTTAGATAAAAATGTAAGTTATTGGCCCTTATGGCAAAAATGTGAAAAATGTAGCGCTTCACGTGACATTCATAGTCATGCACTCTATAATGTGCTAAATAACAAGCCAAAGTGTATGTATAAAATAAACTAAAAAGCCCAGGATAAAAGCCTGTGATCGCCCTTTTTAAAACTGTTAATTGTGGTAATACATACTGGTGAGAAAAATGTGATCTAAATATAACCCACACACTAATGTTGCCAATCAGCGAGATGTTTGTTGGGGCTGTCTGTGGTATGACTCCATGGTAACTGTTCAAAATCCGTGCTATGTTTGCAGATAAAGCCCTCGGGGTAGATGTTCCACCTCTCAATCAAAGAAATAAGAGGGGTGGTTAAGGTTCAGACGGTGCAAAAATAGCGCTACAGAGCGGTAGGTTGAGAGGCAGGCGAAGCATCTCGTGCAAACCACTATGCGTGAGTAGAGTGTTTGGATCCTATTTCAAGTTTAGACAGAAAAGGGCTGAACGGCTGCCAGGTAAACAGTGCTGCACAGGTACTGATTTGGCCCTGTGTTTACGCTTACACAAAAACAGCCTACAGCACTGCTGAATGGAGGTAGGTCCTATCAGCTGCAGCGATAAAGCGAGGTGTCTATGGCTAAGATCAATCATTGCTCCTTTTTCTTCTTCATCCAACCCCTCAGCCTCCCATCCCCTACACTCCCTCCCGGCTCGGCATGCGAGGGGGACTCTAGCGTGTGAAGAGTTGAATTGGACGATAGCGGCAGATAGGGCAGGTACTGAGCCTGTGTTGCCCGCATGGCGGCGGCTCATTGACAGACACGCACTAACAGTTACATTTTACAGGCAGGATTAAGGGGTGCACGCAGGTCTGCTTCCCCCGTGATGGCGTTATGTTTTTGTTTTTGTAGACTGCAGACCACCATCTGATCTCAAAGGCACCAGAGGTGTTCAGGAGATGGTGCACACTTATGCAATGTCAAGGATAAAAGTAGGCATACATATATGCCGATAGAGTTTCTGTTCATGCACACTCATTCATACTGTACATGCACAAGTAGAAAAATGCATAGAAGAAGTGGTGTGACCATCAAAAGGGGAACCTCTTCCGTTAAGTTAGGATTCAGTTTTACCCTCAAGCAAAGGTGATCCGTAGGGAACTTTGTCTAACCAGAGGGCAGTGGTGGTCTAGGGTTTCGCTTGAGGACCAATGGGGTGCATCAGTATACTAAATGGGCACTTGGGGACCAGAGGGCCACTTGATTAAAAAGGGTGTCCCTAACCAGAGTAGCATTTGGATTAACCAGAAGCAAACTTGGGGGCCAAAAAGGTCCCTTAGGGACCAGAGAAGCTCTTTTGCCAACAAGAGGTGCACTTTGGCCAATCAGAGCTGCACTAGTTAGTACAGACATGTCCCGGTTCAAAATAAAAAATAAAAAAAATCCCTCTTTGCATGCTAGAAGTGTAAAAATATATTGCATGTATCGAGGCCATAAGATACAGGGGCGGGGGACCTGAAATTACATCACTACCTTTGTATGGGATTTGGGTACTGGAGGTTACCAGGCTGATTTAGGTACCAGGCTTTCACCTGTGCCTCACCTGTATTTCACCTCTTTCCTTAATTACTTTAATTATACGCTTGTTGGCTCTGTTTATTTATATGTATCTATGTTTTTTCATCCTGTTGGTCTGACAGGGTGTGAGCACCTCAGGTGAAAATGCAGGAAAACCCAAAATAGCAACGTAAGGCTGCCAACTGACTGCAGGATACGCTGCTTCATTTCATCAGATTTCATTTATTAATCGCTGGTACAGAGGCAGCAGAGATTTACGCCCATCAAACCAGGCTTATGAAAACTCTTGAGTCACTGCATGCACTGTACGTATGTCTCCGTGTGTGAATCAGGTATCCAACAATACATTTGATGCTCCATGCAGCAGTTGCCTGTGAGTGCATTCAATTGGGAAAGTTATTGTGTTATGTATCAAGACAGCTTCATGGGAACTTTTTGTTTGTCACTCTTAAGTGTTCAGGTGTGCCTCTGATTACATGGATGAGGCTTCCCCTCACCACCATTTATCTTTGAAAACACAAAGGTATGATCCTACAGACGCGCAACAAAGCATGCGGCAAACGTTTAGAGGGCCACATTGTCGGGTAATGACAGTAATCACTGTTCAAAGAATAAACTAGATGGAATGTATTCGTCTTGCTCTTCTATGTAGCCGAAGCACATGCGCAATATCCCACACTTTCACACCCACACCTGAGCAGACGCACAGCTGCAGACAAACATACACCCATACACACAAACCCCTGTACCGGTGCCTACTGTGCTGAGCGCAGGAATGAGTGGAATTGATGTGGAATGTCGGCTTTTTTACGTTTTGCTGTGAAGTAGACACATTACCGTACCTACCTGTGCGCCCAAATGAAGCATGTCGACCATCAGCGGCCTCTGTCAGAGACTAGATCTGCTGCAGGGAATCTTGGGAATGTCAGCTACGCAGCGCGGCTTGTTGCGGTTCCTCCCTGCCCTGCTCACCCACAGCCCGCACTTTGTTTATACAAAGACATAGGGGTTGGACACCCTTCACTCACAGAGAAGAAAGAAAACAAAGATGAGATACTGGTAAGAAGTCATCCAGAGACATGCAGACAAGGGTTAGCGTGTGAGCACAGACCGCCGCAGAGGTGGGGCTATTTTTGGAGCTGCAAAGGATTCACCCGATGAATTTACATTACTGGAATTCCACTCATGTCAGCACTTAAAAGAGACTTCTCTTGCTCAAAGTAGGCACTTTAAATCTCACTAGGTGAGCTTAAACAACAAGGTGCCAATTTTCGGAGAGACAGATTAACAGGTTATATCAGCATGATGTGTTTCTCTCGTCTTGCTGTTAAGCAGACTTGACATCTCTGACCTTGATGACCTAGCAATCAAAGCAGTTCTACTGCATTATATATATAATGTTCCATTAGAACCAGAAGGTAAAAGATGATCCTAACCTTCTCATATCATTTTTAAATAAGCCCAAATATCCGGAGAGGAATGGCAATATGATATTTTACTGATCCCTGTGGGGAAATCGTCTTTCTACCTCGGATTTCAAATTGCCATGTGGAAGATTAAAACTGAAAACAGGTGTGCTGCCTTTCTCACCAAATGACTCCAGCACAGGTGCGTGTGTAGCCGCCTTGGCAGAGTACGTGAAATCAAATACAGCCTCATCACACTTGTGCAAGGAAGGAAAATACACGCAGGCACACCTACCACCAGCCCGGCGGAGTAAAATTCTCAGTGGGCCTCGTCAGTGTTGTACAGTGGCGGTGATAATGATAGCACACATGCCGCTGCTTTCCTCGGCTCTAGTTTTAGGCTCACAGCGGTCGGCCTCCTGAGTTTCAACAAAAACATTTGGGTTTCAACTCTCCAGCTGCTGCAGCGATGTCACAGTGAGAGAAGGAAGCTGTTTCCAAAATCTAAATTTGACCGGAGGATGTTTTACGACCTCTGGTTTCTTAGGCCATCCATCCACCCATTAGCTTTACAGGCTTATCCTCAACAAAAAATAATACTGCTCAAAACCCCCTGCAATCAAAAGCTTTCAATCACAAAATTTCCGCTGTTTTCCCACATTCACACCAACACCAAAACCAACAGCTCTGGCTGAGATCTGTAATCATGCCTGTCATGTACACCCATGGTGATAATTAGGAAATAAAATTCAAACACGTAGATGCACAAACCACTCAGGATGCCAAATATAGATCCATATCTCAGTGTTGTCGGGATCAGACTAGTAGTTTACAGTGACCTTATCTTATATCCTATGGTATCATTGTAAAATAATTTGTTCCTGTTGGGGTCTTTCCTGTGGTTTTTGTTGAGCATTATTCCCAAAATCCATTACAGGGCCACCATAAATCTTTTCGAAACATTGTGTAGAAGCACACATCACATGACATTGTGAACAATGTATAGTTGAACTTACAGTAAGTTGTTCAGGTCACACCAAAGTCCGAGCAGCTGAGATAGGAGGAGTGCCGGAGAAGACAGTTTAATGATTATTACTAGCCTGAGGCCAAGCTCATAACTCATGTTAACTCTCCAGCAACTTTCTGCACCATCGGCTGGTTGAAAACTGTTGGCAGGAGAAGAGTTAGTGGGACAGACATTCGGTTTACAGGTGTCAGGGATGTCAGTTTACTTAAAACTTGTTAGGGTGGCTACGCTCCCTACAAAAATTAGCTTGTCGACTAAACGTCTGCAGACAAATGTGACGTGGCATTGATTTATGACTCATAAGAGTAACTCCCCCCCCCCAGGTCTGCACCTATAAGTCCACCTGATGTGTGGCAGTGGGCAAGGGGCTGAGAGATGAAACCATGCCTACTTCCGTATGACGTAAGTCTCGACGCAGCTTCGACAAATAGGGCAGCAAAAAATGATGACAGCTAGCCAATGCAAACCCTATAACCTAGTACTTTGCCAAGTGTCTATACGTCTGCAATATGGAGTCACAAAACTTAACAGGTGTGTAGTTGGAATCAAAATGAGCCGTTAGCAACTCAAATTCATCGAGCCCAAACCCTCGCGCCTCAGTCTGCGGAGCAGCCATTGAGCCATTTCAACCATAAAATGGTGATTTTTTAAAAACTTGGTAAGAAATTTCAATACCAACGGTAGCATTGATGTGTTTATCGCTGTACAGTCAGCTTGAAAATTGTGTTTAAGTGTGCACTCTTGAAGATTGGTGTGTGGATCTAATACAATGCAATCACACAATGCCAAGCACTAGACCCATACTGTCTGTGTGTATACTTCCACCAGGAGGCGGCAACATTGGAAATTATCAAAAGACTTTCAATTATATTTTACTGCATTAGTTTTGAGCTTTTAAGCATTATGATGTGAATTTGAGCAATTTATTACGGTTCAACCCATTTGTAAATTCAACAAAAATATACGGAGACTCTCTGATTGTTGGTTGAATTTATTGCAGGGCAGTTATAACCAATCGTAGCGAACAAACTGGCAACTTGTTGGAACAAGAACTCTGGGTTCGTGGTGATTTGTAGTGTCTTGGTTACTAACTGCACAACAAGCCAGAGGGGACAAGTAGAGGTCATCGGTGTCAGTAGACCTGCAGCCTCAGCAGGAAAATAACCACCAGCCTTCACTGCGGTGGTGAGGAATTCTGGGACCAAAAAATCTCTTGTTCCGGCCATTGGCCCTCATTCAAAAGTATGAGACTTGGACTGAATTCACGTATATGCTATGATATGACTCTGGTGTCCTTAATTGTACAAAAAGAAATACCAGTTTCTTCATATTATAAATGTGGATTATGAGGACTCAACCAGTGTGTGTGTTTTTTAACTGTAAAATCTGAAATAGGCTATGATCTATTTCTGAAAACAAATAAGCCCTATACTTGCAGTACATTAAACAATAGAGCAGTATTGTTTTTAGTCATAATGCGTTACGTGGAACTCATCCAAACTCATCTCTTTCATTACAGTTGTTACTTCCCCGTTCCAGCTGAGCGCCGGTGGAGGGAGTAACAGGTTGAAGTGAACAGCAGCAACAGCCTCGTCTATTTCTCCATGTATTCCGCTCTCTTCTTTCCGCAGTGTTTTTCTTGTTTGTTTTTAATAAAAAGAGAGTAAAGAGGAGAACTATTAATCCGGATCAGGGAAAAAAATGCATTTGGACAAATTTTACGAATCCAGACAGAAAAAGGGAAACTGATAAAACCTTTTGTTGATTAATGATCCAGCAGAATACATGTATGTCATAGGAACAAAATGTAGTTCGGAAAGAAAAAAAAAGTGCTTTTTTAAACTGTGAAATGTTATGTTGAATACATTGTTTTTGTTTTTATTATTGAAAAAATAATGGACAGCCTTGGTTGCGTCTCAGACTAATTATTTTTCATACCTGCCCTCCCTCGCTTAACTCCCTCAGTTTTTTTCTTCTCTTCCCTGGCGTGTCACGGTAGCGTCCAATTGTAAACATACACACTAAATCACTCAATCGCTTCAATGGATTCGGGCTTGAAACCCCGCCTGTGGGCCGTCCCTTGCCGAGGCATTATATTATACCAAGACGTGTCTCCGGAGACAGATCTGTATTCTGCTGCTCCAGACTGAGGCTCAGGGTGCCTCCAGCGCTTCAGACGAGCTTCTACAACACACAAACACACACAGAGACCTTTCTGCTGTCAGGACCGCTACACCTGCTCTGCTGCTCACAGATCATCCTTCTTTTTGGGGAAAATGAAACTTGAAGTTTTCTCGGCGCACCACTTCGCGCAGAAGCCGCTGGAGTTGTGCATGGACGCAGAGGGGGGAGTCCCGTCCCCTCTATCCGGGGACGAGTTGGGGTCGGACGGGGACTTCGTGGCCAACAGCCCGGCACCTGTTACCCTGCCCGGCGAAGGCAGCAAAGGGAAGCCCTACACCCGCAGACCCAAACCTCCTTACTCCTACATCGCCCTCATCGCCATGGCCATCCGGGAGTCCGGCAGCGGCCGCCTCACTCTGGCAGAGATCAACGACTACCTGATGAAGAAGTTCCCGTTTTTCCGCGGCACCTACACCGGCTGGAGGAACTCGGTGCGCCACAACCTGTCACTCAACGACTGCTTCCTCAAAGTGTTGCGGGACCCGTCCCGGCCATGGGGCAAGGACAACTACTGGATGCTCAACCCGCACAGCGAGTACACCTTCGCTGACGGCGTGTTCCGCCGCAGGAGGAAGCGCATCGCCAAGAGGTCCGCCAAGGAGCGGGAGAGCCCGGACATCCTCCGCGAGGACACCCGCCTCCCCGCCCCGGAGGAGAGGGTGGGGGCCAAGTTCTCCAGCTCCTTCGCCATCGACAGCATCCTCAGCACACCCTTCAAACGGAGGGAGGACAGCCATGTCGAGGCGGAAACCCACGCTCCCCGGCTCTACTGGCCCCCAGGGGCCCACATACTGCCTTACACTTTGGGCTACCCGGCACAGCACACGTACCTGTCAGAGGGTGCGTACAGCAGCACAGAGCCCAGCAGGGATGCACTCACGTACCTCCAGCAGACAGCACTGGGCATGGCCGCACCTGAGGCCGCTCTCCACGCGCTCAAGATGCCCAACAAGGCGCGAGGTTTCCATATAGACTCCTTGCTGTCATAAAGCACCCGGACTGTTGTCAGACTTGTATGTTTTGACCCATGATGTGCACTTTTGTGGGCGCTCCTAGCTTTCAGTACTTTAGCTGTTAAACTGTTTGGGACTCTGTCTGTACTGTAAGTCATTCTGCAGTGAAAAAATAATCGAACATGGCGTGTTGACAACTGTTTGGTGACTTGGCAAATAGTTGCTGTCATCGTGGGACGTTCCACTGCGCGTGTGTGTATGTGTGTGTGCGTGCGTGTGTGCATGAGTGTATCCATGGTTCATTGGTCATTTCCACTGTATGACGGCAACCAAGTGCCATGTTGAAACATAATACTATTAATCTATTTATATTGTCATGTTTTGTATGACCTGCTGTATAAAATAGGCTATTGTTGTGTATATATGACAAACAAATGATTGACTGAGCCACGGTGAGAATCACGTGGCTGCACTAGAAACGCATGAAAATGCCTGATGTTTTCTTAAGATTGATTCATGCATGCCTGGTATTTTCATGAATAAAAACGTGAAACAATGGGACCCTGATGTTCAATGAGTTGTTCATTATACAGACATGAAAGGGAGAGGTTAGGAGATCAGAAGCAGGTGTAAAGATCAGTGGGGGCGGGAGTGAACGGGCCGCACACCTGTTCAACAGAAGAGGTCTGCGGTAGATTTGACTGCAAATGGGAAACAGGGGGGCGGGGAATCGTTGGTTTCATAATCTGTTGAAAATATACTTAAATCATGATCATCAAAGTCAAAATAAAGCCCAGCCTACGGCCTCTCACACCGATTCCCTCAGTACAGATATTTCCAAATGAAAACATATTAATATTGGCGGCTTATTGAAATGAAAAAAAAAAGTCAGTCTATTGCAATCAAGGCAACTACTACAGCAGACCACTAAAATAACAGATCAAATAATAAAGATTAAACATAGAAATGGTATTGTTCCAATGATTGTTGTATTGTGATGCTATTTAGAGTGTAATGCACATGCATGTGACCAGCTCAGATGGACTGAAAAGAAAACCAAAAGAAACCCAAAAAAACACATCCTGTCACATATCAAATTACATTTCAAACAAAGAACTTCTTCTCAGACGCTATAAATAAAATAGTCCACAAAAAAAGGTCCCTTTCCTAAGAAAATAAAGTTATATATAGTTATCGACCCGAAGTACTCATCATAAATAAACGTTAAACTCAAATTATTATGAATGTTTATCGTATTTTGATGTTATTGATATTAATGCTTCCATGTATTGTTTACTAAAAAATATTAAAATGTGTTGGTGTAATCGTTTCTACGTCGTGATCAGTGGTTTCTCACAAACTTATAATAAACAAGAGACACAACAAATATTAAAATATTGACACTTGCATTCCAACAAAGCCCCACTTCATTTGATAAAGATGTGATGTGAAACGTGCCAGTGCTGACTGTATGTAAATAAATAAATAAAGTATACTCAATTTGTTCTGTTATCAAAACACAACTTTCAGTTTGGATTATTTATATTCATGTTATATATTTGTATTTCATATGTTCGGATATATACTCGCACACAATATTATTCTCCGAGATATGGTCGCACCAAACACTCCTGCAGGCTGTTTACTGCTCATGTCCTGAGGAGGCTGCAGTTGCTCTCCGCGGTCCTGAAACAGACCCCAGACTCATCAGCCTCTGGTCCAGTCATGGGCCATAGTTTATGTAAAATCTCAGGTATGGTTCTTAAGAAAATCAGTCGACTAAATTCAATATAAAGCCAAGAAAACCGTTGTTGACTCCGACACAAGTTTCCAAAAGTTAGAAAGGTATTCCTGTTACTTTCAGATGATTCTGGTGTACACTATTCTGTACATCATCGAATAAGAAACGTTCAGTCTCAGAGTTTTCCTCAGAAAATATGGCTGCTAAATAATAAGGTAATGCTTTATGCATTTATAAAATAAGAGGAAATATAGGACAACAAATGAAACCTGAAAATACGGATGCCACTTAATTATCATTCTTATTATCTTATTATTATTTTGCAATTTAATGTAAAGCGAGTGTAACGGTTTCATTATTATTCAAAATGATAGATACGTAAAATATAGCAAATGACTAAATTCAAGTAATTGGTAAAATTGTGTTTTTTCTTGATGTTGGAGTTTTGGATATGAACTCTTCCGGTGCAGGTGGATGAGTCCAAACGAATCTGTACATTTCGACACTAAATATCCTGTAATTTTGTTTTTGTTTGTCATCTTAACATTTGACCATGCTTTGATAACACCTTTATAATGAGTATACAGTGATCGGGCATGCACTCTACATCTCAAGTGCCCCTGCAGATCGCTGTGCACGTGCCCGTTGGGGCTTTAAAAAACAGAAGCCGAGGTCTCTGTTCAGAGCGCACCGAGCAGTCTGACAGGTGACAGGTGAGACCTGCTCCTGTTTTCAGGGACAATGCTGCAACCTGCAGGTGAAACGCCGGAACAGCATACCTGTCTGCGGGGGCGGTCACGTGGCTCCAGTGTTCCCTCATTGTGAACATCCTTGTTGTCATGACGCGCATCCTTCATATTTGTAAACAGCCTTTCTCTGCATGTACATTTCAACTGGTGCCTGCCTCAACCCGGTCCACATCAGCAGGATCAGGAACTCAGGCCTGTTCCAGGGCTGGCTGCTGTGCAAATAAGGCCCACAGTGTTATGAAACCAAACTTTAAGGCAGGCACAATGTTAGGAAGTCCAAACAGTCTGTCACTCCGGCAAACTGAACCGCGCCTGACCTCCCAGATTCCCGGAGAGGCAGCTCCAAAGCTCCCGGCACCGCCACAGGAAACACAGACGACGCGGCCGAAAGAATATTAGATTACCGTTAAAAGGAGCTGAACTCAGTGTTTGTTATTGTTTTATCCATTGAATCGAGTTTATTACAGGCCTATATAATATATAAGGAGAGTAAAAACCATTTAAGACAACCCTAATTATTATTATTATGTATAAACGTTTTTTTCTTTTTTTACTATTTGGGGAAAACTTGTTTCTAAATATTTGTATTATTTAATCAGAAATAGAGGATCCTTATGGTTTTGTTTATTTCCATTTAATGTAACATAATCTTAGGCCGTGAGCATTCTATATTAAAATGACCTGAAATAGGTTACCTGCGGTCAGACAGCACGATAAAAAAATTCCCTCAAAATCGCATCTCCCTAATATTTCATGGGGGATGAACAATATATTTCAGCCTAAACATGAAAACAAACAGAAGGCCTTATGGTGTCGGCAACCGGCTCATATGGGCCTCCAGCCGAGACAGTACTCCAAAGGTAAACTCCTCCATCAAAAACAACTCTCAAGAGCGTTCGTGGTTGCCGCCGATCACATCATATTTCCAAAAGGCTAAATTAAGAGCTCATATAATCTTGGTGCGTAAAAGCAGCCGGAGCGCCGTCGTCTTCAAAGCGCTCCCAGAACAAAGATTCCCTCTGCAAGCCGAGGCATCCTGATCTCGGCGGGGGTCATAAGTTTTGATGTCGCAGGAAATTTCTGGGGCCGTTAAGCTCCTCCGAAATGCTGCGTGCGTGCGTGTGTGTGTGTGTGTGTGTGTGTGTGTCATGGTGGAAAATGATTTTATCCGCATATCCTTTGTTGTGCAAAGTGCAAAGGTTATTGTTGCTGGTTATTGTTTGGAAAATCCTCCAGGCTATATCTAAACTTAAAAAGGTCGTGTCGGCAGACACGTGCACAGACGCAGGTTTGAGTGTGTGCAATCAAATGTAAAAACGTGGAACTATGTTTTTGTTTTTTTTCCTGCAAAGTTTCCACTGTCGTGGTTTTTTTTTCATCTCCTACAAACATCAATATCTCGGGCCTGTGAGAAAGAAAAGAAGCAATCAAACGTACCTAAAACTATAGGCTGAAAAATGATCTATGCACGTGTAGAAATAGCTTAATGAAAAGAAATCGTGACAACCATGAACAACGCAACCCCCACAAAAAACTCTAGGTTTAGTGACAGCCACAAAACGTGATGCTTTCTTTTTTCTTCAATGATCTCCGCTCCGTCGCAACACGGATGTTGATACTACCTTTATGGGATATATAACTCCATCATGTTGGACAAATCTGTGTGTGATGTCTCCATAGGGGAGGAAACTGTCGACGCCCGCTCGCCTAATTTCGCTTTTCTCTCTCTAATGAACGTGGGGCCCATGGGACCGGCTCTGGCCCGGGGCGGTAAGCTGACACTGGCGCGCTGTGTGTGGTATCCAGGGCCGGGCTTGATGGAAAAAGCCTGCTTCCACTCATGTCAAAGTCATTTACTCAGAGCAACCCCCCGCTTACACACGCACGGTAAAGACCACCACCTCTCCATCTCTCACACTCCTCGCCCCAGCCCGGCACCGCGACAGTTTGTTTTTGTTATCCTCTGGACCCGTTTGGGAGGAAATTATGAGCAAAATAATACAAATACTACGAGATGGTGCGTTTTTTTGTTGCTTCGCAGCGATGCGTTTGGGTATCATCAGCCGCAGATATCACGTATAGGCCCCAGTGAATGATATGTGTCGTCATGGCTTCAATTGCAAGTTGAACCTTTTGCACATTTATTCGTGTCAGGAAAATGTATGATCTGTGGCTGAAATCCCAGCTTCATACGTGCAGGACCAGAGAGGGTGGAAAAACTCGTTTTTTAACGTGTGCGTCTGGCGTGTGGCGCTGTTGATTGGGATGTTTGGGGGAGGTTTGATAGATGACTTAATTGCGTGTAGTCCGAATTTGGACAGAGAGGGGGTGGCGGGGTAGAAGGGGAGGGTGGGGTAAAGAGGGCGAGGAGAGGAGAAAATGAGGGGCTTTAACACTGTTGAGAACGGTAAGTGGACTTGGGCCAGATTTGGAAATAGCGTGGAGGGGGGTGGCTCTATTCGTCACTGATTTCAGGGAGATTTGCAGGCGCAGAGTGCGGATGAGGAGAAGGGGTGGGGTGTGGAGGGGCTCTCGGAGAGGGAAGAAAGATTTATGAAATGATAGGTGGTCGAGCTTTGTTTGGCTGGACTGTTGCGCGCAATAGGTCGAAGGGTTTTAGTGTTTCCTCCACTTGAGGGATTATTAAGGCGGTCGATGGCCACCCGGCGCGCCACGCAGCACCATTTAGCGCCGCTGTGACACCCAGTGGAGCCCCTGTGTCCTGCTAAAGCCCTGGACACTCAGTCTCCAGTGAATAACCAGCTCCCCCCTCCCTCTCTTTTCCTCTTCCTCTCTCTGTCAGTGCGTACTCGCCGTGCGTTCTGCATGCGTCAAGGAAGCACCGTGCGTAACGGGAGAGTTGTGCGTAACGGGAGACAGATTTCACTCCATTTTGCACTGGGATTCTGAGGACCACTGGCGGTGTAACGCTCTCTTGCAAGGACACTGACCGCTGGATCCCAATATATTTCTCCTTTAAAACATCTCACAGCTCGTGTTTTCGCCCTCCCTCTCTTCACTCTACGCCAGTCGTACGTCAGAGCTGACATGACGACCGAGACCCCTCAGCAGCAGCTGGACCCTCCGCCTCCTCTGAGATCCAGCCCGGCGTCCGGCGCCCTGCACCCCGCCATGCTGAGCCCACAAGCCGCCACAGAAAGTTCGTCCACCGCCATTAAAGGGAAGAAGACGACCTCCGGTTTACGGCGACCGGAAAAGCCGCCGTACTCCTACATCGCTCTCATCGTTATGGCAATACAGAGCTCCCCCACCAAACGACTGACACTCAGTGAGATCTACCAGTTCCTCCAGGCTCGCTTCCCGTTCTTCAGGGGCTCATATCAGGGCTGGAAGAACTCCGTCCGGCATAATCTTTCGCTGAACGAGTGCTTCATCAAGCTGCCCAAAGGGCTGGGCAGGCCGGGGAAAGGCCACTACTGGACCATCGATCCGGGCAGTGAGTTCATGTTCGAGGAAGGCTCGTTTCGTCGCCGACCCAGAGGCTTCAGAAGAAAATGTCAAGCTCTGAAGCCCATGTATCGGATGATGAACGGCATAGGCTTCGGCACCTCCATCCTCCCGCAGAGTTTTGACTTTCAAGCTCCATCCGCCACTCTCGCCTGTCACAGCAACAGCTACAACTTGGACATGATGAGTAATTCAATGGCCGGGGGGTACGACGGGCTGAGCGGCGGCCACCACGTACCCCACATGTCCCCGAGCCCCGGTTCCACGTACATGGCGAGCTGTCCTGTGCCGTCGAACGGGGAGTACGGACCGGACAGCAGCAGCAGCCCCGTACCGTCCTCTCCAGCCATGGCCAGCGCGCTGGACGGCCACTCCCCGTACGCCAGTACATCCGCACACTGGGCGTCCTCCGGCGGGTCCCCCTACATCAAACAGCAGCCCCTAACCTCCAGCAGCCCCGCATCCTCTGGTTTACACTCCGGCATGTCGCCTTATTCCCTGGAGCAGAGCTATCTTCACCAGAACGGCAGGGACAGCCACAGCACCGACATATCAGGTACCAGCAACTCGCGTATGGCTCATACTGGGGATGACGAACCCCGTCGAATATCTTTGGGGGTTATCATAGACATTAATAAAATCATACGATAACGATCCACACAGTATGCCCACCTCATTTCAATCGGAGGCTGCAATAAGCAACATTTTGTTTCAAAGTGCAGCAGAGGCCTGCGACACATTCTAAATGTTTTGAAGTATAGCGAAAACTCAAATGATATATTTAATAATTATGACTATTATTGTCGTGTTTATTTGAAAGGAAAAAACATATAAAACATATAAAATAGGAGTTTACATACCAGAAAATTAATATATTAATTTAAATTGTTTAAATTGTATTTTACCCTGAAGTATTTCCGTCTTAGCGTTTACCAAGCTCAACAGCTGTCGGAGACAAAAATAAATAAGCAATTGTTTAACTCACTGTATTGAATATAAAAGTTACATTCAATATTAACTGAATAATAAAACCTGGAATGAGCTTGGTCGAGCAAAATGATCATTCAAAATGTTTTTGAGGCCAATAAAGAAATACAATTCAGATTCTGAGGTCTAACGTGTCATCGTGTCCCTTGAATCCACAATCTGTGCACGTGCTAATAAATAGATTAAGATCAACAGCTATTTTTGTGATCGCGTTCGTAATTCACCTCCCCAGTTCACGTTCATTTGCTTTAGCATAACACACTGAGGGTTTATTTAAGTCAGGGGATTTCGCCGAGGCGAGTTACCCATGCCGGAGCCTAAAGGGTCCCAGAGGTTAACTAAACAAAGAGTTTGCAGGTCGGACCACACCGGCGGATTTCATCCAGCGCGTATCCACAAGAGACGGCAGGCCTTGTTAAACTTTACGCAGCGTCTTAATTGAGCCTGCACGGAGGGTGGACGTGTTGGACTGCACAGCGCAGGGTCGGGAACTGCACTGTCAGGCAGAGAGGCTTGTGTGTTGTCTGTGGAAACGGGCGCAGGGCAGCGAGCTGTGGCCCGGAGGATAAAGCCTGCTGTCTTCCCCTGAAAAACACAGTCACATCTGGAGTCCTTATGACCTTGACGAAGCCACAGCCTCCCTATTTATTTTTCTCTTTCTGGAAATAGAGGCTCACTTACAGACACAAAATGACGGCCTCATTTAAATTTTGTTGCAGGTTTGGGGCTCTCCAAAAGGAAAGAAATACCCAGATAGAGTACTGTTATTACTTAGAAATAAAAATAAAAGCATTCAATTGATAAAAAAAATAAAAAATAGCTAAAGGAAGGTGCAATGCTTTTTAGGAGCACAAATAATTGGAAATGATTGGGCTGTCACCTTGTGGAAGGTGTATAAAAGGTATATGTCTGACAAATATATATTTTTAAAATATGTTATTTCTGCTATTGTATAAAAACATTTGCAATTTCTATAACTGCAAATTAATCTGTAAAAAACTGTGAGGCAACAGGGGGATTGCGTATCTTTTTTTATAAACAATAATAATTTCTGTAAAACAAGGCCTTATCCGTCTGCATCAGTCAATTGTATTCCTTTTAAAAGCATATATGAACGTGAATACACATTTTGTGTATGAAACTGCTCAGACTTTATTTATTTCGAAGATGTAAAAACATTCATTTCTGTTCTGTTTTTTTTTTTTTTTTTTTTTTTTTTTTGTGTGTGCAGAATAATTTCGCAAAAACGTGGTTTAAGATGCTCAATATAAAACTCTCAGGCTACTTAATGAATATGAATGTCTGCACCTCTTCATTCACGCATATTTTACTCTGTCCTCTGCAGTGGGGATTCCACGTTACCAGAGTCATTCCTCGGTGTGCGACAGGAAAGATTTTGTGTTAAACTTCAACGGCATCTCGTCCTTCCACCCCTCGGCTGGCGGATCCTACTATCACCATCACCACCATCACCACCCCCAGAGCGTCTGTCAGGACATCAAACCATGCGTGATGTGAGCTGCCCCGTCACCGTGCACGACGGTCGCAGTGAAACTGCAGCTCCGTCACAAGGGAACAAACAAGCGGACATTTTGGATGTATCGTGGCGTCCGCTTTCACATGTTTGCCTCCTACATGCAGCCAAAGTAGCTTTCTTGGTTGGACTTGAGAAAACTATGCATTGAAGGAAATGAATGAAGAAACCCCAGAGGCCTTTAAAATAAATAAATAAAAAATAAAAAAACA
Source organism: Ophiodon elongatus (assembly GCA_016806645.1). Lineage (NCBI taxonomy): Eukaryota > Metazoa > Chordata > Actinopteri > Perciformes > Hexagrammidae > Ophiodon > Ophiodon elongatus. The sequence continues at coordinate 1,725,069 of JACSYO010002134.1, forward strand.
CTCAGCCAATATGAACCCTGACAAGCGTTTTCTTCTTCAAAAGAAGCTTCAGAAACACGACTTTTAATGTGTTTGCTCTTGTACCACGTGCAAACTAATTATATTCTATGTAACTATGTTCTATCCTATTAGAGTAACTACACTTTGCACTTATTGTATAACCCTTTGCCAACTTTTTGTCCTGTAAAAGGTTTCAATAAAGCTGATATATATTTTAGGCTACATTCCTACAGATTTCTGTCTTTTCGTGCACATCCACGTAGAACGGTTCTTGACTTTGCGTTAAAGGGGCCTGATATTGAGCTTGCATGTAGCATAAACACATAATTCCATGTTGAATATTGCTTTCTGGCCGTTTACACATTCCCAGTTATTGTCAGCAGTGGTGGAAAGACCATTTACTCAATATACGGCACTTGTACTTTAACTGAGTATTTCAATTACTGCTGCTTTATATTTGTACTCATTTATTTGGCAGCTGGAGTTAATATACAGAATAATAATTAAAATGCCAAGTGTATGATCAGTTTATAATATGTAAAGCATGATTTTAGATTAAATATACTGTATATCCCTTGCAAACAACTACAACATTAGGAATATTATATATTATATGTTGACGTTTCAGTTATTATAGTAAAATAAGACTATAGACAGGGGCCATTGCACTGCATAATGAGTACTTTTACTTTTGATACTTAGTTGCTGTTAATACTTCTTGCTTCGTAAGTACGGGATATAATAATTTTTACTTCTCAAGCAGCATTTTTATTTTGTAGTATTGCTACTTTTACTTACTTTATAGTAAATTATCCGATTACTTCTTCCACCTCTGTTGGTCAGGTTTTGAATTAGTAGTATTCTCTATAATGAGTGACATTCAATAACAAAGGTATGAGAGGTATAACCTAATATGCAACATAGACCTTCCACAAAAATGTCTGCTTTGAACTTTGTTTTTCAGTCAAAGAAACATTTTAGCCTTCAATCAATAATGCTCGTTTTCACAGCGCTTTAAAAGTGAAGTCTCTGTTCTTCAATATATCCTGTTTTGGTTTGTAGTTGTGATCATAATGGGGGTGTTGCAGTGGTGGAAGAAGTTCAGATCCTTTACTTAATTAAACGTAGCAATGCCACTGTATACAAATAAAGCTTCACGTTTTATTCCTGTAACTCCACTACAAGTAAAAGTGCCCCCTTTTTTTAGTGAAAAAAACCCAGAAGTATTACAGAAAATTGCACTTTTATACTTTTTAAACATCAGAATGGCCGCTTTGATTATACATTTTATATTATTGGATTGTCACTACTTATTTCTTAACATGCAAACACATTTTTAATGTGTGAAGTCAAAGTGGAGTCGTTATCTTGTCATTTATTTTGTACATAAAATCGTAATCTCCAAAGTAACTACAGCTGTCAAATCAATGAAGAGGAGTTGAGTTATAAAGTGGCATAAAATAGAAATACTCAAGTGAAGAACATGCACCTTAAAATGTTACTTAAGTAGTGCTTGAGTAAATGTACTAACTTATCCACCACTTGATAAATCGGGGTATTTGGAAACAGGATTACTTTAAAGCATTGTGGAGAGATGAGAACCACACAGGCTGATCATTTAAGCTTGTAGACTGCTGATATGTGGCGAGAGGCTCAAAAGATCGACGTCCTTTAAACGTAAGATTACAATGTAAAGAAAAGAAGTGACTTCTTAGGAAATCTGATTATTCCCAGTTTGAAGATTTCCACATTTTGCATGTTTTACAGTCACCTCCAGCCTGTCTAAAACAGCTGAAAGTCTTTTGCATCCTGAGGGCTGCTCCTTTCCATGTGGACATCCAGGGTTGCCAAAATTTCAAGACGCCATATAAACAAAGACACGACAGGGCCCGCGTCTATGGAAATGCAACAACTTGGTATTTTTAGAGTGCGGTAAACAGATTAGACTCGCAGAGAGCTGCCTCGTCACACAAACAGAAAGCAGACTGGGACGGCTGCACTTGTGCTGCTCCTCTAGTTTTTGTCTACATGGCTTTTGGTCATGACTCAAATGCAGCATCCCCCATGACTAACATATGCAGATAGAGATTTGGCAGTGGCAGCACCTTATAAGGCCACTGACATAATCACAGTTCCTTAAAGTGCTCTGTTGAGTCACTATCTGTGTCTTGAATGCAACGTCTCAGAAAATGTTTTCGCCAGGATGTTTAAGATCTGTTACCTCAGTGTTTATTTGTCGCGTTAAAGCGCATCATGGGGTTTTCTCTGGAGCACATTACTTTGTAAATATATTTTTTTCAAGTGACTTAAAAGTAATTTTCTGGTTGAATAAATCAAATTCAACCAGTTTTCAAATGTCTAAGATATTACAAATGAGAACCACGTGAAAAATGCATGCTTTCACAAGTTATATTTCCAAATTTGAATTGCCCAACAAGCCCCATGTGGACAAATCCTCATGTGGTCCAATGATTCAGAGAATAAGAAAAGATCTGGCAGCAAATCATACAGGGGATCTTTAAACATCATACCTAGGTTTCTGCTTATAAGCAAGCTTCAGAAAAACACAGCGGGTTTTGAACACTTTGGGGTCCAAGAAATATCTTGTGGGATTGTTGACAGAGAGAAGAAAGAACGGTCACATATCAAAAAGATAAATGTCTTTGACTCAACAACAAAGTGCTCTCTAATTTCCTCAATGCAACCCTCCATGATGAAAAGTCCCACAAAGTGGCCTTGCAGCTGCTGGAATTTCCATGACAAGATTTGACAAGAGGGAGTGCTGAGTTTTCAATATGGTGGAGTACAGTGCCATCTAGTGGCTGGCTTCATCACGCAGAGATAGTTTCTGCAGCAGGAGGATATTATGAGGGATGCACAAAGCAGAGACTCAGATGCATTGGTCAACTTTACATTAACGGTACTCTGAGAAAGCACAAACAAAATCAAATGTGACCTCTGTCTCAGTCAATGACGAAGTTCACCTGCTGAATCCCACTCAATGTAATACATATGTGTATAATATATTATGTTATATTATATTTTGTATATTATATTATATTATAGTATCGCAATAGATTTGCATGAAAATGACTTCAGCAATGTTCATAGGCTTTAAATGGAAATAGAGTTGAGGGGGCCAAAGCAACAGTGGAGGAAAACGATGCGGGAGCTAATTTCACTGGTATCTGGGTTCCCTGAATTACACACCTCTACACACCAGCACTGAGCACACATGAAAGGTCTTTGAGCTAAATCTGTGTTGAAGTTCAATCATCTCTGAGATAATTCATATCGATAAGATTTGGTTAAACTAGCTATTCTTATACAGATGCTGTGGTATCTTGGAACATGTTCCAAACTGAGCAGTGCTACACTTACGATAAAATCAAGGTCAGAAAATCCTCAAACACTCTGAATCAATCTCAAGCAATCAATAAAATATGTAAGTTAACAGATACCATGGACCAATGCGTTGGAGAGACAGAGACGAGCAGACAAACCGACCGACTTCCTTGAGAAGAAAATTCAGACATTTTCTGTTTTTCTTATGACCGAAGCTGACAACATTCCCAGCCTTCAGTTTTTTAGCTAAACGAGGTTAAACAAGTCCCTGACCTCTTTGTAGTCTACTGGAAAAACACAAGTGATGTCTCATTTTAACTCTCGGTTCGATGGCAAACAAATGTACAGCTCAAGGGGTCACTGTTCCTTTAATATGGACCACGAGGTGGGCAAAACCCACCCTGGTTGATTCCACTCAGACACAGTCACGGTCCACTGCCTTTTGCAAATTGTCCTCAATTATAAATGTGACCCAGCCTGTTGTATCACTGAATAAAATGTATCTTACTGCACGTGTGGAATAACTCAATGTTCAATAGGCTAACCATTTAAAAAGATGTTAGTTAAGAAAAATAATTAACTGAGCCTCCTCGTTGCTCCCTCAGTAACAATAATCATTTAAGTTTAAAAGCCCTATGAGGCTGTGAAGCTCATTACACATGAACAATAAATGAAAAGACAACTTTTAATTAGAAGGCAGGACTGGTTCATGTTCTAAGGCTCTGAATGGTTGTTTCATTCATTAACATTTGTTCCAGCAATCAGGCAGAGAAAAGTAACCTTAGATAGCTTGGCTTAATTGCTTCTAAATCATAGGGTTTTTGTTAGTAACCATTTTCCATTTGAAAAGTATTGAACACAATGCAAAAAAGAATGTATGGGAAAGGGTGCGGCTAATTGCCATGACTGCACTGAACTACCGTCATGCACTGGTTTGACAAAGAGCTGTTAAATTTCATGCCTTTGTTAACTAACTGTTATTAGTGTTCTTACCCAACACAATTCCCGTTTATGCTATGCATACTGTAGCGATTATAGATAATTGAATAATTTGGGTTATGGTAGCTGTCAAACTGTTCTTTGCTGAGTTAAGTTAGTTTGGAAGCGAAAGGAAATAATGATCATTACTTCCACAACATGTGTAGCAGCCTATTATTCGATGTGGTTCAACATGCTGTAAAGTTCCTTCATTGTTTCAGAACCACGCCTATCATTACTCACCTTCAATACATGGCAACAATACAGAAACGGTTCATGTTGAAGTGATCAACTGTCTGAATCTTCCAAAACAATCTCATAATTTAGTGGATTGATTTGTCGTAGCGCCCTGTCACCCAGCCTCTCCAACTTGGAGCAATGTTGGCAGAAAAGAACTTTTTCCACTTTGGAATATGGGTGAGATTTCAACCAGACTCTGTCCTTTTCTGTAAACGTTTGCTTTTTCTTGTATCGGTCTTAATTGTGTGTCTGACATGTCTTGGCCATCTGTGGGTTCTTTGATATAAACTGTTGCAGATTTGATATTTGGGCCATTTTATACTAAAACTAGAGGTCCAGCTCGGCGTCCACTGTGCCCTTAAGTGTCCGGATAACATTGAGTTATGCAGGTGTCGCTCCTGAGGACACGTGACCAGCTGTGTTGAGGGCAAAACAAGAACTCGGGTCAGTACTTTGATGTTGGTCCTCCACTTATGATGCAATCATGGCCTTCAAGTTTAGGTTTCAAGTTTGGTCTGTAGATATGTATGATCTTTTTTTATTTAATCAACAGGTCTGGAAAACGTAGTTTCACCACAAAGAATCACACAAAAGTACCATTTAAATCTTGTGTTTACCAGAGATGTGTTCATAAGTTCCCCGGAAGAAAGTCATTCAGCATGAAAAAAGCCTAAACAACTGACTATTTATATGAAGATATTGCAGCCAACTAGGAATAAAACAACCGATGAGTCGACTTTTCACAAAGAGGGGGGGCAGCCTTGTGGAAGACACTACCGTGGCCCTCAAAAAAACTGATGAAGGATGCTCCAGGGTTAGAGGAGAGAGCCCAGAGCTTGGCAGTGATACAGGAACAGTTTAAAGCTGTCAACGAGCAGCTGGCTGCCTCGTCCCAACCACAAGCCAGCAAACCAGAGAGAAAAAGAGAAGGAGAAGAAAAAAAGAAAAGAAAAGTTAGGCATGTCTGGCCTTGGAGATGAGATACAGGTTGCACCTGTTCCACAGCTCTCCAAGAAGACCAAGACCAGTAACAATAACAACAAAGAGGTCGTACCCAAGAAGAGACTCTGAAAATAGTAAGGGATGCCCTCCAACCGACCGCCGGTTCCCAGGCTTGAAGGCCGCCCGGGGGTCGCCTGAGTCATCAGCTAAAGGGGAAAAGGAACGAGGGCAAGAGGCAACTTGGACATCAACAAGCTTCCTGGGGAAAAGCTTGGCCGTGTAGTGCATATCATCCAGTCCAGAGAGACCTTACTCAAACCCTGATGAGATCAAAATTGACGTTGAGATGCTCAAGCCTTCCAACTGTACAATCTGGGGAGATATGTGTCTTCCTGCCTTCGACGAGAAGAAAAAAAGATTCCAGTTGAGAGGCCTGTGGAGTCCATGGCTACCTAAAAAAAATCATCTTCAGAGAGCAAGTGAAGATGAGGAGACAGGAATAATAAAGCATCAGAAGAAGTAAGGCCAGTCAGTGAAGGAGGTGAAGAAGACGCATTGGACATGTTCACATTCAGACTGGCTCTGCTCCGACTGGGCTTCCTTCCCAAATTGCAGTCCAGCAGTCAGATGAAGTAATAGCATCCGCCATCTCCTGCAGGTTTCACTGCTCCTCCCGTAGCTGCTCTGGAGAAAGGTCTCTGCTGAGGAGGTAGAGCACGCCGTTCTGCTTCTCCAGTCCTCTAGTGTCCTTGTCCCGTGTCCCGAATTGGTGTGTGAGTGTGTTTGTGATTGTGCATTTAGATTAGATTGTGATGGGCAGGTTGGCACCATTGATGGCAGCCTCTGCCAATGCATGGTTGTTAATATGTAGTGTAAAGCACTTTGAGAGCCTTTTGAAATCCTACAAGCTGGTGAATTTTTGCTGGTGCTGGTTTCACCAATTGGAGCTGGTAACTGGTAAGAATCTCAACTAGGCCCGGTGGTAACTTGTGAGAATCTGAGATGGTAGCTGGTGTGACCAGTAGTAGCTGGTTGTTGTACATTAGGAAGAACCTCCTTTTCGTACCTTGTTGTATGTTTACGATGGTTCCCTGTCTCTCTGTAGAGTATATGCTCAGTAAACCACGGATATTTGCATATCTGGAAACTGGTGTAAGAAAAGACCTTTCCAGATTTTAATCTACAAAAATAAGATGAAAACGTTCAAGCATCCTGGAGCTAGAGTTCGAAAATTGCCTCAGCAGATTGGGTTAAATGACAATACAGATGAACTGGGCAATGTGACTGATAGTCTGCTACAGTAGCTTCTTGTGGAATTAGAAAGGAATGGTTGCACTTGAGGCCTTATTAGAGATATCTCACCTTAACAGGGAGGATATATAATCTAGGAAGGTGAACATAAATGACCACTTGTCCCTACCAGCACACCTAATCACTGACATGATATATTGTCAGCAATTTGACTGACACTGCCTCAGATGAAGTTAAATCCCCCCAGGTGTTACTGTCATGGTGTAAAAGGCAGAATTTTCCAACAAAAGAATTTGCGCTCAGTGAGCCAAATGAATACAAAGGAAAAGAAAAAAAGAAAAAAGAAGCTGATCATGATCAGTTTAGCAGCAGTTGGGGACTGCTTCTTAGTTTCAGTAGCTTGTACTGATTTGATTAATAAACTACAGCTTGTTGCCAACTAATGTAGTAGATTTCTAGTAGTGACACGAATAAAGCCACAGACTAACTAACAAAACTGATCTCACGGTAATTCAATTTTTGCTCACTGGGTGTGAATGCCAGTAGCATTTTAGAGATATTGTCCATTATCTAATACCTTGAGGGGTTTTCTGTTTCCACTTTTTTTCTAAATGGGAAATATGAAAAACTTCATTTCCATGTTACAAAATCCTGAGGGACTTGATGACACAAATTGTAGAGCCTATTTTTGTTATGTAATATAGTATGAAGTTCCAAGGGAACATTTTTCAGTTGATTTATTGAACATAAACTGAGACACAATTTAATTTTATTCTACTGGTCAGTTTCTATGCCAATCTTGATTTAATTTGAAATGGCGTGCAAACAAAAATATGGATAAGACTGTTTGTGTGTCATTGTGCGAGAAAAGTATGCCACTCATCAGGGCAGCTAAATCAGAAACAGCTCAATCTTAAGGAAAAGTTTTCTTCAGTAATTTCCTATGGCCTTATTTGGATTTCCAGAGAAGCTCTGCACATTTGTCTATCTGGTCTTAAATGTTGAGTTTAGGGGTAAAAAAGGGGGAAAACTGCCACACTGTGAGGAGCTTTGTGGCCTTGAGACCAGCTTCACTCTCTTCAAACCAGTCACAGCCGGAGCAAGATTAATGTTTTGCACATGGATGATTGGCAGCTATTTATTTGAAAACCAATTCCAATGTGCTCTTTGAGCGCATGACTTTGAGGTCCTGGGATATTTTGGAAATCTGTCTGTGTTTAATTAGGCACTTAATATAAACACTGTCGATGACACACTGAAGTGCCTGCAAAACAATTTCATACTGTATCCATCAGGACTACGACTTCACAGGAAATGACCACAAACTGATGTGAGGTCACCAGTAAAAATGCAGAATTTTAATACTCTGCACTTGATTTTAACGGACATTCCTTGTAGAATTGTGGACCTTATTAAACAAAAAAAAAAAATTTCATCAAAATTTCCTTTCTTTCCCTCCCTGTTATTGCATATGCATCAATGTGGCAGCAGAGGGGGCCATGTTACTACTTGATGCAAGTTTTTGTACTGAAATGACTTACAAGCTGGTGAGACTGGTGGAAACATGTGCTTCCAGTGATGATGGTGGTGTTGATGACACCTAGAAACCAGAAATACAGCCGGTGTTACATTGCTTACAATAACTGTTAATATAGACAGACAGACAGACATAACTGGAACCAGCATTTATCTGTGGATGGGAGCAGAAAGGACAATGTGCTTCATCAACATGCTGCAACATTCAGTGGTTTATAAACCTTTACTGCACACATCTTGTATTTGCTCTCTTCCTCTTACCTGATAACAACCAGTTGCATCCGTCCTCAGGTACTTTCCCCCCAGTATTTACACCTTTTTGCTATTTCTACTCCACTACTACATCTCAGAGGCAAATATTGTACTATTTTACTTCAGAGTCTGAATCAGCTTTAACAGGACCGTTAAGTCGAGATGAAAGGCGTTGAGAAAATAATGTCAGGTTGATTGTCGGATGTTCAAAAGTTCCTCCCTGGAGAATGTAACCAGAGAAGAAGACGGGAAACTACATTTATTTATTAACTATAGTTACTTTGCCGATTTTGACAAAAGGATATACCAGATAAACAAATCCAAAAATAAATGATGATGACGTATTAGGATATGATAAACTTGTCTTGAGTGAAACTTGATCCCTGGAGGAAAACTCACAAGCAGTATAGCCTAAACTACCAAACAGTAGACTAACGTGATGTAAAGTCCTTCATGGTGAGCTCCACCTTTACCAGCTGCAACATTAAAGTCATGAACACATTACTGCAACAATATTTCTAATTCAATAATAGGCGATAATATACTTGCTCTATTGTGCTGCTATGAGCTGTTGGTCAGGAGGCAGTGAAGAGCATGAGCTAGCCAGTCGGGTTCACAGGGCACTAACATGCACTAAAGCTGCCAGCTCGGGTATCTAAACAAAGAAAGGAGAAGATTGGATTACCACAACACACACACACACACACACACACACACACACACACACACGCACTGGGAGAGCGAATTCATTCTCTGCTCAGCTAACAGATAATTGTTTTTGATGCTATATTAAAGCTCTGAATATCAAGAACCTTCAAGCATTTTGAATGCAGGACTTTGCAGCAGACTCATTCTACATTGCCCTATTTCTACTTTTAGCCAGGGCCTAAACGATCCGTTCATCGTGCACTTCTACGGACCGACCACTGGGGGGCATGAGTGTGTCGCAGGCCTACATTAAGAAAACCTTCAGCTTCTTCTCAGCAGAAGTTTCTGGTGAAAACCTGTGTAGTAAAAATCGAATTAAGTTATCTCAAACGTTAATTTATAACATATGAACATCACTGTAATTTTCATATAATATTTTCATTAGGGACGCCTAGATTCGATGTGCTTTTTGCATTTGGTCCAAGATATTATCTCAGGATGTGGTTTGGCTTTCACTGGAATCTCATTATAGGGACAGATGGAGGGACACGTGCTGCAGATATGAACGGGATGGTCCTGTAACGAAAAAGTAAAAAAAGAAGAACCCATTTAACCACAGCTACAGCCTCGCGCACCCACCCGTGGGTTGCTGGTTCAGTTCCCTGCGGGCCAGGTTTCCCTCCACACGCAGACGCAGTCAGCAGGGGTCACTGGTCAGTCGAGGCCGGTTCAGAGGACCCACCGGCCGGACCTCACAGGTGACAGTCCGCTCCGCATTTGCTTCGCCACGAGAGGCCTGACAACACATGCAAATCACAGAGCAGCATGACAACACGCACGTGTGAGAAACGATCACTTCTCACGGATCATCACCGTTTTATCAGAGTTTGCTGTTTGTTTGTTTGTTTGTTTGTTTGTTTGTTTGTTTTTATTTTCTATTCTCTTAAATAAATAAAAAAAAGTCTGCACATTTTGAAAGAGTTGTTCTCTCAATAAATTGGTTAAATCTCCAGGAGAGAGATGAGATAAAGAACATGACCTGTACCTCTTTTATTGCATTAGACCTTTATTTTATTTTTTATTATTATTATTATTTTCATTGGCTCTCGTGTGTGTTACCAATGAACTGCATGTTGTTGTTTTTTGTTAGTTAAAAGGTAAAGTTTGAGCTATACTCTCCAGCAAATGCACAGTCAAGCTTTATGTTAACTTCTCAGCTTTATCAGAATTACTCCTGTGAATAAATAGATTTAGGGAATATTTTCGTTTTAAATATATTTGCTGAATTTAAAGAATACGCAGGTGAATTTTATGAACTTATTTACATTTTGTTGAATCCATACACTTTAATGAGAGATAGGAGTTTATAGATATAGAGATAGAAGATAGAGTTTTATAAAGTTTAATACAAATATCATGTTAGAGCTGTAACTCGCGGCTACCGTTTAATGGACTATAGTTGATGTGACAGCGTGATGAAACAGAACAACCTTGCATACATAAATGTTGCAAATAAAACTCACACATGTTGTTCTGATTCATACTTTTTAAATAATTGTATACCATCAATTAAAACAGGCATTTTTCTTTTTTCTGATACATTTTAAGACACAACAATGTATATTGAAAACAAATGTGAAGACAGGGGATCTCAACAAATGATAGACTAGTCATAATAACACTGAATTAATAAAATTGAAAACACTTATTAATCTTGAATACAGGCGTGGTAAAGCGGTAAATGTCTCTTGATAACAAATAAATCAAATAAAGAAAACGGAAAATGAAATTTAAACAAAATCATTAAATGGTGTTTATTATTGTATCCTGTTATTTTCATACGAATTTTGTCAGTTTGATAATAAACTAATACCAAACAGATGATGGAACATTAATATATATTCTCTGTCATCTTAAAAAGACAAGATAACTACGCCCTTCCCTTAATTGCCTTAATTGCCATAATCTTCGTCATGTTTCTAAACAATTGCCCCCATCAGGCTGGGGACACACTGGTGTTGTTTTTAGGCCTCGCGGTCAACACAACGGAACATGACTTTCCAGGAGCCACGGGGGTCTCGACGGCTCTGTTAACAGCCGTTCAGTGTGAATGACATTTGGAAGGTCTTCATCTTAAAACTCCCACCTCAGCCTCAGCAGCCGCTCGCACCCGGGGGACCTTTTCTCACCCATCTCGACCAAATGATCTTCATTTAACCTTTAATTAGTTTCCACGCACCGCCCACCGGCGCTGTCGGGAGGCGGTCACACCCTTTCATGTCCGTCTGTTTACTCAGAGGCTCAACAGCAGCTGATGCGAGCTCCTCACAGCCTGATGAGTGTCAGCTCATTTTGCATTCCTACTCGGTAATACCGTTGGTCTAATTACAGGTTTAGGTATCGAAAAACATGTTCAACCGTTCATTTAGGAAAAGGCTTAGTGTTTCCGGGCCTGCGAGGCTGATATGAGACCGATATAACAGAATACACTCGTGGGTGGCCGTTTTGGTACATTTTGGGAGCTGCGTTTTCATTTCCACTTTTACGCATGAGTTTTGATATTTGGGAGACGAAGAGGAGGGTACACCGATTTGGTCAGACGTTTTAAGGCTTGTAACCCCACAAATAAACTCAATATTCTCGTTTCCAAAATAGACTAATGAGAAGTTATTTTATGGCTCACAATATGATAGATTAATACCAAATAATAAATGTCTCACAAATTGAGTAGTTATGTGTTTTTTTTCAGTATTTTAGGCACACCCTTAACAGCATTTTAATAACTCCATGGAGTTATGAGGAGAAGGGGAAGGAGTGAGGGGGAGGAGGAGGACGAGGAGGAGGGAGGGTGTAGTAACTTTTGTCGCCCATACAGCTTTTCCACAGGTTCATTTCGTCCTCCAATTGGATGATGGAGCACACTTTCGGGGAGGAGCAGCCCGAGTAGCCAAAAGGGAGGAAAAAATGTTAAGGGTAAAAAAAAGTTCCTCGCCGCGCAGACTCATGCTCCTCCAGCCTTACTTTTAGCCTTCTCAGTTTCCCAAATGCTCACTGCGGCAGCGTGCGCTCTGTCCGGTTCACCGTGGCGAGCTGTGGCTTAAAAAAAAAGAAGGACTTCCAGGCGAAACAGAAAGAAGAGAAAACTGTAACAGAATCGGAGCACACGCCGAAGTTGTGAGAGTTTCTGGAGGGGACGCAGTTTGGGGAGGTTTTACGCATTGCGCAGGATGCAGGCGCGCTACTCCGTCTCCAGCCCCAACTCGTTGGGAGTTGTACCGTACATCAGCAGCGACCAGAGCTACTACCGGGCCGGCGGTGGATACAGCGGGATGCCTGCGCCCATGAGCATGTACTCGCATGCGGCCCACGACCAGTACCCGGCCAGCATGGCCCGGGCGTACGGACCGTACACCCCTCAGCACCAGCCGAAGGACATGGTCAAACCCCCCTACAGCTACATCGCTCTCATCACCATGGCCATCCAGAATTCGCCGGAGAAAAAGATCACCCTGAACGGGATTTATCAGTTCATCATGGAGAGATTCCCGTTCTATCGGGACAACAAGCAGGGCTGGCAGAACAGCATAAGGCACAATCTGTCTCTCAACGAGTGCTTTGTCAAAGTGCCCCGGGACGATAAGAAGCCCGGTAAGGGCAGCTACTGGACTCTTGACCCGGACTCCTACAACATGTTTGAGAACGGCAGCTTCCTGCGGCGCCGGAGGAGGTTCAAAAAGAAGGACGTGCAGAAGGACAAGGACGACCGGGACCGGCAGGGCAAGGACCCCTCGTCTCGCACCCCGGGCAGGGAGCAGGACCCGTTGGTGCAGGGCTCTCATCCGGTGCGGATCCAGGATATAAAGACGGAGAACGGGACGTCAACGCCGCCGCAGGCCGCTTCCCCGGCCCTGAGCGCCGTGCCCAAGACCGAGAGCCCGGACAGCAGCAGCAGCAGCATGTCAACGGGCAGCCCGCACAGCGTGCCCTCCACCCGGTCACTCAGCATGGACGGACCCGAGCACCACCAACACCACGGCCAGGTCCCGGCGCAGGGCTTCAGCGTGGATAACATCATGACCACCCTGCGGGGGTCTCCGCAGGCCGAGCTGTCCCCGCCACTCATCGCCTCCTCTCGGACAGGTATCGCCCCTTCCATGTCGCTCAACTACTCCCCCAACCAAACATCCGCATACAGCTCGACGACCTGCAACCAGAACGCCATCTCCTCCAACTCCAACGCGACCTATCACTGCAACATGCAGGCCATGAGCCTGTACGCGGGGGACAGATCCTCCGGCGGGCACCTGGCGCCGTCCACCACGGTGGAGGAGGCTCTGCCCGACTATTGCATCACCACGACCACCGCGTCCCCTCTCGGACACAGCAACCTGAGTCAGGCGGGCCAGGACGGCCACCACGCGCACCAGGGACGGCTCGCGTCCTGGTACGGGGACCTGAGCCACTTGAGCCCGGGTTACCCGGCGCAGCAGCAGAACTTCCACTCTGTGCGGGAGATGTTTGAGTCCCAGCGGATCGGGCTGAACGGCTCCCCGGTCAACGGGAATAATAGCTGTCAGATGGCGTTCCCATCCGGCCAGTCCATCTACCGCACCTCGGGAGCTTTTGTTTATGACTGCAGCAAGTTCTGAAAGCCAAAGTGCGTCTTTTAAATTAATAACTCTAATATATGTTTTATATTTTGTTTTGTACTTTTGGTCGTTTGTTCCCACTCCGAATGGACATAAGAGATTCAGAGACCTTTTCATTGTCGAGACGTGTGTAACACCGAAAACACGTAAGTGTTATTCCCTCTAACTTTGAGAATTGTTTATAAAGATGGCTCGAATACCAGCTTTCATGACCATATACTGTAAATTATAACCTAATATAGTAATTTATTTTTTAGAAAAAGGGAGTGGTTGGATATTGAGGACCAAACACTTTAAGTTTTTCCAGTTTTCTTATTGCTTTATTTCTCCCAGTTCTTGTATAGAAATAGAGGAGGGGGGCTTTGTAGTCTATACTGACTTATTTTATTCATTTTGTCTTATTTGTTAAAAACTATTTTGAAGGCATTACATTTTGTTTGTTTAATAAAGTGCCGTCTATTTGATCTTAATTTGAGTGATTTATTAGCAGTGGGAAGGGGGTATTTTATTTGTTTTAATTAGGAGACAGATAACCAGGTAGAAGTCGAAAGGTGATTGGGGTGTAAAACATTTGACGTTATTTTAAACTTGCTAAAATGGAGGTCACCGAGCAACGCCTTTTCTTTCAGTAAATAAACAAGGAGTGTGTAGCTGTAGTTTCAGTGGCGTTTTGGCCTTTACGCGCCTTTAAGTCTCTCGGTGAATCAACGCTATTTGGATTGTTTTAATTCATGAAAGAAAGAAACAACTAATGAAACAGTAATTAAGGCCCATAGGACTTGTTTGGTTCCTAGAAGGAATATTTTACTAAAAGTTATCCGGGGGTCTTTGGCCCTACTTGGCGCTGCAGAGGCCACATTCAAGAGGTCACCTCGTGCACCGACGAGGTGAAGCAGATTCATGCTCATTCTGACTTCCAGTGTAAAAGCCTTAGGCGGACCTGCAGATTGAAGATATTGAACGTCCAAGTGGAACTGCAGCGGTAAATAAAGTCACGTGGCAGCAGTTGAGCAGTGCGGTCTGAACTCACTAAAGGCCTCGTGAGTGAAACAAATCAGTCATTACAAACCGAGCAGGCTTCCGTCTGACTGCTGTTTGTGAATGATGGGAGGTTTTAGATGCAAAAAAAAAAAAAAAAAAAAAGAAGAGAGAAAAAAAAAAAAAACTGCAGCTGCATTTGTTTTGGGTGTCTTCAGGGGACATTTTGCTGCACGAGCAGAACCCCACATGTCCTGCAGATGAATGATGGGGACGGTCTGATATGATTGTGTGCTGGAAGGATCTGGTTCATGCTTTGTGTCCTGCAGGCTGAAGAATTACAGCAGCACTGACCTGTTATGACTGACTGAAATATTGGCTGCTGTCAGATGTTTATTTATTTCAGCCACTCCTTGAGGACGTGGGGCAACCCCCTCTCCAAAAGACCCAGATTCTTAAGAAGATCACTACGCCATTTCTTTGTGTGTGTGTGTGTGTGTGTGTGCCTATACGTGCAGGCAGATCCACATGGCAGCGTGCATGTCGTTATGATCTAGATATTGGTATTAAGAATACTAGATATTCGACACGCTGTATTATTTTAGGTAAAAAAATAATCAGGAAAAAGTTATCATTATAAACCATTTAATAGAACGTGATAGTGAACTATGTATAATCTATTATACATTTAATTATTCTGGCAAAATTCAACTCAGCAATAAAAATACAATTATTATTATTAAGAATAACAACAATAATAATAATAACAATAATTATAATAATTATAACAATTACGGTTATTAATGTGAATTATTATTATAATAATAATTTAGTTTTGAGCTCCTGGAGCCTCCTTATTTGTGCTCTGATCCAGCGGCCTTCAGGCTGTCTGTCTGTCTGTCTGTCTGTCTGTCTGTCTGTCTGTCTGTCTGTCTGTCTGTCTGTCTCTGTGTGTGTCCTTGCATGGCGGAGCAGGCGGTGAACGCTTACACGTGACTGTCAATTTCAGGCCCTGTGTGGATGAGATTTTAATGAGTCAGTGAAACGAAAAGTTCCAGCGCACAAACGCTCCCCAGGGCCACAAGCCCATAAAACTAACGTAAACAATGCGCACTACACTGCTGTACCTACCACGGGGGTTTAACTGCTAAATTAAATTAAAAACCACAACATATGCACCGAAGGCTGCCGAATAATAATACAACAACAACAAAAAAAAAGAAAGATATTATTATATTGTTGCTTCTAAACAAACGTCTCCGTGATTGATGGGGCACTCAGGGGTCAGGAAGGAAAATCAGGGCTGAGAATCATTTTTCATTGTAAGGACGAGACAGGAGGAGGTGACGGGGGTCAAAGGAGAGGATGTCAACAATGCACTTTAGGAAAGGACGGCGAGAAGCCTGCAGTAAAGCCTGTCACTACCTTATCTAAAGCACCTTCACTGGCACCGTGGACCGCAGACCGGAGCCGGAGGGCTCGTGTATTGTTCGCGGCGGTTTACAGGCCTCCGGCGTGACAATGGAGAGACTCCCGGAGGAGGAGAGGACTGGACACGCTGCCGATACGCGCAACGAGCGCCCTAATCGCGCATCCCAAAAGATCCACGGTGCGTTTGAGGTACTTTTTTAAAAGGTAATTCATTTACCATCAATTTAAAAAAAAATCCACATCGCCCCAGGGGACCGCAGGTGTGTGTGTGTGTGTGTGTGTGTATGTGTGTGTGTGTGTGTGTGTGTGTGTGTGTGTGTGTGTGTGTGTGTGTGTGTGTGTGTGTGTGTGTGTGTAGGAGCCTGCAGATGTTGGTGAGTTCACTGCGTATACTCACACGGTGACGAGCGTCACAAAGACGAATCAGCGCGTTTTAGTGAGGCAGAGAGAAACGATATAGGTCACATCTCATGTATTAAATGTTTGGCAGATACAAAATAATTTACAGGAAACATATCAGTGGATTCACTGAGGCGGATCTTGCCCAGTTTGGATTTTTAAGAAGCTTCTTCTTTTTTTTTCCACGGAAGATTTTTTTTTTCTCATTTGATATAAAAGCAACATTATTGGTCTGCTCTATTGTACTTTTAGCATATTTATGCAGCTGGAGCAAAATCACAAATATATTTAGAAAAATTTAGGCAGAGAGCACCGATAGGCTGGATAATCGGCGTTCAAGGTTTACGTCCAAAATCGGAAGAAAATCCCCGGATATTTAATGTAATCTGGTTTTTGAGGTCCTATACGCCACTTATTTAAATTAGGAAAAATATGTATTTGATATCAAAACCTTACAAAAAAAAGGACATTCAAACAGTATAAACAGAATATTGGATTACACACTAAAGGCGTTTAACTTTAAGTGCAGACAATTTGTGGCAACTTAAAACTAATATATGTAAGGCCTAATCATAAGACTCTCGCTCTTCAGTCTGAGGTGTGCGTGTGTGTGTGTGATGGCCGTTGTTTAACACAAGCGAGGTGAAAAACATATTACATGTATGTCCTCTGATGGATTGCATGGTGATGATTTGTTTTATGCGTCACTGCTGATATTTGGATGGGTTGTTTTTTTTAAAAAGAAAACGTTATCTATATTTTCACATATTCCAACATATTACAGCCTGATTCATTGTTCACGTTGTGACTCACGGTTTGATTTATTTTAGTGAGGCTTTGTGAGCTTTTACATTTTTTATTTTATTTTGTGACCAAACGTCTCCGTTAAGTATTCGAAGAACTTTAATATCAACAATGGAGGAGTCAGATTTCTGTTAATTATTTTGTCCCAATTGCACTGGTTTTCTAGCACATAACAGCTGAAAAGGGAAAATAAATCTTCTTTTATTTTTAAGGAAGCATGTTATTTAGCCTCTTACATGAAATCATAGTATTTAGCTATCCAGCAGGCCTAAACAACAATATTACGCTATTAATAATATATCATTACACCATAATTCGAATTTAGTTTCATGAGAATGTGTTTTTCTGACAATGAATCAAACATATGTCCTTTACATTAAACACGTCTGTCAAAATTAACTTCAAGTTTCTTTCTCCCTCCTGCAGACTTGATTCGAGATATTTCCCTCGAAAGTAGACCTGCTCATTATCCATTAAATTTGACATGAAATACAGTATTATTCTTATCTCGTAAGGACTTATGGAATCAAGAGTTTAAATTGAACATTAGAGTCGTTTCATCCCCTTAAAATGTTTGTTTAGCTGCATGACGGTTTAAAAAAAAAAAACAAAAAAAAAAAAACATTTTTTATTGCTTTACATTGGCGGTCCAAGTCCAGACGAGCTTTGCTTTCTTTGAGTGCCAACAGTGAACCTGATCACACGGCTCGCCTAATTGTTGTTGAGCGGTACGCGGAGCACCTGCGAGAGGCCTCAGGCTCTCTCTCTCTCGTCCCCTCTCTCTCTCTCCTTCTCTCTCCCTCTCTCCTTCTTTCTCTCTCCCTCCCTCTCTCTCCCTCTCTCTCCTTCTCTCCCTCTCTCTCACCTTCTCTCTCCCTCCCTCTCTCTCGCTCTCTCTCTTCCCCTCTCCCTCCTTCTCTCTCCTTCTCTCTCTCTCCCTCTCTCTTTTCTGCTCTCAGCGCGGTTTCAGGCGCCCATAACAAGCTCAGAGCCACATCTGTTTCCATTTGAGAGTCCGAGCAGACGCAGCGCCGTCCGGGACGACCAAGGCGCGACTGTTGAACGTCCTGTAGGTGTTGTCCCAGAGGCGGACGGAGGCGATCCCGCCCGACCCGGACCGCTCACGGAGACCCGCAGGCCTCCGGACCAGTTCAATGTCAAGCCGCTCAGAAATAATGCCAGTGGTGGGAGGTAATTAGGTACATTTAGGATTTAGGACAATTTGAGCTACTTGAACTTTACCAGAGTATTTATATATTTTCTGCTCCTTTATTGTCTGTTAAATAGTCATTTTATTTCTGACGGCTTGCATTACTTTGCAGATTAACATTTTATATATATAGAACTACCCAACAAAGTATTTGAAATATACTGTTATACTTTATAATATATATATATATAACAGACGGGAGTCATTGTGCTCCACAATACGTTTTCTTTTTCACATTTTGCTGAGAGCAGCCTTCTTTTAATCATCACTTTCTAGTGTTCTTACATCGTGTTGTTGTGCTTTTACTTGGGCTTATAGGCATCTGAATAATTCTTCCACTGCCCGTAAATCCCCCTAAATCTCGCTCGAATGTTGGGCCCCAGACAAGCTATTAAACACGACGCATGTTATTTATTATAAAGTGTTTAAATGCATTATATTGATTCGATACAACGTGGGAAAATGACTACATTTCTAATTAGTCACGCACTTATTTTTGCCAACAAGAGGGATGAAACTCAGATTAGTAAAACTCGCGTGGTTATCCCCTCACAACAGATACACTCTCGAATTAAGTGTAAAACCCACTGCAGACAAGTGGAGGCAGAAATATGTGGCTCGTTCAAGAGAAAGAAGACAAGAGAAGAAGACACCTCAGGAGGTTTAAATATATCTTCTGTAAGATGGGAAGTGTTTTCACTGTATCAGCGTGTACAAAAAAAACCACAACGACTATCATCAGGACCAGAGCCGGTCCGGAGCCCGGGCTCTGTGCGCGCTCACTGCGCCTCGGAATTTGCAGAAAGTCCGGACAGACAAGAGGCGTTTGAGAGCGGAGCTGTGCGCGCCGGGCCCGGGGAGAGACGCACTTCCTGCCGAATAAAAGGGCGCAGTGTGCTCGCTAATAAAAAACCCTGGAAAGCCGGAGAGAGCGGAGGGAAGAGAAACGACAGGAGCTGAGCCAGCCGACCTCTGCACAACCTGGGCAACACACACACACACACGCACACGCACACGCACACGCACACGCACACACTTCCTGGATGAAGATTCGCTGCTTGCAAGAAAAACACACAAGTATCTCCTGGAAACCTCCATCTTAATATTAATATGAACATCAGTCATCACGGTTTTGTTAGCATCAGAAAAACAATAGGACAACATGTAAAGACCAGCCTTTATTATACCAAAGCGTTCATGTGTTCATTTATAAGCCAGACCACAAACATACCAGTTGATTGCTATTTTCTAAGATACAATATTAATTTATTTATACATTCAGCAATTTCATCCTCTAACTGAAAGCACTTTGATGTAAAAATCGATAAAGCCATAATCAAAAGAAACAAAAGGCATAAATAAACCCACAACCCTGGATATCAACATACATTATGACATGATCAGTGTGAAAATACAAAAAGGCAACTCTGCTATCTGATCGCAAAACAAAATCAAAATGACATGACGAAAGAAATGGACACAAGACACGAACAATAAATCCCCCTTCACAAAGAAAAAAAGGACACAATCACAGTACTTCATTTGGAAAAGTCATAAAGGTAAAAAAAAAAAAATACAACAGGTTCCTTCCTCTGTTGGTCGAACACCGGAGTGTAAAATGTTTCCGTATGGGTGGAATGTTGACTGATTGGGACTCAGGCATTTGGGTTTTTCTTCATTAGCTGGATGTCCGCGTCCACCATCTCCCTCACCAGCTCCTGCAGGTCACAAGTTAACATTTAGTTACAGAAAGGAGAGGAACTTTGAAACAGTTGATTCACCTTCAGTTAAATAAATCTCCTGACAGAAACCCTGTAGAGCCGCTGAGTCTAACTGAAACGCTTCGTCTTCAGTTACACTGGTTTATAGGCCTGCTTTTAATGAAGATGCCAACTCTATTCCGTATCAGCAATAATTCAAAAGTATCATTTATTGACCTTGAGCCGAAATGTATTTGAAGAATGACTGAGCATTACTGCTGGATATTAAACCTCCATATTTTTTATATTGCACAGAATACTGTGAAGTACCAAAAAACTGTCTTTGAGTGTCAGGTCAGATTTCGGGTCAGTTAGTTCCCTGATTTCATTCAAAATGTTGCTAATCCATATTTTATTTCGACAATGTTCTCATTTGGCTGCTTGCGTTTGGACTGATATTTTTTAGTTTCATAGAAAACTATGTCTTAACAACTTATACTTCTAGTATCAGTGTCGAAACTCAGGCACCGTACCAACAGTAACCCAAAAAATGTCAAACAATACACATTCCTTTACTCACTACAGTATATGACCCTATCCTGTTATTGTTTACTAAATCATGTGCACATTAATGCTTGTCGGTAAATAATAAACAAGATGTAATTAAAAAACTGAAATAGTTATTTGAGTCTCTGCTTTCACTGTGGAGACTTTTGTCTGATTTGTAATTCAAAACAGTTGAACATAGTTAATAACATCAGGTTGATTATTTGTTTTTTGTATATGTGGCTTTGCATAGACCTTTGTCATATTTTGAGATATATTGGAAAGATATTTGATAATTTTTATTAAATTCCATGCCGTTCACTATGGAGTTTTATTAAAAACCTAAAAGAAGCGATTTTATATTCCTTCTCATATAACGTACAGTCGGCTCGTATCAGGCCGACACAGGACATGAGGACTCTGAGCCGTAACAGTGGGCCTGGACTCGTACTCGGTGCTTCTTGATTAGATGGGCCTCACTAGTCTTGGCACAAAAAGTACACTCACTTTGCAAGTGATATTACATCCTTCCTCACTATCCCACCCACCTTCTACATATCTAGAGACATAGAAAAATACAAACTCATAGATACTTGGTCCCCTCTTCTTTTCTTTCTTTTTAGCTGCGTCACAAATCCTTATAGGCTTTCAAAGATTTAATTTTGTATCTTTGGACATTGTCCTTTCTGTGCCTCAATTACAGTATACCTCATCAAATCATTCCATGTCTGTACTCGTGTGGCTAAATACACTCATTAATATCGTCATATTAATCCCACATCGTCCCGCTCATCAGATGATGTGTGACACGCACCTCAAAAGTGACCTTTGGCTTCCAACCCAACCTCTGATATGCTTTGGTGCTGTCGCCTTGCAGGTAGTCCTGTTCAAAAGAAAGAGAGGAAAGAGAGAAAGGGAGGGAGTGGGAGGGAGAGGGGGAAAGAGAGAGGGGAGAAAGAAAAAACAAATCATCTGTCATGTCTGATCTGATGCCTACGGGGAGGAGAATCCAGCAGCCAGCCGATGTGTCGTCCTCACATAAAGACATCCTGGATCCAACTCAATGTCCAAACCTGACGTCTGCAGCAGGATGCAAAGGGTGGAAGTTGATGATCTCTCTCTCTTTCTCACACACACACACACACACACACACACACACACACACACACACACACACACACACACACACACACACACACACACACACACACTATCTCCCCTCTCTCGGGGAAAAAGGGAGGTCACAGAGTCTCACTGGCCATCAATCGCCCCTCTCGGCTCCCCACCACCGATCTGTCCAGACGGCCCCCGTCGGTGCCAGAGGATGATGAATTGTGGGACTCTGGTGGTGTAACCCCCAGCCCAGGACCCCCCACTCACCTTCCATCCCTCCGCCACCCCTAACTCATTTCCCCCCCTGTTGTGTTTTGCACCGGGTTCAAGATCCAGCGAGACCCTTCATGAGACCACCAGCGAGACCGAAAAAAAAAAACTTTTCCCCTGTACGTCCTTTATGTTTCCTCTCTCTCTCTCTTTCGCTCTCTCTCACTTCTATTTCCATCTCAATTCCGGGGGAGTGATTTCTTTTCATCTCTGAGGCATCATCCGTATTAAGTTTGTATCAGAAACACACATGTTGGCCTCGAGGGGTCTAATAAAATGTGATGAATCTCCTTTTTCAAAGAGCTGATACTGTATGTTCCTTAATCCTGCAGCTAATTCCAGAAGGAATTACTGCTGCGAGAAGAGCTTGTGTTGAAAAGTCAGCAAAGACTTCTATTTTTCTTTCTTTTAAAGTTTTTTTTAAGAAATGCGTGGTGGTCTTCCCCTTTCTTTCTTTGTTGCTTTCCCTCTGCATGGAGGTTGTTTTTATATAAACTATATCGCCAAACCAAGGACGTTAATTGCTGCTATAATAGCCTACACACTTCTGGAAAATCTTTCTTTGAGATTTTGAAGCCCGGATGCAGGAATTTGTTTCGATTCAGCCACGGGAGCATTTCATTTGATTTATTTGTTATGTGCAAGTGTGTACCTTTGCTATAATTGGGAAAAGCCAAAGACACATTTCCATTGAAGTGGAAAATAAAGTCTATATAATCTAATGTGAACGAAGAAGATGTGTAGCAAAACGGAAAAAGAAAAATGCAGTTATCCTCTCCTTTTCAGTGACACACATCTAGCCAAGCCATCTCCCCTACAAATGCTCTTTTAGAGGCCCACACCTGCATTTATTCTAGTGCAATAATTCTATTCATACTATTGCAATTATTCATTTCACTGTTTATTTTAGTGCCTGTCTTGTCGGCTGTGGATGCATGCAGAAGTTGATTTGTTTTTGTGGTATGTTTCCTGTGTGTGCTAATTGCACTGATCAGGACGAGCGCTCCTAATTCCATTGTATTCTGTACAATGACAAGAAAGGCTTTCTATTCTATTCTATTCTATTTATGGACCTGACCTAGTCCATTATCATGTTGAAACAGGAAAAGGGTTTTCCCCCCACACGGTTGCCACAAAGTGGAGGCGCATTTTGGGTGCTGTGTCATAACATTTCCATTATTTGGAACCAATATGCTGAGCCCAAACCATGAAAAACAGCTAAGAAGTACACAGGCGTCAGGCGGCCATCGAGTGAAAAAAAAGAGAGCAGAGTTTTTTTATTATCTGCCGTTGAACCTCTTGAAAATGTCTTTTCTGGGTGATCTTATTACAGAGGAACGCTCACAGGGGCACTGGCATAGTTCAGCCTTTTAGAGAGCAGGGACCCACATCTCAGAGAGGCTCCACGGCGCTTAATCACAGTCTTCTGATTACACACACACACACACACACACACACACACACACACATACACACACACACACACACACACACACACACACACACACACACACACACACACACACAGAGAGAACAAGTACAGGCTGATTCAGTCTGCGACACTGCTCGGTTTGAAAACCTGGTTCAGTTCAGGGTGTTTTTATTTTTGACATCACATGGTGCACATGCATGCAGATGAAAGCTACGGGCCCTTCTCTCCCCTCCGTCTGTAACGGCAGCACAAGCGGCCCTTTCTCATGTGAGCAGCTCTGTACATTACTCACATCCATTTTTGGCTCTGAAGCCATAACTGGAAACAGTTTCAGACTAATTACCTACAGCAACGAGACATAATTTATCATGGGGCTGAATGTAATTATTAAAGGGTGACTTACTCCACAATTACATTAAATAATCCACTTGCTACATAATTATGTTGATTAGGGTTTGTAATGGAGAACATTTCGAAGCTGGCATAAAAGAAACATCAACTGGTCTCGTCACGAACACTGAAGCCGGTCTGAAGTCAAGTGTTACACATAATACTTTTTTTGTAGAAAATAAAACCTGGTTTAATATTTGTGCATCTATGTCCCTTGTTGATTGGTTGCTAAACGCAAAGAGGGCGGGTCTTATCTGGTATGAGCCTGTCAGAGGCCAGTGCCAGAAAAAGGAAAGGAAAACAAATGCAAGAAAGATGGCGTGCTGCAGAGTAGTGAAAAAAAAGACCCTGAAGTAGCATTTTGTTTAGTTTCTGTCTACGTGCATATGCAAATACAATGAACTGAAACAAACTCAAAGCTTTGACGTAAATGTCCGGCCGCAACCTCCGGGTCTGAAGAGCGAGGCCATGCGGAAGGGCCTTAAACTTGCATTCTGTCTAATTGCAATCAGGCGATTCCTCTAGTTGCAAAAATAAGTCTGATTGTATAGAAGTCTATGAGAAAATGTCCCTACTTCTTACTTGATTCCTTACCTCAGTAAAATCACTAGTTTCAAGTTTTCTTCAATAGAGGATGATGTTCATTTGGTAAATTATGCTCCCATTTAGAGAATGACATAAAATAGACCATGAAGCAGAGTATGCTTTAGGTTGTGGCTTTGACTTTGTGATTGACAAAACCAAGAAGGCGACGGACAAAATGCCTTAAACTGGCTTTAAAACGGCACACCACGAGTCAATGGGTGACGTCACCGTGACTACCTCCACCTCTGTGGTTGATGCCAAAAGACGATGGGACGAGTGAAAGAACGCCACGGGAGAAGACCCCCAGCAGGAGAACCCTCCCTTTAATTTATGCAGTGACCTTTAGGTACCTGCTGTGTGTATAGCCTCAGTCAAGGTGCCATCCATCTTTCATTCACTTCAACTGAAGCCAGAGCAACTGACAAATTATAAAAAATGTGTTTCCTGTTCTCAGTTGAGCTCCAATTGGTTTCCGGCAGACTCACAGATAAAGGTTTCCCTTTGCCGAACTCTAACTAGTGAATTTGCACAGGCGACCAATACAACGAGTTATTGTGTTTGGAGATGGATATTTCATTATTCTAGCTGTGTGCCATCACCTTGTTTTATTCAAGATTACACGACCAGAATACTAATCTTTGTTTTTACCTGTAGACCAATGACTCCACCACTGGTCCAGCTAAATATCCGGCTGACTGCTTTCTTTGCTTACCAGCTACAAGTCATTGAGAGACCTGGAGACATGAGCTAGGCCTGAAAGTCGAATGTTTAAACTTTTTTAATTTGTCAACCATAATGTTATGTATTGGAAGTTCACATCAGATGCTTGGCGTATTCGTTTTCTTATTTCCAGATTTGTTATAGTTTTAGTTCTTGTAATGCTGCTCGTGATTAGGACATTCAACACTGAGACGTCTGGCACACTTTGTTAATGGCTTTTTGGAGAAAAACAAGTTCATATTCTTTAAACTAAGGTATCCCAAAAATGGAATCTTTGGTACCGAAATTGGCACCAATATTTAAAAATTTAAAATGACACCCAACGCTAACGGGAAGAGCTGTCCCTTGCATTATCATCATCTTTGTCATCATCACAGTCACGCCTGGTCTCTGAAATCTCCATCTGAGCTCGGCAGGAGAACATCTGTTGAAATCAGACTCTAGTGTGCTAAGTCTGTCGTCTTAGCACACAACCACACAGTTCAGCATCCAGGAAGCTAATCCGGCGCCTGGTCTTTCTCAACCAGGATTTCTGCAGGTGACAGACAATCTCGCCCTCACAGATCCGCCTGCACAGCGCTGGCTCACTGGAATAAAAGCTGCCTCCAAACTGCTAACAAGAGCGTTCTGCGGCCAAGTGAACTCACCCCAAACACAGCATGTCGCAAATAATTCAACACAAACTACTAACAGATGCGGGGGCACAATATAATCGTCATATGGATGCGATTTTGAACCAAACCCAACGTTTTAGTATATCCTGTTTAAAGCAGCGCTCTGCCCATGTCTGAAACTACGCAGAAGCGATAATAACAACAAGTAGAAAGCCGAAGATTAGCCGTGACAAAATGTGTCCCTCACCCTGTGAGCATTAGCAACATTTTAGAGATTATATTTCAATATGAGCTATACGCCCACTCACCATCTGAGGACCGTGTTACAGGCCGGTAAGTGAGCATCACAGGCTCTGAGCACTGATGTGTGGCATGAGCAGGAATTAAGATCGGGGAGAAAGCGTATGCAAATGCTTTCCTATGCGAGCCAAAGTTTAAAAAATTGAGACCAGAGTTTTATTTGTTATGATGTGTCTGATGGGTTCAGAGCAGGCAGAGTAGTGGTACGCATGAGTATTTGTTTTTGAAAATGATGGATGAAACTTAATACGACAGTATGCATTAGCTTCGGTGGTTGTTGCTGCAGAAGATCCACAAAAACAAAACGATTCAAGTCGCTAAATTAATTCAAGACAAAGCTCAGAAATAGCAAAATAACCCAAAGTTCTGATTAGCTGTCCTCTAGCGATGCTCCCAGGTAATTAAATGATCTTTTACTGTTGCCATGTACAGATTTGCGGACATTTTGTTTTCAATGAATCAATTCATTTTGAATCACTTGCCAGTTGGTAGAAGTGCCAAATGAACTGGGAGACTTTCGTGGCTCTCCTTGTGGTGGTAATGCTCCAGGGGCTCACCAGGGACCAAATGAGAGCTGTAGTCGTGCTGGTGGCCTCCGTTCCACGAACATCTGTTACTCACTGGATGTTCTCGTGGTGGTTGGTGATATTGGGGTGTTGAAACATGTTCTTGGCATTTTAAGTCCATATGTTACGTATTTAACTATTTATTTCTTTAGTGGACAGTAAAATCGCTATTTTAGCCAAAATAAATCAATAATAGTATCCTCACATGAAATACAACAGCACTGATCATTTGTTCAAATACAATATATATATATATATATATATATATATATATATATATATATTCTTTTTAGTTTTTTTGTTTAAGCTAATCTGAAAAGGATCTCTTGTGGGCCATGCAAAATGTCACTTTTGGCACTCAGAAGAGAGGACAAAAGTAGCATAACCTTATTACTACTGGAAAATGTCTTAGTTAATGAGGACGACGACTATCTAACTGTGACTTATACTGTAAGTTAACCGGATTGTTTTTTATATGGTTAATATAATTCCAATGGTTTTGGAAGGCATTGACAAAGAATGTTATCCTGGCATTATGTGGCACCAGGTAAGAAAAATGCATACATGGGTTATGTTTCCATTTAGTATGAATGATCAGAAGCTGGAAGGGGGGTGGATGGTTGACCTATTATCTAGGAGTGTTATTGACATAACCTTGATGATACAATCTCATGCTCAGACATGAAAAGTCTTTATTTTTTTCTCCAGCTCTCAGTATATGCTCGTCAACTACATGGCCTATCATTCCCCATCTCTCCCTTCTTGCCTTTTTTCCTGACACGTTCCACTCTAATAAAGACGAGACGCCATAAAAAATAATCTTTAGAAATGTAAAAGTGAGAGACGAATAGAGTGTGATCATGGTTCATAAAGCACACAGGCAGTAAAAGGCACTCAGGGAAGGCATTTAACGCAAAGGAATTCTGGTATCACTGCAAGGCCTTTCAATAAATCACACAGCACACCGGGGCTGACCTCCGAACACATAAGGGCACGCACACAAACATGTAGCAGCGTGTGACACACACACACACACACACACACACACACACACACACACACACACTTACAGTGTATGTCGGGAAAGGTAGGAAAAAATGCTAAATGTCCATAATCTAACTTTTTTCCAACTAAAATCCCAACTACTTACAGGAGACACATCAAACGCTCTTGAGAAAACATCTCTCTTCTCTCTCTCGCTGAGGGGTGCATGCTGGGAGACTATGATGTGGTTTTGGAAGTCCAGTAGCGTCTCTGGTATTTGTACAGTAGTGGACATGAGGCTGCGAATACAGAGACTTCAAAGAAAATCAGATACAGCGGCAGAGAATGCTGTGAGAGTCTGGAGCCCACGGTCTCCATGTCCCCCAGCAGACTCAAGAGGTTCTGACCTCGACCTCGCTGGCTTTTTGATGGAAGAACTCAACCCTTATGCGGGGCTTTTTATACCCAGGATGACAACGATGCTATTACGACAGCGATGGGGACATGAAGAAGGGATGAACATGAAACATCTCTTCTCCCTCCAGAACTTTAACTGCTGCCTGTCTGTAGGGACATGGAGGCGGCTGCCTTCACCCTGCGACCAGGTGTGTGAGCTGGTATAAGTGTGTGCAGGTGGGGGGACACTCCCAGCAGAAAGAAAAAAAAAAAAAAATAGCAAAAAGAGAGCGCTTCATCGTTCCTAGTTGTTCAGACTCAGAGCCACAAATCTGTCACTGGTCAATTTCTAACGCACCTCCACCAGCATCGCCTCAACTTACTTTAAAGCACAAAAGGCCCCCAGTTTCAGCTGGAGGAGGAAATAAGAGACTTATGTGGTGGTGTGCATACCATTGGTTGTCTTTTTTCTGAATTATTATAAATACAGGGCACTAAAAACCTTATATAATATGCTTTGACAATACTATGTTAATATTGGTCTTAACGGTCGTGCTAATAAAGCAAATGTACAGATTAACTGACATTTATTTTATTAATGCATCTTATTGCATTTTAATTAAAATGTTTGGATTGCACTGGCAATATTTATGTACATTATGCTATTAAAGCTCATTGATGTTAAAATGTATGTATTTATTTTACATTTTAACAACTGAAGATCCAGTTTTTCTCTTATGTTTCCCCTTCAGTTGCTTTGAGGCAGGACAATAACTAGCTCTTCATTGACACTATATGATGTTTACGGTGAGCGAAATATGTAAAACCATGTTTTTTAAAGCTGTATCGTTCCATCAAATGGAATCATTCTACAATTAGCCTGATTTATTTGGCGTTTTAAGAAATCCTGGCATCCCACTGGAATGTTAAACGAAGTTCTGTGGGTTTGATTTTGATTTGTGATGATTGGGGTTGGAAAGGTTAACGGTTTGTGTCTGTGTGTGTGTTAACATACTTTGGCAACACAAATCACAGATTTCATGTTTATTTTTTCATCACGTTAATAAAGCACCACTGAAATACATTTAGATGAATTGTGAGATGCTGCGTCTTTCGGAATCCAAGAAAGTTATTAGCCACTCCCAGCCAGAGGTCAAAGGTCAGGTCCTGTGTGTGTGTGTGTGTGTGTGTGTGTGTGTGTGTGTGTGTGCGTGTGAGAGAGAGAGAGAGAGAGAGAGAGCTGCGTGAGTTATAGCTCAGGTTTCCTTCCCTGACTCCCCATGCAGCTTGGCCTGCACACAATGTGTTGAGTGACCTCTAAAGGGTGGCCCTGTCACCCTGATGAGTATGTACACTATACAACCCCACACAAACCCACACACACCCCCACACACACACACACGCACGCACACACGCGCACACAGGAAACAATTAGCAGAAAAGCAGGAAAGTGTGGATCTCCACAGGAAAACAGTAAAGGCAACTTGTGATATTTGAAAGACAGAACCTCACATCGCAAACTGGCACTACACTTCGTCTCCTCGCCTCCTCTGGGCTCCGCTGTGTTGATTGCTCTCCATCAGTGCTCATTAAAATTCCTGGGGGAGCCGTGTGATAAATATTTACGCGGCTGAGGACACACTCCACACACACTCCAAACACACTCGAGCGGCTGGATCTAACTGCCGATAGTGTTAAGTGCCCAGAAGGCTCTGGCATTGAGAGAGATCCGCAGCACGTCGCGTGGTTGCATATGTGAGGCGTTTACTGTCAAGATAACGGGAGGAGGGCGTCGATTTATGGCCATTAATCAAAGTTCAAATTTGAGTTTCTCTGTGTGTGCGTCCAAGGATAGTCTTTTAATGTGTGAAGTTTATGGAAATGAAGAGGAAAATATCGCACATTTGCACA
Organism: Ophiodon elongatus; assembly: GCA_016806645.1. Taxonomy (NCBI): domain Eukaryota; kingdom Metazoa; phylum Chordata; class Actinopteri; order Perciformes; family Hexagrammidae; genus Ophiodon; species Ophiodon elongatus. The sequence goes on from JACSYO010002134.1 coordinate 1,755,259, forward strand.
TCTGGATATAAACGCATTTGCGCGCACAGGCACACACGCACACACACACACACACACACACACACAAACCACAGTGGAGCTGGACTCCTCACTACTGTTCCACTAAGCTGTTGCCGACCCCCCCTCCTCCTGTATTCTATTATTCCTGTGGACGGGAAACAGATCATAATTCCTGGAGTCAGCAGAAAGTTGCAGACTGAGAGAGTGAGAGATGGAGGGAGGAAGGGAGGGAGGGTGAGAGAGGACAGAGGAGGGAGGGAAGAAAGGTTGTGAGGGGGGGGGGGGGGGGTTCAGGTGACTGTTCACTTCCACTGAGGTCAAAATGAAACTGTGTTGTTAAGTCATTTCCAGTGAAAAGTGAAATGTGTGTTTAGTCTGTTTGCGTGTTTGTATAATATAGTTTGGGTGAAGCAGAGCCCCGCGCGTGTGTGTGTGTGTGTGTGTGTGTGTGTGTGTGTGTGTGTGTGTGTGATGAGGGTTTTTCTATCAGCCTCTGAGTGTTTCATATTTCAGGAGACATCAAAGGCGAACATAATTTCCCTTCTTTAAACAATCTTTAAACGACATTCTTTACAATCACACTACAGAGAGAGAAAGAGAGAAAGAGAGAGAGAGAGAGAGAGAGAGAGAGAGAGAAAGAGAGAGAGAGAGAGAGAAAAAGGGAGAGAGGGAGGGAGAGGAAAATGTCTTCCAGTCTTATCTTAATTGTTGTGTAATCTCTGCAGAGCGCTGTATGGTCTGTCTGGGCTTCGACACCCAGACTCCGTGTTTAGGTCGATGATGATTGTCGTCCACTCAAGTGAATGAAAATAACACCTTTCTCACCAGAATCAATGCTAAAATGGCTAAATAAAGCGTTAGAAGAGGGCATTCCAAGACAGGCAATTCATGTGCAAATGAAGATGATTCTTAGTGCCCTTTATTTTTTGTTTGAACTTTTTATTGTTCTGCAGGCTGACACCAAATTGCCCTTTATGGTTACTCAATGTATTGCATAAGTGTGTGCGTGTTACCCATTGTTGTCCATGATAAAACGAGGAGTCTCCACTGACTGAGGTCTGCATGTGGGAGTAATGGACATAATGCTATTTTGTGCTCGTTCGTGTTGCACAACTTCGCTTCAAATGCCGCTTTTCAAAGACACGTCAAAAATATTTTATGAGGAGTCGTACTTTTGTGAACCTCGAGTCTTTGTAATATGGACCCCACTGAGACCAGTGATTCACTGGTTTCGATCCTTGTATAATGTTATCATAATCCACAGGATTGATGAACTACACAAACCACACGAAACTACAAAAATATGTTAGTTTTCTAAAAAAAAAGTAGTAAATCTGGATTAGCACATTTCAACTTCTACAGCTTCACAAACCTGGCTCTGTAATAATTTGTATGAATCCAGGATAGGGCTGCACAATTAATCAAAATGTTATCGCAATACGGCCGAGTGCAATTTTCAATCGCAGCAGGTTTGTTAAAAGCAAAATGTGTGTCAAATTATCATTTTAAATTAAATATTGTGATGCTGCAGAAATGGCCTACATATCATATTCTACAGACTTCACTAGTCATCTTTGCTTGGTACAGATCCGGAAAAATTACCGTTCCCTCCAATATCGCAAATCCTACTGCAACCACAAGACAAGTCAAAGTACTGGCAATTAAAATTATTTTACAAATCGAGGAGAAAAATGTGGACACATATTGTGATGTAGATGTTAGATGTGCGAGAGATATATACTGTATATATAAAGGGGAGTTATAGTTGAAGGACAAACAAGCAGCATATAGTGCGTGCGCACACACACACACACACACACACACACACAAACAGACATGCACACACACGCACACAGGATGTGAAATATGTGGTCTGATTCAGGCCTTAACTGAGCTCTCGGCGGTGTCGGGGTTAAGCGAGGTGGTTCCACACAAAATCTGCTGTCTGCAACTCTCAGCTCCCAACACACTATTTATTAGTCTCTCGCTCGTTTAACCTCAGCTGCTCCCTCAACATGCTAACATTAGGTGGAACCTCCTCCCTCAGCCATCCCTCATTCTCTGCATCGAGTCTGGGTCGCTCAGCGTTAAGAGGACGGCTTTGTTCTAAATATTCACATGCTCCAAATACAGTGTGGATCAAGCAGCGATGTGGAAGACGGGATCGAAGCCATTAAACTATTTAATCATTTTCAGAAATTTAAAATATAGTTCTGATAGGGTTCTGATAATGGTCTCCATTTGGGATTTTTTTCCCCTTAGCATCTTTTTTATATATTATTGTTGCTGATATTTAAAAAAAGGACAGGGGTTGCAGGACAAATCTAAGGAACGAAAGGAAGAAAAAAAACAGAGTTTTTCTTCTGACTTTCTCTTCTTTTCTATTAACATTAAACCATCAGAGAACAGAAAATGTCCATAATTGACTTTACGGAACATTTCTTCAAAGGCTAAAGCATTATAACTGTTTTGAAACAGTTCTGAGTTGGCACATATACCTCAAATATGGGTGATAATCTAATTTACATAATCCAAACAAAGGGCTACATCGTTTACTGCAAAAACATCCTCCTTAAAAGGCCTTTTAGCAACAAATTGAGCCTTTAAGATTCCTAGAAAATGATCAAACACAAGCTGATAACTCACTAACAGATTAAATGTACTTTCCTCTAATCTACACACTTCTCCCAAACTATTATCCCGGGGACATTTTCTTCTCTGGAAAGTGGGTCTCTCTTTGTTTCTGCAGTGACATTGCTAAACAGTCGGGGATTTAGCATCTCATTGTTGAACAGAAAAAGGGTAGAAGCAGCAGGTATAAAGAGGGCGAACAGGAGAAAGAGGGAGGCTTGAATGGGCATGCCCATCGGTCCTGGGTCAATGGATTTCAATCCCTGCTCCCTTCCCTTCTTCCCTCTGCTGTCTCTATCCTGCCACACCAGGGTGGAGGGGGACAGAGGGGAGGAAAAGCCCGGTGTTGGTGTTGGTGTTGCGGGGGGGGTTGGATGACATATGGGGAGGAGGAGGGAACAGTCCTCTATAGGCTACATCTCCTCCAGAATGGCGTTTCCTCTCCGAGCAGCATTCCTCGTCTTATCAGCCCCAATAATCTGCCGTTCTCATCGTGCCCAAACAGGGAGAGCCAAGACCTGAGCGAGTGTGAGTGCGCCGCTCTCTCTCTCTCCCCCTCACACCAACTCTCTCTTTCTATGTCTGTTGGCTGGTGATAGAGTGATAAAGCCGGGAGAAAAACAGTGAGCCGCCTGTCGCGTAGAGGAAGTGGTCGCTCCGTCCCGCAGACAGAGCAATTCTCCAAAATCGCAGAGTCTCGAAGAGGGGCGGCGAGAGAGCAGCAGCGGAATGTAACTCAACACACTTGTGCTTTATCTGAGTATTTCCATTTTATGCCCTGTTATACTTCATTTCACGGGTAAATGTCGTACTTTAAACTCAACTCACGATTGTAATTACCAGATACTTTGCAGATAAAACGTGGTAAAACATGTGAAGATCTAAAAATAGAATAATAACTGTACTTTATCAGGTCAGACGGAAATTAAATACAGTTAATTAGTTAGTTAAATGGGATGTTACGGTCAGGTAAACTGTTTGTTGGAACCATAAATTACAGACTGGTTGAACCACCATAATTGCCACTGTGCCACAATCCTGGTTTTATTGTGCTCATGAGGTGTTATTAATGACGATGTGGGAGCACTCCCTTTCTGTTTTACCATTGAATACAGTGGTTTAGAATAGATAATGTAACTACACTCGTTTACGACCTTGTCTAATTGTGTTTATTGCCCAATTAAATCCAAGATTTTTTTCGTTTCACATTTTTAATGCAGGACTTTTACTTGCGTTTTTTAATTCTGGTGCCGCTAGTTTTGCGTAAGTAAAATATATGAATATTTCCTCCACCACAGCTGCAGCAGTGGAGAAAGGAGGTGGAGGGAGGGGGGGGGGGCACAGTACGACAAACGAGTGAGCTCCGAGAATGATTGAGTGAGAAATAGAAATAAATTGAGCAAGAGCCAGAGAGTGGGAGAGAGAGGGAGGAAAGAGGGGGGAGAGAGCGAGAGAGAGAGCGAGAGAGAGAAAAAGTATTGCGACGGAGCAGCCTTAGGGTTACAGGAATGTGGGGGCTCCTGAGTTCAGGAGTGTGTGTGTGTGTGTGTGTGTGTGTGTGTGTGTGTGTGTGTGTGTGTGTGTGTGTGTGTGTGTGTGTGTGTGTGTGTGTGTGTTTGCGTGTTTGTGTGCGTGCGTGTGTCATATGAGTGTGTGAATACTGGGGCGACTGAAGGGAGCAGCCCCAGAATTAATTACCCAATCAAGATAAGAAGCCAGGGAAAGACATTAGAGAGGTCACTCTACAATTAACCTCCGAGTCTAAACCTCTCTCTCTCTCACACTCACACACACACACACACACACACACACACACAATGAAAAAGTCATGGAGCTGGAGGTTCACTGCAGAAAACGCAGTGAATGAAAGTCACAGTTTGATATCACCTTCCAGCACCGACTTTCGCTGACCACTCAACCCGATGTGCTTTTATTTTGAAGCATTTCCTGTATTCTGTTATTTTTGGGGAGGTATAGTGAATCTACCTGTCCGGTTCCAGAAACCCTGGCAGAGCCGGCTTGTTTACAGTGGGATATTGAGTGAGTCGGGGGCTCGAGTGGAGTGGAGTCGGATGTGGTTCACACATTCCACCAGAGACTCAGATTACACTGCAGGAAACACCGGCCCTGCAAGACACACACTGGCTGACTCTGTGATTTATAAACACACCGCTCTAACACACACACACACACACACACACACACACACACACACACTAAAATCTCAGCGACTCGCTCTGAGCTGGTGCTACACCTCCATCCCTCGCTCACTTTCCTCCTTTCCTCTCCTTCCTTCCTGCCTTTCCTGTCATTCTCAAACGCTCGGCTCTCGGCTCCGCTTACGTTTTCTCGCTGATCACAATGAAGACACCAGAGGGATGACGTCATCTCTAGTAGACATCATTTCATATATTTTTCAGTTGGTTTCTCAAAATGACAAATATCACAGCATCCTGCATCCTGAAAAAGAAATCACCAAAAGGTAATTTAAATGATAACAAATCCAACCAGCCACATTGACCTGTTGCAGTATTCTTCTTCAGCTGTATTAACATGGAGCCTTTCACTCACTAGTAATCCCAACCTCAATCTGTGTGAAGCAGCCCGTTCCTAAATAGGGGTTATGGTTTAAGACACACTTTCTGCCCACACTGCCTTCATTTAATACTTTTCTCAGAAGATTGTCCTCAATAGAAAATATATTGTGTTGGTCGTTTGTATCATTTCATATTCTTAAACTTAAAACTACTTATGTTTATCTATTTCCATGGTTATGATTTCAAAAACACGATAGGTGCCACGTATCAGTGTCTGCAGGAGTAAATATCCTGACACAACTGACGCTTCAGTAAAAAGCACGACTGTGAATCAATAATGATTCTTTCATGAATTCAATGCAGAACTGTATTTTTTTTCCCCTAACTTTGCAAATGGCAGAATGCTGGATTTAGTGGCATTGTTTTGCAATATGAGATTGTTTCCCTGCACAACAATGTGATGTGAGCAGCTCTTCTTAAAAGTGCAGGGTTGGGTGAAATGATGATATACTGTGAGACAACTTAACTTTGACAGTGGTTTCGTCTACACTGCTTCTATTCTTATCCCCTGTTGCACATCAGTGATCAGGACTCTTCTTGGCAGTATTGCACCTTGTTGGAACAACTTTGTATTTTTCAAGTATTTACTTGGACATTCCAACTTTAAATGGACATTTCGCAGCATCGTAATTTTCTGGGTATTGACATTGCAAAATGTATTTCCCGATATAACATATTATCCATGTTGCCCGAACAAGGGGAGCATGTAATAACGTTCTTATTGGGTTAGGAAGCAGCAGGCTTTATGGGAAATGTGGTCTAAACACTGATGTTCAAAAAAGCTGCATACAGAACCAGATATACACTTGGAAGAATGATTCATTTTCATTCTCTGTCTCATAATCCTCACATTAGAGCCCAACATTCAAAACAGAAAACAGCATTTATAGAAATGTCAGCGCGGTGTAGGCGAGCACTGGTCCCAGTTCAGCCAAGGGGTTGAGGTCTGAATCCCTGCCCAGAGCCTCCCCTTCTCTCCCGTCTGACAGTCCAACGGCCGTGTTCCCCGAAGTCGCTCAGTGGAGAACTCTGGGTAATCAAGCCCAGCTGTGACTAGGGGGCAAAGACACAGGCTGAGATTGCTCACCCTTTTCTCCCTCACCCTGTCAACAAGGCTCTCTCCCTCTCTTCTCTTTCCACCTCGTCTGGCAGGTTTCTCTCGTCAGGCCCAGCGCCCGAGCCAGGCTGGCTGATAGCGCAGGAATCCTGGCCCGCGATCCTCGGTGCTCCCTCGCTATCTCCGGGCCAACGTATTACTATAAAGGTGCCGAAGACACACCTATTACACCGCTGACATCGCGGTGCAAATAACTGCGTAGCATGCAAATGCAGACATCACAGAAACAGCCAGACTCTCAGAGCCTCGGATAGCCGCCTAGCAGCCTGAAGCAGAACCGGAGACGCTGCCTTTCGCCCGGCGAGTCCAGGCGTTCCTGCCTTAATAACAACCTACTCCACTGTGTGTCACCGTCTTTATCAATGCCCCTTTATATTCGTACACCTTCATATCTAATGTGGCTCCACACTGCTGCCGTGTCTCCCCGTTTCTCTCTGGCAGCAGTACCGGGTCAGTCTGTGTGTTGGACTGCTGAGGGCCCCAGGGTGGTTCCGCTCCGACGGTAGGAGGAAACTCCTTCAGGAAATACCAAACTGCCAGACACACACACACACACACACACACACTCTCTCTTTCTCCTACAAGCAGACTAAAGCTCCTGCACAAACTGCTCGGGTTAAGAAGCCCAGCACTCTGGTTTCAGCACCGTCAGACCCGGTCTAATACTCTCAGGTACGGTAGTTTGCATTCTCAACCTGTGGTGTTACACAACCCTGGGTTGAGTTGCAGCCAGGCTTTTTATTGCATTAATTATAGCTCAATTAAACAATAAATCAAAACGGTTTCTGCCCCTGAGAGGCCAACCTCTCCACTCAGAGTAGTAAAAGTTGAGAGAGTTATGTGCTTCCTGAAGAGTAAAAAAAAAAAAAAAAAAAAGGTGGTTAATTAGCATGCAGGAACACCTTTGTACAAGATTTTACAAAAATGAACAAACGCTGCGAGCTGCAGTGTGGTTGTATTTGTCAGGCAGTTTTGTCTATTATTGAGCCTGAACATCTTTTTTGGATAAAAAATAGTTTGCAAACTTCTTTTCCAGAGTTTTGTTGAATCGAGAGAACTCAACACGACAACTAGTGGAGATTTTCCAGCTTCTTTTTCCAAGCTTTTAGTCTTAATTTTAAGACTGTTTTGACTGTGGAACTGCAACACCGAAGTAAAGTTCCCTCTCCTCAAAGTCGGAGTTGCCGAGGGGAAGACGGAAAGAGGAGATACGTGCATCCAAAAAATAAATCATGTCCTCCTCCTCTGGCATATTCAAATCCTAATAGGTTAGCAATTACGCAACATCCCTGTGTCGTTTTGCATGCTGTTGATATCAGTGGCGCTCGGCTCTCTCTTTAGAATCAGTGTTCTCTGGAGATAAGCTCCCTCAAATTTTCATATTGTTTTAAAATCTTGATGAGTTAAAGCAATAAAATGTCAAGGGAGAAAATAAACTATTCACATGTAAATGAAATGGCGTACGGGGTGGCAGGTTGGAAGGAGTTGCAGTAATTTACATAATGGTATCTTCCAAATGTGATGTCTCTCACTCATCCGACTGTGACGGCATGTGAGGTTGCTGCACTAGAATTAGAAAAAAAGACACCTAAATATAGAAATTTCTGGCGACAAGTTGAGTCTTGTTTTTTTGTCAGAATGTTTTCAGGTTTACTGTCATGTGCAAACCGACATGTGCAAACTGCCATGAGCAAACCAAACCGTGCAAAAAGCTCAGCCGCCACAGCAGAGACTCAGGTTCACTTCCAAGCTCTTTTTGAAAAGCAGCAAAAAAAAAAAAGAATTATGTATTTTTAACAGTTTTCAAAAGTCTTGTACTAGTTTTTAAGGTCAGACAGTTTGTGGTGCCCTGATAGTCTTGGCTTTGCAAATATTCCCAGATTACACAATATCTGGCGGGTTTTTAGAAGGTTTTCTTTTGCAGTCCAGCGCCGTCTAGCATGGCATATGTTGTAATTTGGATTGCAGTGTTAAATGGTTTTCAAAAAGAAAATTGTCTGTGTGTGCGTGTGTGTGCACATTTGTGTGTTTCCAAGCTGCAGCTCTGTGGCTGACCACAGGAAGTTCTAATCAGCAGTGTGCGGCATAGCTGCTACCTTCCCTTTCCCCCGGTGACCTCCTCCACACCCCTCTCCCTCCACAATAGAGATACCAGGATCACATTACAGACTCTGAGGGTTAAGGGTCAATCCCATTTTTCAGCCCTCTTCTGTCCCTTTCCCCCTTACAGATCCTTTCCCAGGGGTTAAAGCCTCCCGCCACCTAAATTCACATCAGTTCACGCGTGGCGAGGGAGTGGTATCCGTCGGAAACCCTCCGTCTTCTCTCCCACACTCCCCCCCCCCCTCCCTCCCTCACCCACACACCCTTTTTAGTGTCCCCTTGACAGACAGTTCTCTGATCTCAGGGACCACTCACACAAAGACATGGACATGGTTAAAAACATGTTTAAAACACTGCTGGCCTCTTTGTGTCATTGTGTTGGTGTGTCTCTGTTACACGCCGGGTAAAGTCTGTATTTTAGTGCTGCAGAGGATCGGGTTACTGGGAGGTAACGCTGAGCCCGTGATGACCTCCTGCATTGGAACCCAACCATTTTACAATAATAATGCAATGTCGCGGGATATATTTTGGGCACCCATGGGTTCCACGAGTAAAAGTCCTGCTCATATTCTGCACAATTAGCCCTTTTCCACTGCAGGAACTTAATCTGTTCCCAGAGGCTTTTAAAAAGCTGAACTTTTAAGATCCTTGAGAGCCTTTGGTGCAAAGTTGATACTTATATTTATGTATTTAAAGAAAATTGGAAATTAAGATATATTCTCATAAAATACAACACTACTTACCACTTTGTCATTGTTTGGTTTGCTCCGCTGCACACTTTGTAACCCTATGTTTTTCTACAATCCTGCTACATCTTTTTAATTTGGTCTCTGCACAGTTTGGCTACATGTTTGTTCCAGTCGTCGTTGTGATGTGACGAAACTTCTGTTTGACCAGTGACCAACCCTTTTAAAGTACCCGGAACCTGCTTTTAGTACGAAATATATATATATATATATATATATATATATATATATATATATATATATATATATATACACATTTATATTATTTTCCAAGTCAAAGCTGAATCAGCACAAACTTAACATTACGTTCAGCTCCTTTTGGGACTTTTCCTCTCAATAGCAATCGTGTCTGAGGCTCGTGGATATTGAAGTTTTTTAGAGTAACTAAAAAAGAAAAACATGATTTAAACATAAAAACCTATAGCGAAGAGGAGAGTCCCGTGTCTCTAAGTTAAGGAGATCAACTTTGAAATGGGAATTCACAGTGGTGAAAAATACTCCTGTCACCAGCGGCTCCTTCCCACTTTGCAACCGTATACATGTGGCCGATTCGGAGAATAAGAGTCAGACCGGCCACTTAGTACGACATACACATGGCTGACAGCAGAGCAGTGCTTAAAATCATAGCTTCTATACTACAGAAAACCGCACATAAACCTTGTTCCAAGTGTGCTCTCCCTCAACACAAAACTGCCTTTGATCACGTTGTGGTTTCCTAATCCTGTTTAATTACAGTTTGACTCTCAATCAGACAAAAGAGCAAGAGATTAATGTCACTGAATCTGACAAGTGATCATTTTCTCACTCACTTTAATCATCGTCATTAAATTGCACTGAATAGAGGAGGGGAAGAGAGCACGGCTTCATGAGGAGCGAGTGATAGTTGGTGTAAACGATGGAAGAGGAAGTGGCGCTCATCAGATATGCAGGCTTAGGGAAATGTGAGTACAGACATGACGAACATACTGCCAAACGGTAGAGGGAAGCTACCGTTACCGTGGCAACGCATCAAATACCACACTACTTCAAACACCTTAATGGCTCAGCGGCTAAATAGATAAAAAAAAAAAAAAAAAAAAAAAAAAAAAACAGTCTGGGAATTGTGTCCGGGACCTATAATGCTATCAATCAGTATCAGCTGCATGAAGCCCATTTGATTTCCATTTTTCTTTATTTTTAACCATCGCACTGTGTAAAAACATAACCAGGATTTAATGCAGGAGTTAACAAAGTCGCATTGATTAGGAGTCAAACATACAGTAATACCCCCTTTACACCTTTCATTAAATAGTTTTTTTTGGTGATCGGAGAGTGCATGACCACTTGAACGTTCAGGTGGAAATGCACCTCAAACGCATTGAGGATGGATTGTGATCCGATTGGCCAAACGGTGTCCGAAGCAATTACGTTTCCAAACCACATACAACAACAAGGTGGATGGAAATATGCAAACCTGCACAAAGGAGAAGAGGGTGGGACGTCATACTAGGGGTCAATGTAATCAGGTTAAATCCTATTTAGATACAAGACACATTTTAATGCATGGTGTATTGGGGATCAATGAGTCTCTGCTGATTGATGCACACACATCTGATGCGTGTTTGAAACTAACGTGTTTATGGGATACCAAAATTCTGTACAAGTATCAAAGGAAAACAGCCATGCAAACGTCTGCCAACACCACCAGTGCATGTTCACTGACGTACAGACGGAGAGGCAGGTTGTACGTCACGGTCATGGGAGCCACTGAACCATCAAGCAGGACAAGTACAGCAGTAACAATAAAGAGTTTCAATTAATGAGGAAGGAAAAGACAGTGAATGTCATGTGCCTTGCAAAGTGAGAGGAACTGGTTTGGGTTAATAATGCTGAACAGTCTTATCAGTCCCATTCCCTCTGGTGCACCACACACCTCTAAAAGAACTGCTGTGGATTTACAACTGCACTTGAAACTTAAATACTTCATTAATGTGAGGAAGAGAGGACGTCCAAATTCTGTCCAAACCTTCCTGTCACAACAGATCCAGATTAACGTTCCTCCCCGTCTCCAGTGATAAAATGATTGGATTGAAAAATATAAGTATCATATTGAGACTCAATATTATCAACATATTTTCAATATTAAAAGGACAAAGGGCAAAACATTTTCAATTTGGACTTGATAGATCTAGTCAAGTATTTATTTTAGTGGACTTCAATTTGAAAAGTTTTCAGGTTGTGATTCATTAAAAGTCATATTCAAATTTGTATGGAAACTGGTTAGAAACGCTGTAATGGACACTGAGAAATTTAATGTGCGACCATTTTCTACAACCTTGCCTTTTATCGTTTTCCGTCCAGAGCAGCAGAGCGCCTGGCTGTCAGAGATCTTTCCAGACTGCAGAATTCCAGGTGAGGGAAAAGTGAATGGCTTTACTGGGAACCGTCTTGGAAAAGGACACCCAATTCCTCCCTAATATACGGAAACCTTTTAAAATAATGCTAATATTTCATGCTTCCTTTGTGTGAAAGTACCGTGGACCTCTGCCAAACATCCAAACCCTGCACCGATAGCTATTTCGTGTGTCAAGTGCCATAAATTCAGCCGGTGGTGCTCCACAAAGCTTGTTCAATGGATAAATCTTACTGCTCATAAAAGCCATTTGCTCCTTTATGTCTGTCTGGTGTTCAAACATTCACCTCAATCCATCAACGCTGCAAACTGTCAGAACACTAAGGCCTCTCCTTACCTCACATTTCCCCTTATCACTGGCTTTCTACTGAGTGGAATCTGAGGAATCCTGGAGCTCAGTCTGTTCGCCAACACCCAATATGACACGGTGAAACGCGCACACACACACACACACACGCTCCTTTTAAAACACAGACTAATTCCTGACACATAAATTGCACAAATTGATCACAGATGCTGGTGCTAACTACTGCGGCTGAGAAGCGAGACTGGGATAAAACAACATAATGGACAATGACGTGTGAATCTGAGCTTTGGGACGATGTTTCGCGTGGTAATAAAGTCATACACTGGCCCATAGGCCGACTGCCACCTCTTCTTGTTTTAAGACCTATAGTACTGTATAGGAACTCCACCCAGTCAAATGGGCTGACTTTGCTGCCTCAGCGCTTCCATCCAAGCGGCTGCGGTTCAGTTAGAGGTCTCGCTGCCTCGGCCCCGAGATGAAGCACCTTCAGAGAGCCAGCAGTCCTAACTGGCCCCTGGCTTCCACCGCCGGCCTCTGACTGACACCACTGCACTGCCAGAGACATAAAGCAGGATAATAATAGCTGCTCATTCCTCACTATCCCATACCGACCGACCAGACAGGCCCACATTGTCCACATCCATATGTAACTGCACGATAAGGTGAATACCTCAGTCTACAGCCTTACGGAAATCAGCAAGTCACGAGATCTTGGTAGGTCACGGACTCACTCCGTCTGATGCTTTTTGTGACGACCTTGTAAAAAAATCTAAATAGTCCCTTAAGAGGAAAGTTCAATACAGTCTCATTTTTGTCCATATTTTCTTCTGGTTATGAGGATACTGTGGTTAATATTTTTTATTGCTAAAAATAGCTTTAGGGGTGAGTGCATAGGACATCAATAAACTTCTCGTTTGGAAGTAAAGAATGAAGGCAGATGTTCCTAAAACGTCTACAAAAGCTGTGCGATCTACAATGGAAGGGGTACAAGTAGCTTCACCACATGAGCTCTAAGTTTTAAACAAGTCAACATGTTAAAATGAATTACACAGAAATCATCAGCAAGAAGTAACACCAATGGACTGATATATCAATGCAGGGATGTTTCAGGCTAATGCTTCTCTTCAGCATGCAAACTAGTCACACTGGGAGGGCATTTCCCCAAAATGTCCCTGCATTAATGATGAATCTTTGGATTTCTTTATTTTTTGGGATTCAGCGGAGCATGCCGATTCATCACAATTACCCAGACTATATACTGTAACAGAACTGTGACATTATAAAACTGCATATACAGAAGGTCAAATCACTCGGTCGTACTAGACAACACAACAGGAAGCAGTACATGAGAGGGGGGCATGGTTTGGGAGTTACGTGTGAAGCGGACCTTCTGAGAGAAGAAGAGTGGAAAAAGTGCAACGCGTCATTACACTTTCTACATATTTCCCGTCACTCTTCTCCCTGTTTTTATGACAGTGAGGTTGACAGGTATGTGCTTTTGAGACCGGATGTATGTTGAAGTTTATTGCCTGTGTTGTTCTGTAGACATTGAGTTTACAGGGGGAAGTTTGAGTCATTGTAGAGCTTTGTCTCGCTATGGTGCTGTATCTCTATAATCAACCCGGTGGTTATAATGCTATATTAACCCAAAGGAATGATGGCCACAAGAATGAAAATAAGACCCACATTGTAAAAATGGGCCTTGAAGTAGTAGAATATGAAACAGCTGAAGAGCATCTTGTGCTTTGAAAAACATCTCAACTGGCTGTCTGAAGAGCAGTCCAACCTAATACTGGGAAACCCTAAAAAAAAGCCACGATATTTCAGGCTTCATTAAACAGCAGATATTACGCAACAAAGCAGGCCAACTGTTAAAATCTACTCTGGGGCACAGGCACAGAAGTGTATGAGTTACTGCCTGCCAGGAGCCATTATGTCAGCAGCACACACAGATGTGTGTGTGGGGCCCATACCTGTTTTTCTCATTGTTAGGATAAAGAATTTTCTCCACAGTGGGATCTGACACCGTGGTTGCTGCAATCGTACGGTGTCTGCATGAGCTGTCCACCAGTGGTGGTACTATGTACTCAAGTTGAGAAAGTAAACGCAGTAAAAGGTGTGGATTTAAGTCGGGTTATACAATATCTGCTAAAAAACTAAGTCACTGGAAGAGCAACTACAACAGAGCTCGCCTCGTCCTCCTCCAATCAAAGACACTGTGAAACTCATTCTGTGTGTGTGGAGACAGGACTACATGGATTCTGGGAGTAGATTTATGAGGTCTGGACCGCCAGCATGGAGTCAAATGAAACCCAACACCAGCTCCGTTTCTTCAACGAGGCCAAAGAACCAAGCACCTAATGTCTGCCGCTACAAAAGACACCATTCCGACTATAAAAGGTGTCACTCTGCTTCAACAAAGTGCTTGTCACATGGTCCGACAGCGTCTGTAACCCCCACCTCCAAACCCCTCTTTGGCATAGGACTGCGAAAAGATTACCCAAAAGTGTGAGGCGTTGGCTCCATTTGAATGACTATAGCGACCCCATGGTCGCCTTTTCACCCCACCTTTGACTGTCGCCATTTGGAACGGTCACAAAAGCTTTTGCTTTCCAACGTAGACGGGCGACACCTTGTACAAAATACTGCAGTTCATCTTGACCACACCCTCAACTGAAGGTCCCTGCTCGCGTTTGCTCTTGGTGAAATATTTGGTCTACCTTGCTTCCTTCATTGAAGTGCTTCGTTTTTTCCATGTGCTTTGTCATGCTGTTGGTTTTTAATGCTTTACAAATGAGCACTTTGTAACTCGGTTTTTGAATAGTTTTCTACAAATCAAGATTAATATTACTATGTAATTGTATTCCTTCCATCCCATCACTACTGTGTCCGCCTGTACCTGCTCCACTTCAGCTTGTAGTGAGAGAGATGTAGCAATAACATCAATCACACGTTTTTGATGCACGCTGTTCCTCCACTGCTTTGTTGCTCCATCGCCATTGAGCAACGGATTGCATAATCCCACAGCTACAATGTAACATAAGTTTTATTATTTTAGTTTTTTAAAAGAAGATAGACACAATTATACTCTGCCAGGTTGCCATCTGTTTTTTTTCTTCTTCTTTTTCTTAAACTGAGTAATGAAACTAAGGTTGATTTTTCTGGAATTATATTCCACCTATGGTGTATATTCAGGGATAAAGGGGGATGAGGGTTAAACAATACTGCCCATTTGTTCAGCCTGGTACCTCCTAGCAGACCTGCTAAATATATCATGTAGCTTTAAACTCTTGAACTCAGATTTTCCCCCTTGAATTTCTTTCTTAAGCAGCCTTGATGCTAGAAAATACAGCTCTTTTCCAACATCACATATATTCAACATCATATATATTATGTCTCTGCAAGTTGTAACACTTCATTGAAACTATATGATGCTTACCCTCAATGAATTATTTAAACCACCATGTTTTCATGGCTGCACCATAACATCATTTGGAAATGTTCAAGCCGTTATGTGATTTTGTGCACACTTGTCATTTTATACACATTACATAGTTTAGTCTGACACGTTTTATATCTCTCGAGTCCCTGAGACCTTGACTAAAAGTTAAAACAGTTTTTGTGGGTTTGAGCAATGCCTGGCTATAAAACATGCGTTAGGAACAATGGTCCAGGTTGAAAAGAGTTTTGCTCAGACACACTTTCACATACAAGTAGTATATATTGTGTTTTTCTCGGTCCTCTGAATACCTGGACGACAAAAAAACAGCTACGGTTCAGTCTCGCAGACTATCTAAAAATATAAGTACTGCATGTTAGATCAGGATAAAAAGAGCTTTTCTTCTGAAGCTTTTCATAATTTTACACAAATATTAAACGACAATACAGCGAGAAATCCACTCTAAAACCGAGGGATCTTGTCATAGTCACAGGTTATCCTTTGTCATTTTTGAGGCAGGTCTTATATAATATCAATATTAAAAGACTTACATTTCTTTGTCATAAATAGCAGCAAGTAATTGAACTGAGACAATGAGTGTAATAATGCTGCTTATGCTATTCATACTGCCATTTAAAGTATGCACATTAGTGTTTTGGGTGTGTGTTATACAGTTAAATGGGCTGGACAGTACACACAGAGAGTTCATAATTGAGACCAGGTACCCCCATTTAGGTTTTCAATGACCCACTGCTTGCAAACAAGGTTTTGGTTCTGGTGTCCAGCTTTGCTCAGTTCATGCATCGTCTGCGGGAGCAATCAAAGCATGCTCTGTGAGACTCATGAGATCACTAACTGAAGTAGCGAAGGCAGGTCGCAACACTTCATCAAAAAGCCACAAGGAATGCATTCAACATCACACACACACCGATGATATCTAACTGTGGTATCCATGGGTGGAATTGTCCTTTAAGCCTCAATAAAGCTCGACAACGCAAAACATAATTAAGAAACCAGATCAGTCAGGTATGTCTTTGTCAAGTTGATGACCTCAACAGATTTGTTAGAAAGGGTTTCCACAACACCCGTCGTCTTTATTCTGGTGGATCACTGGAACTATTGTCTCCTCATCAAACGACGACATGACTGATGACGTATGAGAATATGCAGCAGAGTGTGTTTCTGGTGAATAGGTTACGCATATCTCACTGCTGGAATGACAGCCATCAGAAGTGAGAAGGAAGTTTAGAGTTGAGACTTTCCCCACGTGCACTTACGGACAGACAGTTGACAGATGCGAAGGCGTGGCGCGTCAACAGAGCTATTGGTAGACATGGCGCATCAACAGGGCTATTGGTAGGCATGGCGCATCAACAGGGCTATTGGTAGGCATGGCGCATCAACAGGGCTATTGGTAGGCGTGGCGCGTCAACAGGGCTATTGTTAGGGGCCGATGTGGAAGCTTTTGATTCTTACCTGTAGTCAAAATAAATAATTTGGCAACTTCTCACAACCCACAATTAGCATTTTATGCTAGTTTCTGCCATGCTGTAAGAACTCTTTCATTTACGCATTCGGTCTAGGCTGTTTGCTTTAAGGAGAAATGTAAAAATTAGCAACGAAAATAAAACTCAACATAAAAACGACAAACTGTGTCTAATGGCGCGTCCGCTCAGCACACACTCCACACTAATGAGTCACACGGGCCGATGGTATGCAGCACAGCCGCTTTTCACATTTGTTTGTGCCGCACAAGAATAAACTTGTATGCTTAAAACAAAAGGATGATCGACAGTGCATCGTGACTGCACTGCCATGAATGCTGCTACGTGACTCCAACAAAGACTGATCTACATCTTGCCATTTTTTTGATACATGGGAACTTCTGACGGTGATTCCTCTGTGTCAATCAACTGCCTCCAACTCATGCCACTGTGAACCGCAGCAATGTCGGTGTGATGCTCTTACGTGATCTTGTGCCGAGGTAGTTGATTAATTAACTGATGGAACATTTAAGAATAACAATTTTGACAATCGATTTATCTTTGGAGTCATTTCTCAAACTTCTAATTTGAAGATGTCACTTTGGCCCCAGCGAACTAATGATGTGTATTTCCTACTATTTTCATACATTATATAAACTCTAATTTGCCATGATTAAGTAAAAAAAGATTATATATTTCTTAAAAGAATTATCAAAACAAGAAGAATATTATTAGTTTCAGTCCTACAATTACGTGAGTTGAATTCGATCGAAGTCGTGGTTGTCTGATGGAAAAAATAACGTTTTCGTTTGTGGTCTCCGCAGAGTGTGTAGGTGGTAGGTGATGAAGGGGGCAACTGTCTGTCTGCTTTTTCTGACAGGAGGATAATCTCGCCTGGAAGGGCATTCCTGTGTTGCCGACCAATGCTTGTTGCATCCCCGAGACTGAGACGCAGACATTAAGTGCAAGAGGGCGAGGAGGTGGGCCGAGAAAATGACAGTGGAAGAGTTCTGTGAAACATTGATGGGATAGAGAGCGATAAAGACAGATTGAGAGACAACTTCCCATTCATCACCACCTGCCCCCCCTGCCCCGCCCCCACCCCACCTCCTCACCCCCCCTCCTCTGCATGAGAGGTCGGACGCAAACCACAGCGCTGTCACTCAACTCGCAGCAGTTAATCCCCTGCAGCGACACATGAACTTGGAAGTATGGCAGCAGGGCCGCATTAGAGCGGACACGCGCAAGTGTGTGCATGCACAGAGACACGCACCGATGCAAATACATGCACAGGCTAACTTGTGCGCAAACACAATCGCCGCAGTCCAAAACTAAGTCGATATGAACAATCGGTGCTTCCAAAGCTAACTGGGACGGATTCGGATCTGCAATACATATTTCAGGGTTGAAGTTTAAACAAAAGAAATATACTATACACTTTTTCTTAAGTATTTAGAACTTGATTTGTGGAAATTATCTGAAATTCACAAGTTCATAAGTAGTAAAATACAGTATGGAGATATTTTTGATAATGTTGGAATGCTCCTTTTACACATAAGGGGCTCCCCAATGATTTTAAAATAGCCCTGATGAAGTCATAGTGATGGCACCAGGGTTATCGCGGCTTGTCTTGGGAGACATTTTTTGTGCAATACCTGCATTACAAACCAGGGACATGATGAATGAAAAGCATAAAATGCTCGATGTTATTTTGTATTACAGCAGAAGTTTGTGGACTGTGAGGCTCACCAACACGTCATCAGCAGCGGCGGTTGTGAAACAAAGCTCATTAAGGTACCTGAAGTAGCAAAATGAAGTGATGTTTGACGGCAGCTTGAAACCACAGGAGCTAAACCAAAAAGAAATATGATACACAGTACATCGCGCTGTGTTTACTCGGACTGTCTCAGGCGATTCACAATGGCCTCAGTGTATGATTTGTAAAGAAGTGCTCGCTAAAGGTGAACCTCAAGGTATCATAATGAGTTGCACTCCACATTACTAAAGACCCAATGTGGCCTGTATTCACTGTTCTTGTCGTCCTCTTGAAGTTATGTTTACGCATTGTCTCTCGTCTTGCAATAGGAAAAAAAAAAAGGAACGCACGTACAAAACCTCAAGCACAAGATTGCTCCACCTCATTCATCTGTTATGCTGTAGTAATTTACATGCCTATTGTGAACTTTAGCATTGCTGTAGTTCCAGCCTTGTAAATCTCTCAACAAGGTTGAAACACAACCGTGAGAACCAGACGAGGGAAACCATCTGATCACAGAAATATCTCCGGTCATGGCACCACATGTCACCTGGCAACCAAAACCAATCACAACTATAAGAGCACAATATGCCGTGACACACCTTCGCTAAGCTCAGGCAGAGGCCGCGCACCTGAGCCAAACCTCAGTGCTGGCAGAAACCCACAGGCTGACAAGTGTGAATGACAGCTCAGCAAAGCCAATTCAATGGAAACCAACAGCAGCCATGACAGTTGGACCAGTTAGCTAGACTATTTGCAACAACCCTAACAGCTTCAAAACCAACGTCCTTTGCTTTCACTTTGACGTTCTGCAGAAAATGGCTGTGTTTTTTCTTTTTTTTTTATGTAATTAGCATGTTTCGCATCCAGTAAACAAACTTCCACAACCACAGAGGCAAATGTGCTGTCACCTCTGCAGGCTCGAGGCTTTGTTTCCCAAATAAACACAAGACAAGTGCACGGTTATCCGCAGAGAAACACACACTCGCACCACATGTGAAGCACACCTGCATATTTAACCCCCTCTCGCCCCACCCGGGTTGATCGACCCTGTCCCAAGGGGCTGGGGAGATAAATGAGCTCATGTCAAACACACACACTGACAGGGATAATGATGAATTACATATATATTAGCACACAGCCTGAGGACTCACTCCTCTTACGTACAGCCACACACACACACACACACCTGCACACAGGCCCCACACAGATGCACATTTTCTTGCACCAAAACAGCAAACACTAAACCAAAAGAGTGCGAGTAAGCTGGATGCTTAATGCACACACACACAAACACAAACACACACACACACACACACACACACACACACACACACACACACACACACACACACGATGATAGGTATTTCCACTTCAGGACAGCCACAATGCTGAGCTGTGAGCCCGGTGTCAGTCACTTCCTGTCTGAAGGGATCAGAGGTTAAACACTCTTCAGTCTCTTTAACCCCTACCACAGAAATGAAGAGACAGTGAGACCGAGCAGAGAAATCGCCTGCTGTAATTGAACCGCTTCGCTCTCGTTATCCCTGCAATCTTTACCCCCTGTTCCCTCTGAGCGACACATGTTCCAGGCAATGCAGCAGAAACTGCTGGTGGTCCGACCTAATTCACCGAAACCGGGAAAGTGAAGTGCAAATTAAGAACCGAAGAATAGATGAAGCGGCTGACAGATAGAAGTACAGCTTAAAAAAAAAAGTATTTAACATTTAATAAAAAAATATGTTTTGCTGGTTCCAGGTTCTCAAATGTGAAATCTGCTTTAGACAGTTTTTTCTTTCACTGTAAATTCAATGTCTTCTGGTTTGTTGGAGAAAAATAATAAGACGTCACCTTGGGCGGTCGGAACTTGTGACGCCTGATGACAGCAATATTACAGCTCTAACAAACTAAGTGCTGCAGTGAGTGTGCAGGAATTATTGATTCTCTTTTAAACGATTTAATTTTCTTTTCAGGCATCTGTCTACCAGGTGTGCTGTAGACAACACTTAGTTCTACCATATGGAGGAGCAACATATTAGAAACACAGCACAAAACGCCAGCAGTGAGGCTATTGCATTGGCTTGCTGACAATGTACAGGGGTTTAATTTTTTAGGGTCTTTTAATCTATAAAATATTGTTAAAATAGGACATTTGGCATCTCTCAAATTCACCATAAATCTCCACAGAAACCATTTTGTGTCGTTATGGCCAGAACTTGAAACTTTTCAAAGCTGCCTTCACACATTTCATCAGATGCTTAAGTCTGTAAGCGGATGTTCCAACTAGTTTCAGCTTTATTGATGGACTGGCTGGCTTGATTAGGTCAGGTAGGCATCAGCACTTAAGATTGTATTGTCCATTTGTTCTTGTATCAGAGAAGCTCTTGTGAAAGACACCAAACGGATATCTTTGCTGAGAAGTCCCCATTGGATCAGTGTCGAGAGTAGTTTTCAGTGTGGATTCTTGGTTAAGACCTTCAATATATGAGCCGACAAGCACAAAGAACACAGGCCCAGGTGTGTGACCGGCGCTTCCATCGCCTCAGCAGTCAGTCAGCAGGGCCTCCTTGCTAATCCTCCGCCATCACTCAACTGGATCTCAGCCCTAATCTCACCGGGCCAAAGCTCAGCAGAGGGGAGCTCCTGGCTTTAAACTGAGAACCTGACAGCTAATCTCGGCCACAACACCCCTGGGTAACCCTACACCGTCCCCAGGGAAGCAGCCACAATACCCCTGGGCCACAGCGATGAGAGAAAGACCTCCCAAATATCAGAGACACTTCACGCCTTGGGAGAGACGGAGAGGGATAAAATGCTGGCTCATTTTTCGGTTTGGATGCTCACCGCCGTGGTAAACTCGGGTACAAGCACACTTGTCCACGCACGAGCTGATAAAAGAGAGACAGACGTCTCTTCTTCTCCAGTGCATTCAAAGCAGCTTCTCTTTCCACAGAACTGGCCTAGCCAGCTGAGTGATTCAATCCAACACACGCCCTCGCGATTGAAGTAGAAATTGTCAACGTTGCATGTCTGAATATGAGCACCCACTCAGCACCAACTGGCAGGATGCAGCCCACATTACTCTTAAAGAGGCGGAGGGGCTTGTTTAAAAGCATACAATAAGCAGTCCGAGGCTGTCAACTGCACCCGTGACAGCTGATAAGTGCATGGCCCCAGACACAATGACCGGCAATCAGATACATGCAGAGAAAGCATGTAACATTCATGTTAAGGTCAGGTACATAGAACAGGAAATATGTGCTACGTTGTTTCACGAATTATATTTAACTATATGAGTTACATATTGGTGTAGTTTTGCTGATATGGTCTGCAAGTCTGCCTGATAGACGGCACAGCAGGCAAGAGATTAGAAATCAAAAAGAAATGGAGGCAATTATAAAGTATAACATATGGATAAAACATGCAAAACCACCAGCATGGGTCTCAAGTTCTCAATAATTAAGTGACAAGTTAGCTTTGACTGAAGTCACGGGGAATAACCGTTTTGTTTCCTACAAATTAACAGAGGAAAGTATAAAGTATAAAGTGTGAAGAACATGGTGGTCTGTGAGTGAGTGGGCTCACTGAAGTCAATAACAACAACAAACATCACTAGGAAAACTGCTGGCACCCATGAAACAAACGTTAAAAGCAAAATATTGCTGAGAAATGTGACTTACCACTTCAGTAGGACGGAAGTATTTCGGGTCCACATTTACATGGACCACTCCCGTCTCCTGGCAACGGCCGAGCTCCTTCTCATCCTTTCCCTCCCACCTGGAAAGACACACAAGTTAGCAGGGAGGGCCTTCCCACAGCTGCTGGAAGGTTCAGCTCTCCTTTCCTCGGCCTCCCTTATTATTTCTCGTGCAGTTTCTTTCTTTAACGTCTCGTGCAGACAAAACATGCCACCTGCCTATTGTTTTTTTGTTTTTTAAAATCACCACACCTTCACCAACATGTCAGTGTCTTCCAGGACACAAGAAGGAGGTGAACGAGAGGTGAGGCAGAGGAGGAGACTGAGATGTGGCACTGAACAGGAGATAGAAGTTTAAAAAGTATAGCCTCTTTCAGACATGGAACCTGTTACACTGCTGGCTTCACTGATGACCATCCTGCTGTCTCTCAGTCCAACACAAATCTATACATTCCACAATACATTTCTCAATAATTCTATTATTCATTTAATAGAATACTGAACTCTGGTGCCGATTTTAAACAGGACAGTACCAAAGCATAGCTTAGAAAGTAAGACATTCATTTCCTTTCTATGTTAGAAGCATTTAGCTGGACACGTTTTCCTGCCTCCTCTCATGTGATGTCATTTTGTTAAGGGTTATTTCACTTACTTTTGAAGAAGAAACTTTAATTATTAATCATTCATCACAGCGCTCTAAAGAAGACACACACTCTTGATTGAGTATCTTTATGAGTTCATGCTGTGACCTCAGGGTTAATGTGACCACATTCAAAATCAGACTGCAAACCAAGTTGGAAGCAGAAACGTTTACGTAAATGTCTAAAAATAGTATTGTGTACGTGTATCCGTGGGCACTCACACGATGGTCTTCCCCACGTGGATGAAGGCCTTCTCCACAAACTCCCTCACACTGTGCACTTCCCCCGTCGATATGACCAAATCCACTGGCTCCTCCTCTTGCAGCATCAGCCACATAGCCTGAAAGAGACGGAGAGACAGGACAGAGAGAGAGAGAGGTTAAACCACTGAGCGGTCATAAAGACAGTTCGGCGCTGCACACTGGACCCTGCCCAGCTCGGTCCTGACAGACAGGAAGTGAACCTGCGACCTCTGAGCGAGGCATTCGCCCGTACCTCTGTCCTGACGTCACCACGAGGGGCTCATGGGACGAATACCGTGGGAAAGGAGGACAGAGTGCTCCCACAGGCCCACTGTGTTGCTGGCACACACAACGCGCACACAGAATGCACCTATGCGCGCAAACACAACCGACACGATCCAACCGCTTTAAACGACACCAAAAGTTAATAGAAAAGTTAAGGGGATGACCAACTTCCAGGAAGAAAAAAGTACAGCAGCATCAAGTTCTGGCTTGTATTTCTATCTGTCCGGTGCAGGCAGGCAGTATTATCATTAGCCTATATACCCCAGTGAAAGCCGATAGCCTGAATCCCTTAATGGACCCAGCGCTACATTAAACAGCCAGCGAGGGTGCCTGTTCTTGGTTCCATAATATTTATGGTGAACCAGAGCCAACAGGTCAGAACTGCTGACCTCTGGCACGTCAAGCCTGATTAGAGGAGACTCGGAGGGGACGCAAAGACAGACAGTCAGACAGACAGACAGACAGTCAGACAGACAGACAGACAGACAGACAGACAGACAGAGAGACAAATGCTCATGTTTTCTGGTTCGGATTCTTGGTAAACTATTTGAGCTACAAGAACGGCGACAAGAAACCAACGTGTTTTAAAAGCAAAAGCTACGTTTATTTTCACTGGATTTGTGTTTAAAATGTCAACATATTCTAGCTCCTCGCTGCTACCCCTTTAATATATCAAGCAAGATGAGTCCATAACTCATGATCACGAAGCTGAAAACAGAAAACTTGCCGCAAACAAATCCCGTCGATGGCCCCGTCCTTAATGCTTTTGTTGTGACACAGTAACAGCATCTTGTCGTCTCACGAACGTAACATGACAGAAAGAACCCACAATTGTGCGCATGATTTTCAGTTTGAAATATTACAAAGAAGAACGGCCAAATAAGAAATAGATTTAGTGAGCTGACTTGATGAAGAGATAAATTCACCAGGTGCTTACGGACGTTTGGGTGAGCATCAGAACTCCAACACTCAATGAAGGTAGGCGACACCTTTCACCTCCTCTGTTGTATGGAAAACTACCGTTAACCAGCAGCTCTGCTGCGGCCTATTGTAAAGGAGCCCCGCCACACAGCTGCTGTCTGTTCTCCACAGCAGAAAGGTGGATCGGTGTGGAGTTTGTTTCCTCTCTCCGTCTCCACAGAGCTTACTTAAACACTTTGCCTGTCTCGCTCTCAGAGGATCACATCAGCGCAGTTTATGTGCTCTACTTGGTTTTGCGTTGCACAGTGCGTGTGTGTTTTCCATGTGTGTGTATGTGTTCCGTCCAGCCACATCAGGATGTTTTATGTGATACAGTTGGACAGAGCAGAGACTGGCTGTCTCCCTCTGCACATTTAGCAGATTATGGGTTCGCTCTGCAGTAGTACTCATAGGTGTGTCTTTTGCAGAAACGCACAGAAAGAAATACTAAAAACCAAACCTCCCAGTAGCAGCCCATACGAGCTTCAATGTCGCTCAAACCCCACAAAAACAAATGCTTTAAAAAAAATGGTTTATCCACTTGAGAGCATGAATGAATTCACTAAATTACACAGCAAACGGGCCCATTAGATACAGATAGTACAAGTGGTGCCATAAAGTGTTGCAAGAGGAAACGTCAAGTCTCGCCAAAATATTAGCATGAATGCTATGAGTGCCATGAATATACATGCGCTACCTTTTCATGAACCATGGTGTTGGTCAACGGGGATGTTTTGACCCCACAGCAGGACCAGATGGAGGGTTAGAAGATCATAAAAAATGATCTTCTTGGGACCATGACATTTTTTTCTTCTTCATGGCACTGTGGCCATTAGACGCGTTGCGTAAAATGTTTACATTTAACGTGTTGACCTTACAATTGGAAGTGTACAAAATGTTAAATGTTCATCCCCTGGGGAGCAGGAAAACGTTTGTTGTATTTAATGGCAATCTTCTTATATTTTCAAATGTATTGTGTATGAGCAACATTTAGACCTGTGACCATGGCAACAGGAAAACATGGAAATTGTCTTTTGGGGACTATGCACATTGATACAAAGTGTCATGGCAAAGATATCTTGCTCTGGGGCCAAAATGTCAATCAGAAGTACTGACAGATCAAGGAATGTTGTGACATGTAAGTACTGTATGTGCTGGTTGTGGTGTTGTAAAAATACATGCCTGCTCTGAAACACACACACACACACACGCGCACACACACACACTCTAGCAGGAAGGAATGCTCCTCCTCGGGGGGGGCGAGGCCATCCTATCTCAGGATCGTTCAGGGTCAACTGACCGCTCAACGCTGATGGCTCCCCTGAGCCTGACCCCTCACCCTCCGGCCACTGATGAACACACCAGATTCTCACACTGCTGCATGAGCCAATAATAGCACCTCGGTGTAGAACTGACAGCCGAACAAATGAAACGAAGCATGTTCAATTTTCCACGACCAGAGCGCTATCAGAATCTGCGCTCCCAATTGTTCCCACATTTTGGGCTTTTTAAGTTGATTTTTACAATATCCTGTACATCCTAGCATGTGCGCAAGATAAACAAAACCGGGACCCACTCTGAGAAAAATGTCTTCATATCGCTACGTGAGCTCTGAAACTGCACAGGAAACCTTTAAGTAGACAGAAAGGTTAAAAAAAAGTCATTGTAAATGGAATATCTTTAGGTTTCGGATTTTTGGCCAGACAAAATACAATTTTTTAAATATATTTGGAACAATTTATCCAAAAAACAATTCATTAATAAAAAAAATAATCGTTACGTGCAGCCTGACACATTACAATATAATATTTAAGAAATCATAAACAATACAGATCATAGATCTAGCCTGAGAATTTAACCAGAGGCCGATTTTAAAATAACCGGACCTTTTCCTTCTCAATATGACGATTAATTATCAGTGGAAACGGAGAAATCTCAAACGCGGACATCTACACTGTTAAACTGTTTTGATCATCTTGACTGGCTGATTATTTGAACTTGTAATGAAGCGGGCTCTTTCCCCTTTTCCTGCGGATCCCGCTGATGAATGCGTGGCCTGCAGTAAACTGGATGGCTGCGATGATGGGAGTTGGGAACGCGGCTCGGCTTCTCTCGCAGCCAGAGAAAATGTTTACGGCTGGAGCTGAGTGATATGGCCTCTGCTGATTTTTAACCAGGAAATGTGATAAATAATACGATGTGTACTTTTTTTTCTGCTCGTTGTATTGGGAATACAGCTCAGCGAGATCATGGGAGACTGCGGTGCATTCCTCTTCTAATAACAGCTAAGTGAGAGAGTGCTGGCTCCACTGCGGGTATTCCCACA
Source organism: Ophiodon elongatus (assembly GCA_016806645.1). Classification (NCBI taxonomy): domain Eukaryota; kingdom Metazoa; phylum Chordata; class Actinopteri; order Perciformes; family Hexagrammidae; genus Ophiodon; species Ophiodon elongatus. The sequence goes on from JACSYO010002134.1 coordinate 1,781,982, forward strand.
TTTAACTCATCTTTTTTCTCACTCTCTTTTACATCAGCTCAGCCTTCTGTCTCTTCCTCCTTTTACCTTTAGGCCCCTTTCTCTTCCCCTCGCCCCCTCCTCCCTCCCTGCGTCTCTCTCAGGATTGCTCTGCTTCATTAGCTATCTGATAAACAGCTCAGAGGTTCAGCCCTTTACACTGAACCCGCACCTTCCTGTTCACATGGCCACAGGATGACCCCCATCACACACGGCACACTCGACTCCAGCTCAGAGACAGATACTGACCCCTGCAACCACCCGCAACCCCTTTACCTGAATTATATTCTGACACACACACGAGGGGAAACCTGGTGACCAAAGTTCAAATGCTGTGTTTTGTTCAGAGACTGTAGAAAAACATGGTTGCATATAATGTCTGTGACATTTTGAGTTTCTGATGGGAATGTTTTGAAATGTGTACTTAGCGTAACCTCTCTGTGCCATCTCTGTCAGTTTGACTAGCACGGAGCAGAACATTAAAATCCAGGAAACATTTTTAGATTTTTTTTTTAAATCTTTTGTCAGTAACTTAATTAGTCAAAAATACATTTCTGCCTGCATTTGTTATCCAAAAACTTTGAGAACATTTATTATATCTATTGTTATTATCATACAAAATTATGCATGCCCTGCTAGAAGATTGTCCATACTGGCCATCAAGTAAAACCTGAGTTTATTTAATCTTTCAGTACTAAACTTTGTGTTAATATATTCATCGTTCCCTTTACACACTCGTTTCCAACATGTTCCCAAAACCGTAAAAAGCCATAAAACATTTAACTCGGATTAAGGAATAGAAACTGAATACAAAATTTGTCAAAAACAACCCAAAAATAAAAATACATGATGAAATGCTATCAAACCCTAGCTGCCATCTGCTGAAACCACTGGCATTCAAGGAAACCTGCTAGAACATACCTGTATCTAGCTTTTATCTCTCCTCAGTGGTACTATCATTTAAAAAAAAAAAAAAAGAATCACGTTAAACAACAGTCACAGAAAAACCATAATTACGTCAAAAATAAAAATGAAAAGTAGCAACTCAGAACACAAACTGTGACTTTAATACAGTTTGAGTTTTCATGGCTTCAGTATTCAGTTGTGGTGGCTGCCACTTCTTCTTTTTCTGAACTTGTATTATATTTAATCTAATCCTTTCCATATGCCCCTGTCGGATAGAGCACAGATAGAGCACAACCAAAGCTACGAGGCTGCGGGAAAATCCCTGGTACAAACCAAAGGCAGTCTGCTGACTCAGAATACTTCTGTATAGGTCACACAGTGCTCTCTCCCCACTGTGATACCAATGGCTGCAAAACTACTGTTTCAGGCCCTGAACTCTGTGTTGCTTATGCCTAACATCTGCTAATGTGAATGTAACAGAATGTCATACTTTATCAATCCCTGGAGATTAATTCGTCCCACATGCTACATCTCTCTCTAAATAAACACTTAAATAAATGAGTGTCTTCTTGCTTTAAGACACTTCAGCAAGGTGGATCTTTTCTGGCATAGAAAACGCATCAAACCACACTCCAAAACCACAATGACTTATCTGGATCTCTCCCTCCTCTGCAGCCAACTGACCCCTCCGTCCCCCCCGCTCTGTGTCTCGCCCACCTCCCAGCGTCCCAGGCGGTTGCAGCAGCCCCCCCCCACCCCCGGTCCTCCGTCTCTGGCTGCTTGACTACAGCTGACATGTGGAATGGCTCAAGGTAAACACTTAATAGAGCAGCTATTATGGTCCCAGAAAGCCATCAGCCCCAATCACAGCCTGCTAATGCCATTAACCCCAGGGTTTCACACACACACACACACACACACACACACACACACACACACACACACACACACACACACACACACACACACACACACACACACACTTTCTGACTCACTCACAAATGCAAACATATGAAACCATAAAAAACACACTCACGCCAGGATTCATTCATATTCCTGCCGAAATAAAGACAAAGCCAAGTAAGTTTAAACTATTTATAGCATAAATGGATTGGCCACCTTTAATATATTATCACTTAAAGCCACTTGAGTCCGCCTGAATCATTCCAACAGACATTGTGTTCTCACAGAACTCGATGGTTTAGCGCTGAGGTTTGGAGAAGCTGCAGGTTCATGTCTTCCCCACTACGGACCTCGACCAGAGCCGGCTTTTCCACATCATTAGTAGCTCAAGAGGTACTCAGCACTGTTCCACAACACGCTAGCACAGCTGCCAGACAAGAATAATAAAGCCTGAAAAATAAGACGAAAAGTGCTCTTGCTTTGGCGTGGTTCAGAGAGGGAAGCCTTGAATTGGAGCAGGACGCGGCTCCGGCCTGCCAGCCCCGCCTCATACCCCTGATAATGAGATTAATGACCTGCACTCAACACTACCATACGAGACATTCATGCATCACGACGCAACGTCACACTCTGAGCTCAAACGTGGTCTCGCTCATGTACGTCACAAGTTGGTGTTATCAGCTGGTCTTTTAGGACCCACATCCATCAAGGCCACTACTTCCCGGATACACTGGCAATCGTCTGCAGCCATCTTGTACTGAGATTAGGCAAATAGTATTGAAATTACGACTCCAGAATGACATAGGCCCACTGAGGCCAGATAACGTCCTCCCATTGTAGACGTTTACGTATTTAACATCACATTTATTTCCAATTATATACATAAGTATACTAGTAAGACCTTGTCCAGGCGAAGGACTTGAAAACATATTGTGTTTCAGCTTGGGCCTTCCATCGACACTAACCCTTTCAGACCTGAAAACAATAATGTGGTCCAAAGGGGCATACACTGTACATAAACATGTTGGTCTTGCATATTGGGTGCGAACGAGGCGAAATATAGTTTGCCAAAATGACGACATACTGGATTCCTTCACATGTCACACAGACATTACTGGGGGTGGCAGAGAACTGTGTTTGAACTGAAAGCAGAAGCAGAGATATTTGGGCGTTGTTCACGGCCAGGTCCTCCAGTGAAGTGCAGCCGCAGCAATAGTGGCTTGTTTCCTTCTGCCTGCGATCCGGATCTGTCTCTATCTTTCACTTTGTTTGGCGATACTAAAACACAGAATAAACAATTACGGAGGGTAACTTCTCCTGCACATCTTGATCTGGGCAAAGATAATTCAAGCATTATTGTTTTCAAAACTGTGTCACCTATACTTGCTGTCACGATAGTGAGCTGCAGTGAACGGCAAAAACAGAGCGACGCTGTCTTTCGATTTTATTTTTGGTCTTTCAACATCAACCGCAGTGAGTCAGCAATGAGCTGATCACCGTTAGAGCTCTTTTTTGGCTACAAGTCTTTTCCCAGTTTCGTCCCCTTAAAGGATTTAAGTGTTACGTGCACCTCCACAGGGATATGAAAACACATATCAAGTTTTTTGTTTTCTAAGTTGCTTAATTTTGGGGGATTTCTTTTGCCTTTATTCAATAGTGCAACTGAAGACAGGAAAGGGGGAGAGGGAGGGAACGGGGGAGGGAGGGAGGGAGGGAGGGAGAGAGAGAGAGGGGATGGCATGCAGCAGAGGGCCGCAGATCGCATTCAAAGCCGGGCTTGTAACCTATATTTATATGTGAGGTCATACAACTGTCCATGTTTTCGCGGGGGCATTGTCATTTGTGTTTGCCTACTTCTGTAGAGTACGTGTCGTCAGACAGGAGGAGGAGGAGGCGGGACGAACACCGCCCGCGTCACATAGACAGTTTACATCCACAGCCATTTGACGAGAGCGTATGTTTACCACCTGAGCGAACAGAGTGCGTATGAAGTTACATATGAGTGACTGACATCACGTTGTGAGTGTGTCTGTCGAACAGCATTCCACAACAGTGCAGCCTAATTCCAAACACCGGATTAGAGCAGAATGGACACGTCTGACAGCTTCCTCAGAAATTCTGCTCTCAAAGGATCCTTTTGTTCTTTGAGCCTCCTACCCGTGATACACATAACACACACCTTTTCATACACAGTCCCTAAACATACACATACACACACACACACACACACACACACACACACACACACACACACACACACACACACACCCTCAGGGCTCTGACAGGGTGTTTGAAATCCTAACAACATGCTAAATGGTATCTCATAAACTTGGTGATATAAATCCTCTGCCTCTCTAAACTGCAGATCATATAACAACTCCAGCACAACACTGACACACAATCCATGTCAGTACAAACATTTTGACACATGGAGTGTGCGGGGCAGGCAGGAGAGGCAGTTTAATAGGAACTGTGGATGGGCACTGAACCTCAATACTATTTGAGAAGCGACCAGGATGTGTCCGTATCGAGTATCAAAGTGTTTACAAAGTGTAAACTAGGCACAAGCCTTTGATTTGGTATTTCCGGAGTCTAAATCAGGAAATGTGTTTAACTTTTTTTCTTCTTTTTTTTTTTTTTTTTTTTGTTTTACAAAAAAATAGGTTATTATTTTGGTGTCTGCACCAAATCTAAGGTACCATACGGACAGAATATGAAAACATTACAAACATTACTCAGACCTACTTTTGAAAGAGACTGCAGAAAAGGGATTCAAAGCACTTTGCAGCAAACTAAACCATACATACTTAATCCTAAATAAATTGAAAGGGGAATTTATTAAAGGCTACTCGAATGATAATCGTGTTGAATAGAAAAATAACAGAACTGAAAATTGCTTTTTGTTACATAAATAAACAAATACATATTTGCAACAGTATAGCAAAACAGCCAAAACAATCTTTAGAAATGTCCATATTTTCAGACCCTTAGAATATATATATATTTTCCAGAAACAATGAAAATACTGTCTTTATACTGTATTCAGCCTCACTTAGGATGTATGACAGTGAGAGCACTACTACACTATACTATATGAATATGTGGGGCCAAACGTTAACAAGAATATTTAAAAATAAAAACTTTATATTCTTAACTGAAAATGATCAAATTCCAACTGAACATGTATCCACTGCACAGATCTCGTTGGCCACACAAAAAAAGAAGCTAATTACACAGGATGCCACGCATCTCTACTGCACGGTAGGGCTTCTCAACTCCGCTTGCTCTTTTTTGGTTTTCAGTGAGCAAAAGTTGTGGATAGTACCTGGGACTTTTATTTTTTGCACACAGATTTTAAAAAAGTGGCAGCCTGCAAAACGGCATACATTACGTTGTACAATTGACAAAGAACAAATATTCCTGTGTGTTGCCGAAGAAACGGTTCAGAAAGCGTCTCTATGATGCCACAGCAGTTTCACGCGGCCGTCGCTATGGCGATCAGCTGAATATCCCAACTACGCTGAGGGGTTACTATCTGCGGTGGAAAAATAAATAGAGAAAAGGACCTGGTACCAAAAGTGAGATGAGTAGAGTCTAGCCGAACCATGCACCGGAAATGAGGCATTGGTGTCCTTAAAATAACAATACGATGTGTGCAGCAGGTCTCTGGATAACAAAACACATCATGACTCCTTCATGAAATTATGTTGCATTAAACAGTATTTCCTCGCAATCGCCCATAACAACATAACAACACAAAAGTCACATGCGTCTCAAATTGGGCCTGCAGAGACATTCAGTCTGAGGCTCAGTGACTAAGTCCTGCCATCCATTATAAAACCAGTGCAGATAAACCCAGTTCGTGAAGAAATAATAATAAAATGGATCTCAGTTTAGCGCAATGGAGGCCAGCACCCTTTCAACAGGCAGTCAGAGGGGGCCACATGTCAAGTGAATTAAAAGCACTGAAATGGAGAGTGGTGGGCTAGCATTCCAGGAGATCCTGAGGAGAGAGTTTCATCGCTCCAGTTTTCCTTTCCAACATGTTTTATGTGACTTTACTCAGTTATGTTCGACTACAGCCTCTTTTCTCATATAAGGACAAGGGCTTTTTTTCCTTTCTGTGTCCGCCTGCATCCCACAATCCCTCATGGTCTTGTAGTGAGTCAGTAAAGGGCAGGGGTGGATTTGGCAGAACCGTGCGCCAGACCAGACCGGGACAAATTGGGCCAGAGCAGGCCCGGCCAGACCAGACCAGACCAACTCGGGGAAGACCGGGTCCTATCAGCCCAAACAAGACCGCTTTCAAAACTCGACTCTGCGTAAATATAAGTAAGACCCTTAATCATTCAATTTAGGTCTACGTTTACACACAGATGTGGATTTGTGGATTCTCATACACACACACACACACACACACACACACACACACACACACACACACACACACACACACACACACACACACACACACACACACACACACACACACACACACACACACACACACACACACACACACACACACACAGAGTGACATGCTAGTATGCACAGCTAACTTTCCCAGGCTCCACCTCAGGGAGCACACATCATCCAAATGGCTGCTATGGAGCTGTGATTTTTAGCAGAACAGCTTTTCTTTTCTTTTTTTTTTCCTGTTACTGAGCCCCCTATTTTTAGAGATGGCTGAAATTATTAAACCCCCTCCCCCTCCCCTTCACCCACACCCTCCTCCTCCTCCTCCTCCTCTCTCCACTAGTTCCCACTCGCCTCTCTCCTGTTGTGTTTTGACCAAAAAAGTCATAGGCTGCCGCGTGTTTCCTTGTCAGACAGACTGTCTGGACGTCGAGTCGAAGACAGACGAGGCTATATTTACAGTCTGACTTCATCCCGAAAACGAACATACGCACACACAGAGACACATGCTGCTGTAGCACGGTCGGGGTTGACGCAGAGATGACCGCAACTCTGCGTCGTCTCTTTCACTCTGACCATGTTCTGCTGGCCGAGCCTCAGAGCGGCGGTTGACCTCGGAGGATGCTCTGTCGCAGACAATGGCCCGTTAACCCGGAGAGGTCGCAGAGTCGGACAGATGGGGGGAGGGGGAGGGAGGGAGAGGGGGGGGCATTGCAATCACTCGTAGTGAGTCCAAAAGCATTCGGTTCACACAGTGCTGCTTCTGGCGGGTCAACGCAGTATAAAAGGAAACAGACAAACATTTTGAGGGCTTGTACTCACAGGATCAGCCTAACTTAACTCACGATTAACACAATGTATCTCGCTTGTTTAATCTGTAAACAAACAGGAATTGTGACAATTCCTGGTCTTAGTTACATGCTGGAACCATTTCTTGGCAGCTGGGAGCAGCAGCTTTCCACACGGTGCGGTCGCCAGGTCTGGTACCGTCATATCTGTACAGAGAGCGAAACCAAAAGCTGGGTGGCCATGTGAATTCTCATTAGATAATCTCTTGCTGAACTAAAGAAATATGTTTACTAATTTCTGATTTCCATCCATTCCGACTAAACAAGCTACAGATGTATCAAAACGCTTATCACACTTCATAGGTGGGACCTCTAACACCTCTGTCGTTGTTATCAGCACACAGGCTCTTTTGGTAACCTCACTTCGTGACCTCAAATCCGTCCTCGCATAACGCTGCCCGAATCCAACCTGAGCAGAGGTCTGATGGGTCCACTGTGTGGCTGCACGGGGCCAAGTGATCACACACACCAAGCATTATACTCAAAAATCAAAAGATTTGATTTTGCTGAAGCTAGAGGGAAAGTTTCTTTTTTTTCTTTTCTTCTTTCATTACAATGGTATGAGTGTACATGATCTGCCTGTATAGGGGATTTGTAAAACAAACAGAACAGAACGTACTCTTTGGAACTTCTTTCAACAGCAGAAAATCTCTCTGCCCGTTTGCATTTCGACTGTAGAAACTGAGCTTTGTTAGCGCAGCAACAACGCAAAGTTAATCAGACTGCTGGAGTCTTTGAACTGTTGTTTATGAATAAACCTCAAACGAGATGAAGACGGAAATTGAGGTTTTAGTCTGAGAGAACGAAATAAAGGAAAATAAAAAGGAGCAAATAATTACACCGACTTTGGTTTCATTCAAATACTGAATGCTTAAGCTTTATGAGAATGTGCAGCACAGGATAAACACATGGTTGATTATGGGGCAAATCCTTTTCTGACAATATTTTGTGATATCTCTGATAACAAGCGGTCACTATGTCATCTTGTTGGATTTTTCCATGACACGTGTCTTCATTTTCGGTATGTTTCCACAGACTCTCTTGGCTTTCGACTTCGTCCTCCTCCCGACAAACTACCATCGCTGCTGATGAAAACATTCTAGGATGTTTTTTTGGCTGAGACTTACACATGACAGCTCTGGCCGTAGAGTTTACAACAACACGCCGCTTCAGCGGTGTGCCACACCAATATCTCACACGTCGTATAAACACGGAGAGCGATATATTTTGATCATGGCGAAACAAAAACCACAACCAAACTCCCTCGCCCAAACTCAAACCGATGTTCATGCCATCAATCAAGCCTGCGCCCATTCCTTTGATGCTATCAGCGTGTTTGTACATCTAAACATAGCCGCGTGCACGGGGAAGTCCACACATTCACACACGCTTGAACTTGACTGTGACCTCTGGCTGCATGAACAGTGAGTCCTCAGTAAACAATCTTTCCATGTTTTCACCAGAGGAACGGAAAGGCTCTCATAAAGCCTGTCATTCACCATTTAACGTTAAAACACACACAGTGCAGGCTCAATCGCTCATGCGTACACACACACACACACACACACACACACACACACACACACACACACACACACACACACACACACACTGGGCTCAGCTCCATGTAACGTGGACAGAGCTGCTGATTCTTGGAGCTCGGCGATAGCGTCATTTTTACACCGTGAGAACATGAGAAACACATTTCTCAAAGGAGCCCTCTCATTTGCCGTGGGTGTGTTACCATTTTTGGGGGGTGGGGGAGAAGACAGGAACACACACATGCACACCAGTTAAGTTAGAAGTTAAGTTAAATATAGTAGCTATGCCAATATGTCATAGCTGGGTTATGAATAGGCAGCATACAGGGGCTAAAGAGGACGTGGAAGGCTTTTTAAATAGTCGTCTCTGGACTTTATTTAACTGTACCGTAACCCAGTATAATCCCACATGCATGTGTACACACACATCCTCGGCCGTCGGAGATGGGGTATCAATAGCGCGGGGATGAGTGATGCCGGGCCAGAAAAGCACTTTATTTATTTTGCCCTCTTTGAACAGGCAGGAAGGAAAACAAATACAAGCAGAAGGAGGTGGAGGTGAAGGAGGAGGTGGAGGAGGAGAGCGACATGATCGCTGCGTCTGGACATAACAAACCCACTGATTTGACTTCTAGATCTCTCACCTTGCACCACAAACTGCCTGCAGAATGAGGTATCACAGGACGTGCCTCCTAGAGAGGCAACAATCTGCAGGGTGATGGAGTACATGCACAGTCAGTAGTGGTGGACTTCGATGGGGTAGGACAGGGAATAGGACATCCACTTGTAAAATATATTAGCGATGAAACGGTTGGTCGCTTAATCGAGTCGTCAATCAGCAATGTTGTCAACACTAATTATTAATATTGTTTATTCAGGAAAATGTCAAACATTCCAGCCTTTCAAGGATCTCTGTGAATATTTTCTGTTTCTCTTGGTATTGTATTGTTCTAAATCGAACATGTTGGGGTCACCTAGGAGTTTTAATGTAATTAAGTAGAGGAAAAAGAATAACTGACTGGTTGAAAATAATCGCCAGTTGGAGCCATAACCTCTCCCTATCTTGTTATCATGAGACTCCTTTTACACTTTGACCACAAAATTGACTTATTTTTGTTTTTATGATCAATATTTTCCCTTAAAGTCAGTTCGGTTTTAGTATCTCAATATGTTTCACGAGGAACAACAACAATTTTCCTTTGGGAATTTTTGTTTTGTTTAAATCTTTCAGAAGAAGTGACCAGGGTAGTAACGTTGCATTTAGGGTAGTATCCATCAATCAATTATGAATCAATTCTGCATTCATCATTTTTTCTCCTCCCTGAAATCGAGCCGGAGTATGTGTAAAATGGAGATAACACCACGCACAACACAGGAAGCAAATTTTTTTGTTTTGTTATCAGTGATTGTGTGATGTGATGTGATTGGCTGCAACAGTAAGTCTGATAGCAGGAGACAAATGATGGAAGCTGTAATATTTTTAGTATTTCCACGAAAACTGAAAACAGATAACGCCATGGGAAACTGGAATCTGAGAGACCAGATGAAGAGATGAGTGAGGTTTGTTTGTTTGTTTGTGGAACAAAAGGGAAGAAAGGAAAGCGAGGAGACAGAGATTCAATGGAAGTAAAACAAGTCTTTTTAAAAGTGAGGAGTTTAAGTGAGACACCAGAAGCAGAGAAGACAGTAATGGGGACAGCGGGTAAACCGTACGGGTGCCAGTCCAAGCTTTCTTTCTGAAGTGAATTTCCAGACTTCCTTCATGGGTTAAGTTTGAACTTTGACCCAGTGACACATGACCCCTGACCTCGAGGCTGAAACCAGGAGCAGCACTGCTAGAGGAAGACTCCGTTTACACTGTAAAGGCTCATAAACGCTCCACTGCTGTTCGTCTGTCACTCAGACCAGTGCCTGCTTTCCTCTTCACAGTGTGTGTGTGTGTGTGTGTGTGTGTGTGTGTGTGTGTGTGTGTGTGTGTCCAGCGTACACACACAGTCTCTCTCTACTTAGAATTCGGTTCCAGCCGCAGTGATCTCATATGAGATGCTATCAGCCTGTTTACTGTTGCTATGCTCCCCTGCGGCCGCTACATTGCCGACAAATTGGACAATCAAGAGCAGGTGTGTGTATGAGATACCGATGTGTGTGTGTGTGTGTGTGTGTATCAACGACTGAAGCGGCCCAGTTTGGCTTTTTGGTGGAACCACATCCTCTCCCCTTCCTCCTCAAACCTCCAGCGCAGGTGGAACAGGGACTCCTCCCCTGGTGAAAGCAGGGTGCACACAGGCGCCAGGCCTGTAAACTTTAACGGTGTTTTGTCACATATTTAAGAAAGCTGTTCGTGTATTTATGGCGGTGCAGGGGCCACGGGCCCTCCCGTGGGCTGCCGTCCAAACGAGGGCCATGCTGGATTGATTAGGCAGTCTGGGAGGGGCTGCAAGCCAACCAACGGTTTGGAGGGCAGACCTTACACGGCTATCGATGGACTCTGGAGGACAAAAAGATAACAGCCATTTTCTTTCGTTGCGGGCATCATTTTGGACTTTTCTCTATCTTTTTTGGCATTACGCTTTTTCCATATCCTAAACCACCACAATTTCATATTGCAGCCAATAATCCTTGTTTTTTGCAGCGCAGGACAGGACAGACATGGTCTAGAGACTAATGCGATACGCTGCCCAGGTTAGAGCCAAAGTCTGTTCCATACGTAGGGCTTGTGGTTGCTTTATGTAATGCTAGTCTCCCATGGAATTAGGTTGCTATTGTACAATTCGACAGCACACTACTCATGTCCAATGCCAATGTTCAGTGGATGTAGTAGCGTCCTCTTTGCAAAGAGACAAAAGCAATCGGTCGGGGTGTCGGAGTGGTGAACGGGCGCGTTGGAAAGTACAGATTCACGTGGAAAACCAGTTTGTTTTGAGTCTTAAACCAACAATGAAAATTGTGTTTTTTTTTTCCCCCACCGTGACCATAATCTTTCTCTGACATTAACTAAAGTTGTAGCTGCCTGAAGTTAATCACACCGCAGTTGCCGTATGTTGATATCGAAGGAATGAAAACAACAAAATGGCAAAGAAGGTTAAAAAACATCAGATTTGAACATAATGTGGGTTTTGCCGAAACGTCCAAAATCAACGCCGTTTGACGAGCGGTTTGCCTTATCGCCATATGCTGAGACAACACTGATAACGTTCTGGGTGACAGGGAGCGAGAAAGAGAGGGGGAAAGAAAGGTGACAGCTGGGAGATGGTCGGGGTCTTTGGGGACAGCTGGGAAACCGCACATTCATCATTTTCACAAAACATGAAGTGGGGACAACATAATATTTTAGAAACAGATAAAATCCCTTTCCATCCTCCGTTCTCTTTATCTCTCTTTTGGGTGACTATTGATTCATTAACGTTATCTGACCGCCGCAGCAGGAGCAAAGGGAGCCATGAAACACACACACACACACACACACACACTCACCATTTCCTGAAACACACAGGTGTACACACACACACACGCGCGCGCACACACACACACACACTTCCTGTGGGAATTTATTTTCAAATCAGCTATCTGCGATCATCTGCTGTACGCTGCTGCAAGCCTCATCCTCCGGCTTCGACCGCGCCACTGAAACATCACTGTTTGATACAGAAGTCAGAAAGACGACGAGGGCTACGAGGACAAAAAGACGGGAAACTGGAGGAAAAACATGGTGACGAGGAAGGTTACAGAGAAGGAACAAGTTGTGACATGAAAGAAAGAAAAAAACAACAAAAAAAAAAAAAGCAGAGGGCAAACGTCAAGATGAGTGAGGCACACCTTTGGAAATCAACGATATAATCAACCCTGAAAGATTAATATCAGTTACAACCGTCACCCTTTCAGACAGATGACTGAAAGTAAACACACCAGTGTTGACTTTGGCAAGGATCTTCCTTTCAATTTTCTTTTACTAATTTACATATTCTTAAAATAAATGTTTTAGTCAGGAAACACAATGAAACAGTTTTAGTCAAATTACTCGCCCAAATTCTTTTAATTCAATTACTGATTCTTTCTTGTGCATTTAATATTCAGTACTTTTTTTTCTCATGCCTTCATTTTAGTTCATTTATTTTAGAGCTAGACTACACATTTTTATCAAACGTGAGATTATCTTTTGTTTCTCAGTCATATCAATGAGTAGCTATTAAAAGGTATTCGGGTCAGTAACTAACTGCTTTGGAAGTTCTCCCCCGGCTGCATTCAGCTCTCCTTTGACGAGGCGATAGGAAAAGTGCACTCATATATTCTTTCACATTTTTCCACCTGCTGCTGTGGATTAAATTTGTGTTGGATTACATTTTCTTCCACGCTGTGAACTTCATCACCGTGAGAGATAAACCATACAAACATTAAACTGCAATCTGTCATCGGAAGTTCAACATGTCCACCTCAGGTTTTATTTTGGTCATTTGATTTTTCCTCGCAGTCTTTCCATCTGAGAATTTTGTCAGGTTGGTACTGAAATGAATATAAATGCAATACTTTCTTCGATATGTTCTCACTTTCATTTTACTTTTTTAAAAAAATATGTACCGTCGGGATTCAAAGAGAAAATCATAAATACACGCAGCAAAACACAGATAAGGCTGTGTGACACTAAGGCATTGCACCACGAGCACAGAACTCAATAAACATAACTCCGCTACCTCATACAGTATCTCTCACACACACACACACCTCACTGGTGTTATCAGCAGGGAAACCAGTTCAGATGAGAGCGCCGTCGCTGTTGATACTGAGGCGATAACATCCGGACATTAACACAAACATTCAGGGCCAAATGACACTGTAAAGGACAAACGATTACCAGTCAGTGTCATCAAAACATTGCACGTGGTCGCTCCACGGTCACCTCTCTCTCTCTCTCTCTCTCTCTCTCTCTCTCTCTCTCTCTCTCTCTCTCTCTCTCTCTCTCTCTCTCTCTCTCTCTCTCTCTCTCTCTCTCTCTCTCTCTCTCTCTCTCTCTCTCTCTCTCTCTCTCTCAGCCCATCAGAGGTGTGTGTTTCTGAAATGTCCCTGTAATGTTTCCAACGTGTAAGATAAGACAGGAATAGTGTAAACAGTAGAGTGTGTGTGTGTGTGTGTGTGTGTGTGTGTGTGTGTGTTGAATGCAGTGCCTGCAACATGTTGAGCATAGGAAACAGATGCTTCACCCCTGGCTATGAGAGAGACAGAGAGACAGACAGACAGAGAGAGAGAGAGAGAGAGAGCGAGAGAGAGAGATTGTGTTTGTATTGGAGCTTTTCAACAGGGACTGTGCAGTCTTGTGGCTGTTGTTCTACATCGTTCCACAGTCAGACACCCAGAGGGGTAGAGGGATAATAAAGCAGTGGTGAAGTTCGGCCATTTTCAGTGGTTTATGCTGACCTTTGCAAATTCTTTACATATGGCAGAATGTGTGTCAAAGGTTCTCAAAGTCCGTGAAATACACACGGAGAGGTAAAATGGCACAGTAGCTGTGTAGAGCTGACAGAGACGACCTATGTGACACACATGCCAGTGAAAGCCTAACTTTAAACATTGTTTTTGGCTGACCCCAAAACTGTCAAGTGTGCCTTTACCTATATGCAACTTTGAATGCGACTGGGAGGTCAATAACGGTGGACAAAATATTTAAAACTTTGATGCAATTCAACACTTTTCTTTCAACACACAAAACGCAAATGGGAGTTCTGAAATGCTTCCAAACCCTCGCCTTCTCTGAAGGTGAACCAAAAGATTGGAGGTTGCTCCGCTACATTCTGTCAACATAACGTTATTAACGACGCACAAAGACACATTTTGGGAATCAGTGAATAGATGTACTATCGCTAAAGATAAGAGTGGCAATTCTCATGTGAAATTAAGACCCCGAGCTACAAGATATCTTGCCAGAATAACATAACATAACAAAGAGTGGGATGCATCCTTGAGTACAGGAGAATCAGCTCATCAACGAGCAGCTGCACACATATTTGCATATTCAGCTTTAACATCGGGGACGCTACAGGTGAGTCACTATTATGATGTTATCAAGGCAAAAGGTGGTCTATGACTGACAACGTATATCAAAAATAAATGAAGCTAATCTAAAAATAATCCATCTCCCCCCACCCCTTTCACTTCCTTCCCCTCACCCATCTCTCACACGTTGTTGTCCCTCTCAGTTATCTTCACTCAACCTTATCTCATTCTGCAAATCCCATCCCACCATCTTTGCCCGCTATCTCACCCCCCCCCCCGTGTCCCCTCCACCTTCAAACTAAATGGATCCATCCCAGTGACGGTGCCTGAGGGTGCACTAACACTGCCCTTACACTTCTGCTCCAGCTCTTCCTGTGGAGCTGCAGTGGGAGTCACTAAAGGAAGTCTTCATCTCAGAGGACAGCCCACTTCCTCCTGAGAAAGCCGGATGGAGTCGAGGGTTGAGAGTGAGAGAATTACAGAACAAGCAACCTGCTTGTTCGCAACAAAGTGAACAGGACAAAAAAAGAAAAGAAGACAGAAAACCCTCTATGTTTTAAGGCAGTGGCTCCAAAATGTCGGATAGCGGTCTTTGTGGATGTTGAGCGGGTGGTTCAGCCAATCATTTTATCTCCTCGTCCTGGCTATTATTCAACCTATTAACTAGTTATGCTGTTAAAGTGTCTCGGAGGCTGTTACAAACAATTTAAACTCACTGGCTAAGTTGTGGTTATGGTTGGGCAACTAAAACACGTGATACATTTTGGGAAAGATTGTGGTTGGGGTTACAAAAACAAGTGTATTGGTGGTCTGTTACGGGAGATGAGCGTCGATGAACTTGCAGGAGCTCCTGATGTGCTCCACGCCCATACGCTGATACGCCCGTCACACCTTTTATTCGTTTCCCCGCCAAATAAAAAAAAAAGGCAGGCCCCGCGCCTTGGCAGTCAAAGTCATGACAGGATGTGCATCAAGCGCTGCAGATTCTTAAGAACATGATGGGAACT
Organism: Ophiodon elongatus; assembly: GCA_016806645.1. NCBI lineage: Eukaryota > Metazoa > Chordata > Actinopteri > Perciformes > Hexagrammidae > Ophiodon > Ophiodon elongatus. The sequence continues at coordinate 1,797,606 of JACSYO010002134.1, forward strand.
CATGGCGTTACCGGGCTGATGTGTTAATAAATAAGAACAATGGCGTGGCCAGAGAATAGATCAGCGGGTAGTCTCTGAAGGAGGCTCCTGTTGAGGCATGATTACTTTTAGGGGTCTTGATTTTAAATTCAGTGGCAACGCATCCGAAAGAAAGGCGAGTGGCCGGGCAGTGAACAGGTGGGTGGCCATGTGTTCAGTGCATGTGGGTATGTGTGTACTAGCAAATTTTTGCCCAGGAACCTCATTCCATCTTCATCACGGTCGAGTAAAACTTCTGTCAAACTCTCAGTAATGCTGCATAAATCAGTGGAACCACTTAATATTTCATCTGCTGCTGCTGCTGCTGGCCAAAGGCCTTGGCAACCAGCGCCACGAAGTTCCAGCGTTTCAGTATGAGCATGCATAAACATTCAGAGTAATGAAAACATGCACCTGCACACGCACGCACACACACACAGTGCACACACATAAAAAAAAAAAATACTGTACACCAAAACTATGAAGTCAATCCTGCAGTGTGGTGAGACGGGGTTAAACAATTCATCTCTGCAACCAGCCTCTGAACAATAGAGCCAGTGTGATCCGATGTATGCGCTATGAACCCCCTAACAAAAAAAAAAAAAAAAAAAAAAAAAAAGAATCTGTCATTCTCATTAACTTTCTCTTTCCTCAACATAAAACACACACTCTTTCTGTCTCCGCACCTCGTACGAGAACTACATCCGCTAACAAAAGTGCAGTGCTCCTAGCGATGGGACGCAAACAGGCACAAAACCTCACAAGAAACAAAAGCACTTTCTGTGCGCTACAGCGACGGTTGGCGGGGAGCGCTGTACAGAACAAACGACACAAGTGTTTTGAATTTCCCCCGGGCGCACTCGCTGAGACTTAGTGGGAAATATTTTCCTTCCTATCACTCACACACACACACACAGACACACACAATTGCCTGAGGGTGTTTCCCTGCATCTAAATATTCAAAGAATCCTTTGTTTTGATAAGATAACAGTTTAGCCTCAGAGGGAGGCAGCAGCTTGAGTGAGGCACTCGTGCAACAGCAACAGTTTGTCTTTTTGTATCAGCAAACTGTGATAAAAGGCTCTCTCGTCGTCTGCGTGCGCGTCGGACTGACTTTATTGCTCACAAAAGGGAGGCAAAAAATACCAGCGCCGAGATTTCCCCTCGGATTTGTTTTGGTTTTTACTGTAAATCAACCTTGACTACGGATTTCCATCACGACCCATAACGGGCACTTGCAGCCTGCATTAGCTTCACAATCAGGATCATGTAGAGTCAACTCTCGCAGACACAGACGGATCTGGGGAAGCAGATCAACGCTGCTGGCACACTTCCACACTGAGAATAGTAAACACTTCTGCTGAAACTCGTATCATTAAAAAAAGGGATGTTGATCTTGTTCTTTGAATAATAAAAAAAAATCAATCTGCCACTTAAAAAAACTATTGGGGGGGGGGGAGGGGGGCTGCGATGTTATAACCACATTAAAAATAGCATTTTGTGACATTACTTACAAACAATACCATTGCTGTTAAAAGCTGCACCTCTCACTGAATGAGGCACACAGGGTTTTACCTTCTAACTGTGAGCAGCGATTGAGTCTTTGGAAGCGATTTACAAACTGATGATATGTGGAGGTTGAACTAGAGGGATATTTTCAGGAGTGAGGAGACATAAGAAAATATATTACAGATGCAGAGTTGATTTAAATACCTGTAACAGCCCCCCCCAAAAGAAAGAATGTCTTTTATTATTTGATTTATTTTATTGTTTATTTTCAAAGATTTTCTTCCATTTATAGCATAATACGTAAAATAAAAAAAAAAAATAAAAAAAGTAAAAGCACAAATTTTACCTCTGGAATGTAGTGGAGTAGAAATATAAAGTATAAATTATGATAATACTTAAGTCCTTCAAAAGATGCAGATCTGGATGGGGTTAACCTTGAGAGGACTTTGCGGGTGGGCGGTAAAGAACCAGACCGGCTTCTTTTCATACTTGAGTTGAAACCTCGTTAAAAGCCAATTAGGCAAAATAATAATCCACGCCAAATTAAACACACACTCACAATCTGCAGCTCTGCCTTCTACCAAAATAAAAATGAAAGGAGATCATTTTGAACAAAAGAAATATGATCTTCAGTATTTAAAAAAAATATATTTTTTATTACCTCAGTGTGTGTGTGTGTGTGTGTGTGTGTGTGTGTGTGTGTGTGTGTGTCTGAGCAGAGAGGCTGGTTCCCAGGCTTGCGGACCACCGGAGTGAGCAGGTCGAGCTCCGAGGCAGTAAAAGCCCCAGGACACAAGCTGAGAGTCCAGAACTGGACCGGGTCTTCTTTCAGCGGGACAGTTTATGTGACGAACACGAGGGGCCATGTGTGAATTTTTAGGGAGGCTAGATTCCAGCGGCCTCGAAACGAAGAAAGCGCACGGCCGTAAAAGCACATGGAAGTGATTAGGCCGCACAGATAAGCATCTACAGTACGTTCCTCTGTCTTTCACGTGCTCCAGTGCACAAACCCACTGAGCTATTTAAAAAAAAATGCAAAACAGGCATCCACAGATATCCGTCTGATAAACACACACACACACACACACACACACACACACACACACACACACACACACACACACACACACACACACACACACACACACACACACACACACACACACACAACCTAAAAAGAGCTGAGAAACACCTGCAGCAATGACATCATGCAGGTGTGGCGATAAATGTGCGGTTGTCTTCATGCTAAAAGCTCAGATTGATCATATTCTGTGCCCAAATCAACAGCGATCGTTGTACCAAATACGTGCAAGTGCACAAAGAACCTTGCGGCTGAAACAATTATCCTTCATGACTGACAATGTCGGCAACAGATTATTGAATGTCTCGGTTGTTGATGCTGAAGTTGATTTGTACGCCTGCCCTTGGCAGAGGATCATTCCGACTCAGTGTAAACACACGCTGTATTAGCATTAATAGCCAAACTTGGGACGACTTCAAATGCAACAAATTTCTTAAAGGAATGTAACGACACACCCTTGATAGCTGGATTTTACAGTGGCGTCTAAAACGTAGAAGCAAAAGTTTTTCTTTCGGTTCCTAGTTTGACAAAGCGACATCGACTTTGGATTTTCTTTCCTGCTCATCAGCACATATATGCGGGAAATGCAAGCAGTTATCCTACACGCGTGTAGGATTGCGACTGATAACTCAAAACACGGAAAAGAGAAAGTTTGAAGAAAAAAAAAAAACAGAAAGCAAAGAAAGTATTGGTGCATTGTATTAAGTTATTTTGCAGTTATATGACCAAAACAAGACAAACAAATTCAGTGTTTCCACTGCCATTGTTCAAACATGGCACACGGTAAGTGTCAGGCATTTCTTTACATACCAAAATAACCTCAAAATGCCTTTTCATTCTGAAATAGATCATTGTGTGTATGCCTCTTTGCAATTTCAAAACAAGTGTGCATCAGACTCTGTGTTGTCAGAGCTCCAGCATAACAGGATTCACTGCTGTTGCTATCCAATTAAAGCATTGGGGCCCTCCCCCTTATTTATCGAGCACTGCACTCCTCTAAGCTTTCAGTTTAATTTCTAATTTAACAGATTTCTATGGATTTTCTGGGGCACTGTTGCTCCTCCTGTATAATTCTGCAGTATGAATTAAACATAAATGCATTGTGGTGGGACTGCTGTACAACTCATTGCACCGCTAATCTACGACGCGCAACGTACCCTGCTGTATTTTGGGGTGCACAAACACACACACATTCCTGCCCACAATTACTGTCCTCAAGTCCAGATGTGGACCCTAGAGCAACCTCCAGCAACACAACCTCGCCCCTGTGACACGAAAAAGTAAAACAACCTGCTTGTTCATTAAAAGACGCGATGGCCACTAACGGGCTAAATCAGTACCATGTGGCTCGCAGGGAGCCTCCCTGCCCTCTGCTTTTCAATATAGTGGGATGAACATCACACAGGATGGGCTGACGAGATACACATGTCTGACACTACATTACTACATGTGGGTGTACGGCGGGTCAAGAGCTTCACATTTTTCAGCTTGAAATCCATATTATGTCTAAACAGTAACACCCTGGGAGGAGGACTTTTTCCAAACATGCAATTCTTCCATCAGACATTGCGGGTGCAAAGAGAATAGTTGGAAAATGCCGCATCACACTCCTTCAAATGTAATTCATTTGGTAAAGAAATCCTGCGTCTTAACTGGCGCATTTGGTACTCCAAAACCTTGAACCCAGCGAGATCCATAGGTACTGTGGTGTAGTCGACGTGGCAAGAAACTTAAGCAGACATTATTGCTGTGTAGGCACTCGCGCTGCTCCTCCTCGGAATGTCTTTGTCTGATTTCCAGAGGGAAACCGTATCCCCGGTATTCCTGCCTCCGTTAGGCCATCGAGGAACGCCAGAGAGAAAGTAAGCCCAGCCCGCCCAACGCATACCTCCGGCCTCCGGAGGAAATGCCTGGCATATTCCCAGAACAAAAGGAGCGATCTAGGCACCGAAGGCAAAGAGGAAAATATATTAACTTAAAATTAAATACTTTTTTTTTTTTTTTTTTTAAAGTCATATTCAATACGCAAAGTCAAAAATCAGAATCAGATGAGGTTAACCAGGCGGCAGAAACAAGAGGAGCTGGGTGATACTTTCAGCCTGGTTTGGATACAGCTCTAAGCAGTTCAGACACATACGCGAGTGAGTGAGTGTGAGTGTGTGCGTGTGTGTGTGTCTGTGTGTGTGTGTGTGTAAGTCTGAAGTGTGTTGTGACTTGTGAGTGGTGTAGACATTAAGTGGCTGACATTAGATCTAGTCTTTGCGGGCTGGTCTACTCGCGTGCCTCCTGGTGTGTTGGTGTGTGTGTGTGTGTGTGTGTGTGTGTGTGTGTGTACGAGTGCTTTCCAGAGCGTGCACCTGTGTCATATAAATCCGCCATGAGCTTGCTCCCGTAGCAGCGCTACATTTCCAATAACAGTCACAGAGAGGGCTCGAGGCGAGGGGTGGAGAGATGGCTACTGTACATTGCTGTAATAGAGCACAGCTGTGTATGCATGAGTGCATGTGTGTGTGTGTGTGTGTGTTGCATGCACATGTGTGAAGACAGTCGGAGAGGTTCCACAGACGAGCGTGTTTCTGAGGCGAGCTGCTTGTAAATCTAAGAAATTGGCTTTCGATTGCATTTGGCTGCAGCTGAAACAAAGCAAATCACTTTTTGATGGGAAACCAGAATAACAAATCTTGTGACATGCTGATAATGTACAGAAGACAAAAAGAAAATGTCAGTGCGGTTGGGCTGCTGTACAGAATCCATTGCAGGATTGTGACCCAGGATTCCTTTCCTTAGGTTTGGGTAAGATTGTGGTTTTGGTTGAAAAAATATTGAAGAAGTTGTTGCAACGTGTCAAGTCAAGATTGACCTTTTCAGTTTTAAGCAACACCCTATTCTTTTATTAAACATGATCAAATGCAGTTGCCAAATGAGTTGCCTGTCCAAAAAAAAAGGGGTGGATACCATTGGAAAATCTTTTGATACTAGCACCATCATACGACCTGAAATTCAGTGTTGAGTTTTATTTTTTTTTCCGATAACAGCAATGTTCAATTCAAATATTAAATGTTGTCCCACGTGTAATAAAGTAGTCTACGATTGTCAAAAAGCTTTCTGATCGAAGATTACAATAATTAAATAAGGGTATGAACGTATGCCGGCTCACAGTCCTTGACGGTTCTAAACACTGTAATGGACAAAAAGTATTGAGGTTCTTTACTCAGACGTCATATTTATAACCAAGCGTGGATGAAAATGTTGTCGGGGAAAAAACTGAATATGATGACAGTGAATGTTTTTCAGATAAGTACAGTTTGCAGATATGGTCAATACAAACATCTTATCATTATGATAAGCGGCATTACATTTCGTGCAAAACACGTCGGGTAATGCAAATAAGTTGTGTATTTTAGGAGACGGTGTTGCTCCTGGGTGTCTCTTGGTTTGACTAAAGGATATGGCAAAAGGACAGACGCATGGAAACTTAAAGAAAGAAAACAAAGACAAAGAAAAGAGAGACTGAAAGAGTCTGAGAGAGAGAGAGAGAGAGAAAGAGAAAGAGAGAGAGAGAGAGAGAGAGAGAGAGAGAGAGAGAGAGAGAGAGAGAGAGAGAGAGAGAGAGAGAGAGAGAGAGAGAGCCCTCCTCATCACAGCCGAGCAGCAGGCTGTGTGAGGGCCCAGGATGCCTCTCTGTGTTTTAACTCTGTGGTTTAACTCCAGAGTTCTTCTTCTCTCCTGGGAAATAAAAACATTCTTGTTTTCCCTCCAAATGAGCCTTCTGGGGGCAGCCAGATGTGCAGCAGGAGGAGGAGGAGGAGGAGGAGGAGGAGGAGGAGAAGAAGGAGAAGGAGAAGGAGGAAGAGGAGGAGGAGGCTCCTCTCCTCTCAGTCTATACTGAGGGGCTAGTCGAGGGGACCTCCTACACTAGCTCCTCTCCTCCAGGAGAGACAGCCCACAACCTCGCCTTTCACCTCTGACCCCTCACCCCTGACCTGAGGGGTGGGGAGGGGACGACTGTGAGGAGGTCAGAAAATGTAAAAAGCCAATCCCCACATACAGAGTGACTTTCCCCCAGTGATTTTTTTGTCCTTGCTGGAACAAAGCTCAGCAGATGGTGCAGATAGTGTTCTTCTCTGCACATATGCATACACGTACTGTATGTGTATGAGGGGGTGGCCCTCGTTTATTCTTAATCTGGTCCCTCCCTACGAGAGAATTGCGTCAGCCATCTATTCCGGCATGTTGGACGATCAGGAGGAGAATACCATCAATCCTTCCGGGACCTCGAGAGAGACCACCGGCTAACACAGAGGAGCTGCAAGGGAGGAGGAGGAGGAGGAGGACATGGGTTCGAGCCCTGAACCATGGGCTGGAGGGGTAGAGATGGAGGGAGGGAAAGATGTAGGCAGATAAGAAGGTGAGGGAGAGTGGGGATGGAACTGAGGAGGGGAGAGGGAGGGCAGGAGGTGTTAAGAAATAGAGAATGATACAAGAGCGAGGGAGTTGAGAGAGGAGTATGAGGTAAAGAGAGCAGGGGGGGAGGAAAAGGAGGAAAGGAAGGATGAAGCGGGTCTCGAGGGAGCCAACTTGGTACAGGACGTCCTCATGTAGCGGAATGCTACTTCGCTTTACTCTGTAACCGATATAACTGGATGTGAGAAGTAGCCCGGCAACTGACTTACTGGAGGCTGGGTTTTATTCAACCAGCATGTTATCAGCCCAGCTTACAGAATACAGTTATATCGAACGTAGTGGGGTATAGTTCAGTTCAGTCTCTCCTTGAAAGCATGCATGGTGTCACATTCAGCTGCACAGTACACACAGAACCAACAACCAGAAACCATTCAGAAAATACTGAGAATATTCTCATCGCACATCAAGGCAACGCCACCCTGCAGACTTCATGATAAACATTCCGACACGGTGTGACGTAAACAGAGGCCGCGGGGTCCAGAAACACAATACTGGAGGAGTGGATGCTTGGATTCACCGAGTCACATCGATGACCAGCCCAGACTGGATGCTGCACCTCCACCGGGGTCATTTCAAATGAATACACAACAAAGTAACATAAATGCAGTGAAAACTGCCACACAAACAAAGAGACAAGCACACGTAGAAAGCGAGAAACAGCAATTGCTGGCATCCAAGTGAGCTGAACAACGTTTTATCATTGAAGTTATAGTTCCAGCAAATACAAATGTAGTATTTTTTTTTTTGTGTTTGTGCGATATTTGCGGGGTGTCTTATTTTGAAATTCCTATGTTGGAAGTGCAGCATCCTTTAGAGAGTGGACATCTAGACTTCATAGAGACTCCCTTGGCATCCCCGTAAAGCACCCTGATGGAGGCCGTGTGCCGTGTGGGTGGAATAAATGCGGGAAGTTCCCGTTTGGTATTCGTCTTACTCTGAACTTAGTTTGCAGCGACAGCACACTCCTTCAACTCTGAGCAGAGCACATGGCCTCTCTTTTGAACCTCTGGCTGCAGGTCGATGAGAAGGCCGCCTACAGGCCAACGCTCACAGTTGTGAGATTGTTGAGAGTCAGATAGCTGGCATGGCATTCTTCTCGACAGGAAGCAGCTCTTTTCTCTGCACTCCCGGACCTGGCATGCTCGGAAATCAATGCACTGCCCTCATAAAAGCCCTCACTTCCTGTCTATACAGGAAACAGTCACTCACTCGCTCGCCTGCTCCTGATATCCTGCAGGTCTCAGTCTGTCTGTGAGATTGTTCTGCCAATCAAAACATGTTTATCAATGAAAACAAGCGCAAGAATGTGCCCTTATCAGCGCGTCATTTGTTGTCTGAGAGCGAGCGCTGGGATTTAATCGCGTTGTGTGCTGAATGTGGTGTAAGGCAACGAAAGCCAATGACACATAAAGCGACTAATCAGAGACGTGCGAGTCCCGAGGGAGCTGGCTGGTTGCAAAACGTGGCTAAATCAAAATGTCCGAGCGCTGTTTCCATACGATTCTGTTCTTCTAGCTTGCCTTCCTTCCTTTCCCCCCCCCCGCCCCCCACAGTCAATTCCAAAGCGGAGACCTAAAGTTTCTTTTTCCATTGTCTCTTTCTTTTCTTTCTTTTTAAAGTCAACCTTTCCCAGCCAGACCCGAGTCTCGCGTTACATGTTAGAACACATTAGCCGACGTAAAGCGGAATGGAGCGCCATCAATAAGCGCCGCTCCTGCTTTCTGCAAACACTCGGCACCTGGTGCTCTGGTCTGTGCGTCTGTGTGAAACTGAAAAATGACACGCTTTGAGACGGAGAGACAGAATCCCCAGTAGCGTCTCTTGTGGGGATCATTTTATTCTTCCTAACTTCACTAATCTTGTAAATTCTCCCACATTACTGCGTCCCACCAACTCCCACACCAGAGGTGCTAATCCAACAATGGTTCTAAACCGGTGGGATGCTTGTCAACTCTGCTTCCTCTTCAGGTGAAATATGCCCCCTCTCCCTTCAAATCAATTACCCCCTCCCAGCTGCTGAGCTCTTATTTACGGGCTGAACCTGGAGCCTGGGATTATGGCAACATTTGACCTCCCACCTTCGACCCTCCAAGACGACCCTGTACGCCATTAAACTGCCTCTCTCCCGTTATTAACCGATCTGATGACTCACTTAAGGGGGATCCCAGGTAACATGAGAACAAGATGGCAGATCTACCTGCTATAATGGCAGCTGAGGAAAATGGCTGCCAATTATGGCAGAGAGGGGCTTCGGCGGACTAAAACTTCTGAGATCACCAACGACTCTTGGATGCAGACGGGGCTATCGTTTTACATCTCTGTGGTTTGCCACCCAGCGGCACCTCAGGCAGCATCTGCATCATGGAAAAGATCCCCTAGAAGCATAATACCATCTGTGCCTTCTACATTCAGATATTTAGTCTAAAAAGAGAAATTAAATGTGTGAATTTATTGGTTTATTTTGACGTTTGAGCTCTTTAATTTTCTCGCCACTTTCTTTTTTACGAGAAGCATTTCTTTTTCAGCTTTTACTATAAAATGCAATAAGTATATTCTTGCAGCAGGAGGTGCAATGACATTTGAGGTTGAGGAAATAAAATCCTGTTGAAAAATGTCTTAAACTAATTTGCTTTTTAGTTTTGACAAGGTCTTTCAAGAAAGACATCAACTAACGTGAGTGACCTAAGACTGAATTGGATTTCGGTTTCCTTCTCACTTTACAGTGTATTTTTCAGGGAAACTCTTTAAAAAACCCAAAAGTACAGTTTAGTCATTTGGGATCCCTTCACTAAAGAATAGCAAGAGATGAAATGAGTCGAAAAATGAGGAACCAGGAGAACCTGAGAAAGCAAAGCGAGAGCCAAAGCCAGCGCCCACCTGGCCTCGCCATGTTTATTATTACCATTATCCAGTGGTAATGGAAAGTTGAAACAAACACTGGTGCACCTGTTAATTCCACCCCCAGGGAAACGGGCCCACAAACTCTCTAGCTATTTCCTGTGGCCTTGGGGAGGGCGCGGGATGGGCAAGCAGAACCAGATGATGGGGTGTCGGGAGGTTACAGCTCAGTAGTGCAGTGGCCATCAGGGAGGTAGAGTCAAGGGGGTAAAGGCCAGGGTGAAGGGGGGGCAGGGCCACACCCAGTAGGACAGGAGGAGGCTGGGAGGGGGGAGAGTAGAAGAGGACCTGAACCCTTCATGTGAATCTGTTCCAGACCCAGAGCTAAATGACAGCATATTAGATCCAGACACGAGCAGGAGGCTGTGTGTGTGTGTGTGTGTGTGTGTGTGTGTGTGTGTCTACATGTATGATGTGTGTGAATCTGTGTGTATTTATTATATTAAGAGATTACGATTGATTGTATAAGACAAAGTAAAATGACTTGGGAGTCACAGCTGTCTGTTCCAGTGTGGACCCTGGGAGATCACGATGTGATTCAGTCGCTGCCAATTCTTCCTATTGCGACCATTTTAAACATGTTTTCCATCTGACTGGAGAAATAATGATACAAAAAACGGTCCAAAACGACACACAAACCATAAAATTGTGCGGTGCGAAGTGAGTGAGGGGGCATTATTGTATTATCCACATCATCAGGTTTCAGCGCCGATCCAGATGAAGTTCATCCGTCTCTTAGGAAGTTAAATCACTTCCAGCTCTATCTGCAGCACTCTTCTACGCCTAAAGTCACTCCATTAACCATCTAATTGAAAATTTCCTGTGTTTATTTACTCTTTCGGCAGGAATCGGAGCAAAACATTTGCAAGACAAGCAGTTTTTCATGGATGTTCTTGGATGGACGCTCGTCCCTTTTTTAACAAAAGGAGAGTTTGTGTTCCCGCAGGACTTCAGAGATTTGCTAACAACACCGTTCTAATTTTAATATACTGATCATCCTCTTTAACATGTTTACAGGTAATAATTGTATCGCTGTCTGACTTCTTTACAGCAGTGCCGCCGTGTTCCGAGTTCTCAGCAACTGCCTCGGTGGGTTCCTATTAGCGATAGGAACGACCAGGTGGTAATAAACTGGAAGCGCATCTCTTAAAAAGGTCTGCTCCTCGCATATCTTCGCTTAAAGGCCCGCTGCCTCTGGGCCTTCAGGCTTCAGGGCAGACATAAAACCACCGACGTACACAGATGCACACAGAGACGCTCCCTCAGCCCACCCGCCTGCTTCCCTTCGGTGTGAAAACATGATTCCTTCACCCTCATCATCCTCCGCCCCCACCCCCCCTCCCGAACCCCACTATGATCCTCCTCTTCTCCATTCCCCCCCGCTGTTCTGCGCTGACGGGAATTAGAAAGCATAACAGCCGAGAGGTCCACTCTCACGGAACACCCAGGTCGCTCTCTTCTCCCCTCCCCTCTTCTCTGCCTCCACCTCCTCTGAGCTTCCTGCTCACACAGCAGGCCCTTTCTTCTCTCAGGCCCCGGGTTTTCGGGAGGAGCCAGTTCGCGGCACCACACCGCCGAAGCGGGGCCATAAAGAAGGCCTCTGAGCTATGGGGACGGACCCGTCGGTGAAATTGAGCATGGCGACACTAAATCCATCACAGAGTGGGGAAGGGGGACGCACATAAATATAGTCTACAGAAGACGGGGAGATGGTGGAAAGAAGCGAAGGGTGGTGGGGGAACACGAAGAGACGGAGAGAAAAGAGGAGGAGGACTGAGCGACGGACTTTACAGAGGGTACAACAACAAAACCCCGATAGGTCTCATGCGTCAGGGTTTTGCGTAGGCTGTATTGACCGCCAGACTTTATCTGCCCTTCCTAAAACTCAAGAGACACAGAGACAACAAGAAGTGTGTCAGCTCGGCGTTCCTGATGCCGGCAGAGACGGACGATAGTGAAGAACGACATGGAGCAAATGGAACAGTGTTCGTTTCCTTTTTCAGTGATACTATTATTCATTTCACTTCGTGGGTCGACGGGCAAAAGAAAGTGAACCTTGCCCTTTTTTTCCGTGAGGTAATCGCGCATTGCACGCAAGTGAACATTCTTACAAGATACGTCTCTGTACTTGGCCGGTGCCTCGTGTTAAATAACTGTTCTCCATGTTTTTTTTTTTTTAAATCCGGTCTCATAGTTACGCCACCAACATAACCCCTTGTGTTTCATTTTAACGCCTGTCAATACATACTTGTAATGGCGATCATAACTTTATTTTTAAGAAAAATAAAGAGTATTATCGGTAAATAAGGACTTCGCAACTATCTTCCTTTTCATTACGTAGACAAATATTACATTTTGTAATCTGATGAGCAAAACACTTTCCTGTATGAGCCTTTATGTTGTCACTTATTCATGTTTGAAACTAAGCGGATGGAAGATTCAGAGCTCAAGATTCGAGGTAGGTTATTGTCTTCAGTACGCTGAGAATGTAGTCCGTGTAGTGTAGCCACGACGATGGAGGACCACTGGAGCCCCTCGACGAGGAAGCAGGGTCTCAGTGTGAAAAGAGGCTCATTAGGTCATTTATCACGTCATCGGTGTGGGAGCCGGGGCCCCGTGTGCCGTCATGGCCTCTCTGTCTGTCAGTGAGCCTGAGGCCTCGGCATCGACAGGAGGGTCGGTCGAGGAGGCCGCACTGACAGACGGGGAAAACAACAACAACAACCCAAAACAGAGAGCAAGACTTAGAGAATGGAGAGACAATGAAAAGACAAGCGGGGTGGGTGGGTGTGGAGAGGGGGGGGGGGAGAAGAGGGGGAGTCAGAGAGGCAAATTGACAAAAGCGAGAATGGTATGTCGTTCCATTTTAAGGAGGAGGGCTGGAGATGATTTACAAGAGGCGTGAGAATCCCTCCAAACACGATCTGAGCAGACACGAGCACAAATCACTGCTCAGTGGACGCCTGCCATCACCGCCATGAAATAACCCTCCTTTTTTACAGATCCGTGGCATGCGCCAAGGAGGATACTTCAGAAGAGTTGTTGCGTTACACATTACCAATCCATTATGCCTCATCTCTGCTGGACCTTTACCCCCTAATCCTTAATCCTCCTTCATTGAATTCGAGAGTGAATTCAAGAAGACCGCTATCTCCCACCTGTCCGAGGAATTCCCTCTCTGACCCCATCTCATGTAACATGTTGCATTAGATTCCGTGTTCCTGCATGGCCTGCTGTGTGTGTGTGTGTGTGTGTGTGTGTGTGTGCAGGTTAGTCAGTGGCCTGGTGTAGAGAAACATTACTCTTCGAGGTTGATACCAGCCTCACGACCCTGGAGCCAACTTCACCGCTATGGAGATTACCTACTCTGATTTATGACCCCGACCCCTGGCCAGTGATCCTGCTGGTAACATCACTCACGCACACTGACAGACACACACACCTGTCCCTGACCAGCTGTGAAAAATCACTTTACAAACGGTGCCATTCGCTCTCTGGCCGGCCGCGTTGCCAGACCCTTCTTTGGGTTTGGCCCTCTTACAAGGAGTTGCCAAGCAGTATTACATCTGCACAGTTAACGCAACCAGCCAAACCATTTGATACGGGAGACTGACCATGGGAATTTATGCTGGCAGTTGATTTCTAGTCGGTGGGAGGATATGGTATGAAAGCTGAAAGATGAATAACTCCTGTTAATTCTGAACAGAATGCGCGTAGTCCTTTTGGGTGAATCTCATCTTATGCAGCCATTGTTAATGCCACAAATTAGAGATAAAATATAATATGTTTCAGATTGTATTTTATCGGTAAATGAGCTACTCTTGTAGTGTCACGTATCTCAAAATCTGTAGCCAAATATCTGTCATTGCAAATAGCCAAGAAGTCAATTTAAAGAAAGAAACCAAATGTATAAAGAGACGTGATAAAGAACATGACGGATTCTCTTTCCATGTTTAGTCCAAGAGAGTACGGGAAGACCAATTTGAACTGCATTAATATATGGGTGTAACATATAATATACAATGATGCAAACATGGACTGCAATAGGAACTGAATCCGATTATAGCTCCCAAAAGGCAAACGTTTTGTTTCTGCATACTTTAAATGCCAGAGGGGAAAATTAAATACCATCCATTAACAATGTAATCTATCTGGTGGTCAGCATCACTTCGTGAAAGATGTCTCGGTCCAACCAGGTTTTGCTTATTATCTTAAAGACAAAGCTCTTATCTTGTCATTTATTTTCTTTTGTATCGTTTTATGAATATATAAGACATTCTATTATTTGAAATTTGCACGAAAACCTACAAGAAAAATTACTTAAAAACAGTAAAAAGACAGGTTCAGCAGGAATAAAGTCATTTTGTTGAGTTTGTTTTCAACACAATTTAAATTTCAAAAAGCCGTGAGCAAATTGAACAGTCAACCTTATATCACAATGACATAATGACCATTGGAGTTTAAGATAATTATGACACACCTAGCAAATATTAAACCTGTTCCTGCATAGACCGGCAATATTATTAGACTGAATTCCTTTTGACATTACTAAAAGTTGAACTATCTACCAGTGAAACACCTATTCACGACGATGTCGACTTCTCAAACTCAACCCCGCTCCGCTCCGACATGTGGGGAGGGAGCCGACCGGGCGAACCACTGTCCCTTTAGCAACGTGAGTGAGACCTCTGCCCTCGGGAGTCGGATCGGGGCGCGGTGTCACAATAACCCTAACGCTCCTGCGGGAGTCGGAATTTCACGGCGAGGATAAAGCCGGCACATGCGACAACAACTGGCAGACGTCGGCCATGTTGGTCTCCGACACGAACAGACGGAAGACTCCGGAGAGGTGGAGAGACAGAGAGAGGACGGTCTGGAATGGGCAGCAGAGAGACAACAGATGGTGGTTTATGTCTCTCTCTCTCACACACACACACACACACACATTATGCTAACACACATTCTCAGGAACTCACACTCCAAAGATCCATCAAACGGGGATGATTCATGGTCTCTGGAGCCACAGGGGAGCAACAAACACACCGGACACACTTCTTACGTGTGATGCGTGAGGCTGGTAACCACAAAGATCCTGTTATGCATGTTATCTTCACTGTAAAACTTACTGTCCATACAGCCGCTGCTTATAGTCCTTCAGGGGGGATACATAAAGAAAGCCACTGTACTTATAGTACACTAAAAAACTTTACGACAGTATGGCTAGTCGCCATAACAAATGCTAGATCTCCTCAGAGGTGTTTATTGTCACCACTGCTTTCTAAGATGTACACAAAACAAAATGCGTCCACGATCAGCCCCGTGGACAGGAAATAGATACGGAGTGATAAACAAATGGGATAATATATAGCGTCCAGGTGTGTGTGATGTACAGCGCAGCACTTGCAAGTGCATTCGAGAAAGCTGGAAAAAGCAACAAAAACATAACCGAATCATCGCTCAGATGCATCAACCCCAGGTAGTTAAAAAACAAAACATGACTGGAATAGAGGTACAGGTAAGATGTTTCGCTAACTGAGAAGTCTTCCTATGTTCATGTACACTTTTCTCAACCTCAGAGGTATTAGGTGTCGATGGACACGTCTGTCCTATTTTCGGAAGATACCTGACAGGGAGCCATCAGCGCCACGCCTTTGACAGACGCGGCTCACGGGAGCAGACGTGCCGTTCACGTCTCGCCACGGTGACGTGACGTGTAACGTGACGTGTAACGCTTGAACACCGAGTCAACATTTGCAGAACCAGATTGTGTGTGCAATACTCAATATCCAGGTTCATATCTGTTTTTTTTTTTTTTTTTTTTTCTTCTTGGTTTTCACTCTCACGCGTCTCGAAGCAGCTGCAAAACAAAATGTCATAAAAGCCCACCGCGGACAATAAACAACGGAGACTGAAGAGCGCACGGTGTCCGGTGAGCTGCGGGAATTGAAAAGGCAGCCGGAGGTGTTCGCCCGTCTCTCCGGTGGTTGTCGAATGTGTGTCGACATGTTTTGCTGCAGGCGCCTCGTCATCAGGTCGCTCTGTGGCAAAGCGGAGAGCAGCGGGATAGACAGAGAGGTGCTAATACTCAGACAGACAGACACGAGACTCTCAGTCAGAGATGAGCTGCAAACCCGTCACAACTCACTGCCATCCTTTCAGCACGCTGGAGTCTGCTGGAGGCTTCTTAAAAACGCCACTCAACACTGCACTGCAACACAACACACACACACACACACACACACACTCACGAAAATGAAATGAGTATTTCTATTGTGCACGAGGTCAGAAACAGTGGTTCTCTGTCTCTCCTTTCACACACACACACATACACCTGTCTTCACTTAGCCAGCATGTACCTCGATAAAACGGCCGTTGTATCGGGAGTGACAGCACACAGTGTTTTGTTCAGGAAAGCCAGAGCGTGTTTGAAATCAGAGATGAGCAACGAAGCGGCAACTGCGCCTAAAATCTCTCTCCGACGAGACTTTTCCTTTGTTTGCTGATGTCTTGAAGCAGAAATGCTCCGGGGTCAAAGAGGGTCAACTTCAGGCAATTGAGAGAAATACATATTTCCCCACAAGTGCCATCAAGCTGTGTAGGTGATTCCCGTTTAAATAAAACTTCACTGAGAACGTCCGTGAGAGACACGACCCCAATATAATGGCAATGAATAGAATTTCACTTACATCATCACATTAAAAAGTAGCATCTCCTTTTCATAAACAATACTCATCAATTTACACATGAAGTTGAGTGTATTTGTCACAAAGAGAGCCACTCAGCAGTAAGTTCCTGTTGCATAATGTATCCTATGGCTCAGTGAGGAGCTTTCCAAAGTGTAAAAGAATACCACAATCAGAGTTTAGGCTCAACACTTAAAATGTTTAACAGGCGTGTATATTTAAAATATCTGGGTATTTAGGAGGCGGGGAAGGATCTATTGAAGGATGATATTGAGTTGCATTATGGGAGTTGTAGGATCCAGCGATTTTGGAGCTCGACTCCAACGAGGAACAGAAAGTGAGGATATCTCCGCTGCTTGCGAGTTCTCCAACTTTATTGAAGTTCAAAACTTAAATCGCTGTCGAAACCCCTTTGAAAAACTGCAGTCTAAAACAACAACTAGAAACCGCTCTCAGTTTAACGCAATTCAACAGAATCACAAACAACAACTCCCAAAATTACCATTAAGTTGAATCAAGAAAACAGTTTCAACAAAATATGAGCCTGGAGGAAAAAGAAATTGCTCTCAGCTCACAACAATATTTAAAAACCTTACACGACCCTTGAATGATACAACATTGTTTGCTTAGCTCCTACTCTCTCTACTGTAAAAGGAGCTGAGCAGAGGAATGATAACAGACAGCGGGATCAGGATGATGTAACTGCAGGTCACATGGTAGGATGAGATGTTCAGTGTCGGACAAAAATGATCGTCTCCAACGCTATTGGGTATTTTGTTTTGTATCTCCGGGTGTTGTAGCTAAGGAGCGACATGATGTCAGGGGTCAAACCGCTCGCACGCAGAGAGAATCGCACATCGTTCCACCGCTAATGTCCACTCTGCTGCTCGCACACAGCAACACATTAATAATCGCCGTCCGTTCAGTCTCAAGCGGGCTGGTTCCACCTCATTGGCCGTGATTAATTGTCGATCATGTTTTCCCATGATCCTCCGCGTGGCCGGCAGGGACCGACTCCAGCTCGGCCTTCTGGGAGTGGACTCAGGCAGCGCTTCTCACTGGAGCCGTGACCTCTCCTCCTCCCCTCCTCCTTTAACCTTTCCACTCTGCCCTCGGTGGGTTCAGCATGGCCTGGCAGCGGTCGGGTGAGGAGGCCGCGCCGGTGAATTATGGCCCGAGCCGAGACGTGGTCAACATGCCAGGATTTCTCACGCAGGCTGAGAGGCATGGCAATTACAATGCTAGCCAATTATTGAAGCATAATGAAGATGGATGGGGTCGGCAGCGGAGGCGGCGAGGTCGCATCGCGGGCTAATTCGCAACATTTATTTCGGAGCGCTGCGAGCTAATTGCTGGGATACAACAGGTGAAGTGGGCCGAAAGGAGGACGGCCATCGCTGCACTGAGAGCGGTAAACATGCAAACAATCAGCGGCGGCCATCAGTGCATCCAATAAGGGAAAGAACATGGAAAACTGACCGCAGTGGTTGACTACATTAACTGCCTGCTGATTGATGTGTTGCACTCGCTCGCAGGAGCCTGTTACTGTGGTGGCAGGGTTGGATGCCAAATTCAGCGGATAAGGGTGGCCTGTGTGAATGGGGATTTTTATTCGGTCTAAAATGGTTATGATATTGGGTTTATGAGGAAAAAAAATGATAATAATCCATAGAGTAAAGATGCTGTAAAGAATCCCTTGCCGGCATTCATTTTGTGAATTTGTGAATCTAATGATCATAGAAGCAACAAACTTGCAACACATGATTTCTTGAAATGGAATCGGATGAAATGCATAAATTAAAGAAAATATGAAAGCTGTGAAATTGTACAAGTAAACATTCACAGACATGAATAGTGGCATCATGGAGCAGAGGCCGACATTTTGGAGCAGCTGAGTAAACAGATTTGAGTTATACACAAGTTTAAACACGTTCATGCGTCTATCAAAACAGGGCCAATTTTTATGGAAACTTTAAGTTTTAAGACATCTAGATCACATATGACTGTTGTTTTAATATCATTTCAGTGACTAGTTTTAGTTAGTTTGTTTTTTATAGTGATCAGCATGAAAACAAACCCATAAAAAATTGAAACGGTACTAATTTCAGTGACTATAATGAACATGTACAGTATGCAGGAAATCAATAAATCCTTTCCATGCAGTAAATAATTAGTGTGCAGGTTTACAGAAACGGTAGTTAATAGTTAAATTGTGTACTTTCATCTATAATCTGGATCTGTCTGTTTAAATTAGGAAACTCAATTTCTGGCCATATTTCAGCCTCTACAGATAGCCGACTGTCCAGATCTTTCCAAACAATAACAGCCATCGTGGGTTTGTTCAGCTACTCGGTGGTCAGAAGGGCATCGCACTCCCTAAAAAGTGCCACCAACGCTTTTTCTCGAACTGAAGCCAACGCTACGAAAACAGCCCCAAAATCCCCCTCGTGCTCGGAAAAAGGATCTCGTGAGCAGCGGTTGTGAAAATAGACAAGAACGAGACACGGATAACATGTTAATAAGCTCTAGTCCGTTCACAGCGAGCCGTATGAAACACAATAGGTCAGGATTTTGTCCTAAATCTTTGCTCAACCGGCCATAATCTCTTCATAACTCGGGAGTAATGCCCAGTAATATGAACAAGGGACGAGTCCTGGAGTCTCTCCTCCGTGAGTAAATATACAACAACCTGGGAGCCGCGGTTCTCATATCTGACCCATCTGAACACACTAACAGTCAAACACAGGACCATCTGTGGATCTCTGGGAGGACATCGATGCCTTATTGGCTTCTTGTGAGTGAGTTCGTGTTAGCTCCAGTAAGCCCCGGCCGTACCCTGCCCAGAGGAAACATGGGAGTGGGCGGGTTGGGGGATTCGAGAGGGATCTGGTTCTGCCTGAAACCACTGGTGGTCTCCACAACGAGCCCATTAGATGAGATCGCAGACACTTGCTGCTTATTAATGATTTTGCTTTAATCAATGTTGGTGAGACGCGAGGTAAAAAGAGTCAGTAAAACTAGCTGCACACACACACACACACACGCGCGCGCACACACACACGCAGAAACACACAACTGCACCAGTTCAGTGTCTGTTTAAACTAAGCGAGCCGAGTTAATGTGAATAAATATCCAGTGAGCTGCTCAGAGGTTTCCTCATATCCTGCACTAGCCCACACAAACATGCACACGCACACGCACACGCACACACACACACACACACACACACACACACACACATGCGCACATGCACACGCACACACGATATTCTCCACCCCAGAAAGGGCCCCCATGGCTACTGTAACAGTGTTAAACCATTCCCGTAGCTGTCGTGAGAGCCGGTCAAATCCCTCCATCAACAATGCCCTTTGTTTCTGTGCCCAGGAGGTATTTAAAAAAAGAAAAATGGCGCCTGGGCTCGTTTGTCAAAACTGACGTTGTTGTCGCTCTAAAACTCCCCAGCTTTCCCCCTCTGCTCTCCGAGAGTCTGGGCATACCTCAGAGCGGCTTTGCCAAAGCTCGTACAATTGCCTGGTGAAATAGTGCAAAACGCAGTCTGAATAACTCGCCAGTGTGTTTTCGGCAAAAGCTGCCAGCGCGCTCCTCCGACAGTGACCCACTGTGTTTAATACGGGCGCCGCCTGCCAAGGGTCACTTTCCATTTGGCTTCAGCGCCGCTGAGGCTCGAACCGGCAACGGCGCGGGGAGAGAGAGAGACTGAGCGAGCGAGAGGAGACGCAGACGGACGGAGCGGCCGACCAGGCATCTGCTGGGGAAACACCCTTCCTCGTGACAAATAGATGAACAAGCCCACCTCGCACTTTTCCCCTAATCAATAATTCAACAGTGACCTCATGTGAATATAAACACGCTCTGAGAATGCAAGCAGCACGGCTTTGTCCAGCGCAGCCAAACAGATGTCGAGGGTCTACATTTTATTCACTCAAACATATTCAAATCCTATTATAAACGCTAATTCAAACTTTGTGTCTCTGAAGATGTGGGAATGTAACACCCCGGGGTGTCAGTAGCCCGACACTGACGGCTCTACGTGTTTACAGGACCTAATTCTCATGTCAAAGCTGAGCTCTTTCTCACAGCTCCCGTCTGCTTCTCTGTCGCGTCCCGTCTCCGTCTACATCTGTCTTCTGCTGGCAGCGATCGCTGTTTGGAGCGCAGCAGGAGGCCAATAACAACTGGTCCTCCGAGGTCTGATTTCAATCTGCCTGAGCATCAGACTGACGTCTGAGAACAACAGAGGAGGAGGAGGAGGAGGAGGAAGAGGAGGAGGAGGAAGAGGAGGAGGAGGAGGGAGAATCTGGTCTGTGGTCTGGGAATTTCAGGACACACGACGAGGACGTCAGAAGAAAACGGTGGACTGGAAACTGCTCATTTTGGGTTTAGTGGAGAGTGGGACAATACCAGCCGAGGCTGAGAGAGAGAGAGAGACGTATACAGAGACAGGGAGCGAGGGAGAGACTCTGACAGAGGTGGATGATGATAGATAGCTTTCCATATAGGGCCCCATCCATTTTCCAGAGGCTAAAAACAGACATGGCAACCGAATCGAATTGTTTTCAACTATTTGGATATGAAATGTGCTTTGTTTAAGCCCTAAAACAGAACACAGCATTAAAGGATAATTCTGGTTTATTACATGTTAGATCATAGTCTCATGGTTTGGGGCATTTTTTCTTTTGGTTTTGATAACAATAGACTCGCCAAAGTAATTGCTGAGATTTGGAAACGCAGCGGCATCCCTAAGTCCAATTGGTCAAAAACCCACGAGCAGTCAGACAGGTTGTTAACAAGCCAATAGTTTGGCCAGATCATTGAAAACCGGTCATAAACTGAAAGTGACTGCACCCAAAATAAAGATTATGATCCCTCCTTGTACAAGAAAACTGTGTACACAGCATGCACAACTACTGTAAGTACAGTGGGACAAGGACAATAAAGAATCTCAACTTTCCTAGAGTTTTTCTGGAGCTTTCAACTTCATATCACAGCCTTCATCAGAGGCTAGAGTTTCCTCAGTGGCCGTCATGTATGTAAGTATAGAAGTATCGCTTGCGCTTTGACTCCAACCCTCCACATATATTATCACATGCTATATATTCCAGCATATTCCATGCTTAAGTCATGTGACGACATCCAGGTAATCTCCATGGCAACGGAGCAAACTCCATCTACTCAGGCTGCGCGACGCTGCTGATAATGTGAGAAAAAGCCAGTTAAGGGCTTTGTTAAGTACAAGACAAGTTGTAAAAACTATGAAAAGTTCTTACCAAAACATTTGGTAAAAAATGACTTGCACCTTTGAAAGTCTTTGACTTTCTTTGATCATTAACTCTGACTGAAATAACCCGACATCTATGATTTATACCTGAGGAAGTCTGTCTGAGGACAGAAATATCGCACAAAGTGAGTCGGATAATTTGGCTCATTTGAACAATGCTGAATCTTTTCAGCCTCCAAGACTTAAAAATCTGGGCCTGCAATGTATCAACAGAAAAGCCGCCACAACTCCACAACCACACGTTTGTTTTCTAACCGACTGATGCTGAATGGAGGCAGACCCCCCATCAGTGGCGGCACCCACCCGATTTAACTTCGGTTGCCAGCGGGAGATATACTGTACGGAGCAAAAGGAGGGATATGAATAATGTATGAGTGGCAGGTCTGATTGATGTGGGGTATAGGGTTTCCAGCCAGCCAGCGGAGGGGCTGCGAGTCCGTGCCCAAACCCCAACACACAGCACTGCTGACATCAAAGGGTGTGGTCTGGACTCACTCATATACAAACACAAACTCTCTCTCTCTCTCTCGCTCTCTCCCTCTCTCTCTCTCTCTCTTTCACACACACACAAAATCACTCACTCATTCAGCCAAAACTCAGACACACAATTTCAACCACTCGCATAGATGAAGACACACATCTGCACACTCCCTTTCCTCACAAATTTACACACGTGTACACACACGTGCGCAAACACACACACACACACACACACACACGGACATGCTGGACTTCCTGTGCTCCCCAACAGGAACACACAGGGTGCTGTGTGCCGGACGGTGGGTCTGGGATTTTGGGTGGAGGGAGGCCTGGCTTTTCCACACCTGTGTTTGCGGCAGTAATTAAGGGCGCATGCTATTTTGGGGGGAGGGGGAGGGGGGGGGGGGGTGTGGCGAGCGTCTGTGCGCTCGCACACACACTGCGCAGCACACAGAGAGAGCTCTCAGTGGCTGAAGCACGTAGGCTGGTGCTCGCTGCAGCCGCCTGTGTTCTCTGCGGTCGGAGAGTGTGAATGCCAGTGGAAAGCTCTAAATGGCCTGTAAATACAAACAGTCATATTTCCAGTTCCAGGCCATTTAAGAGCTCATCGTGGTCTGCCCACGCAGGCCTTCACGACATGACAGACGGGAAATCGTGTGATCAACCCGTCTGGCGTTGATTCACCTTTTCATTATTATCAAAAATGACCAGATGTAGCTTTTACGTCCGCGCATTATAACCTCTACCACTTAAAGAGCCGTGAATTCATAGTTGTACAGCAACAACGACTCAAACAGGGGCACGTCAGTGAAAAGACGACATGTCATGTCAGGATGTCTTGTGGGAGCCAATCGTGAATCTAATCTACTGCCGCCTCGTGACAAAGCTTTAAAAACCACCTATTTGTATTGGGTGACTTGTCTTTGATTTTATTTCCTCCTTTGGGGACATGTCACATGTCAGATGCTGGGAAAAGCTTGGGGGATGCTCATCTTCGCCGGCCTTCCCGGCAGATAATCACACGTCCTCTCGTACGGTCGCATCCATTCTGTTCTGGGTTTCTAAATTTGTATCTGGTGTATTTCGGAACCCTCCCACGTGGCCGGCACATGAGAGACTACGTTACCCACCCACCCACCACCCGGCATGTCGCACCGGTCTGCAGCTCGACATCTCAAGGAATAAAACAAGCATGACAGGCCGTGACAGTCGCCAATCTGCGAGCTCTATACTTTGAGGTTGCGCTGGTTTGGAGGGCAACGAGGCAAGCCATTACGCTGCGAGCGGACGATTTGTGAAGACGGGGAGTAAACACACGCAGGGGTGAAACGTGCTTATTCATTCTCTCTCTCTCTCTCTCTCCTCCTCGCTCCCTCGCAATCTCGTAAACACACGCGCACTGCAATTACGTCTCATTAGAGCGCTCAGGGCCTTTCATGTAGCTGCTGAACATGGCCACCGTATCTCCCCTCTGGCCCACAGACATAAACAAACACTTCAGCTGGCCTGGCCCCCAACCTGCCCCACACTGCCCCCCCCCCCCCACACCCACCCATCCTGAGCCATGGAGCCTCCGCTCCACAACGGAGAGCTAGGGATTCCCCTTCACCATGGCGTCTCTCTTTCTCTCGCTCTCTCCCTAAAAACAGACAGATAACTGAAAACAGCGAGAGGGACAAAGAGCTGAAAATGAAGAAAGAAATAAGGAGACAGAAGTCAGCGAGCCGCCTGCCTGCTGTGGCTCGGTAATGATATAATGAGAGGACTGCAGTGCTTCGCGGGCTGCTCTTTTTATAGCGAATGTCAAGACAAATGTGCAATCATTCACTTTGATTGAGTGAGTGTGTGTGCGCGCGCTCCCTCGTCTACATGCACGTTCATGTGCAGCACCGCTCGGCGCACATGTGTGACGGGAAGCAGACTCTGGCGTTGTGAGGTGGGCGAGGGAAAGTGGGAAGGGAAAATGGAAGGAGAGGACGTGACTGGAGAGGAGGAGGGGGGGGGGGGGGGAGAGGGGGGGGAAAAGGGAAAAGGCGAAGAGAGGGGTGTCACTGAGAAAAAAACAAAAAAGGAAAAGAAAGAGGCCTGTCCCTGGCGTTGAGCAGCGGGGTCAGCGAGGGGTGACAGAAAGGTCAAGCTGAGGTCAAATAAGGTGCAAAACCAGTAACTCTGGCGCAAGTTTAGAATGAAAACAAACCGCCGCTATCAATGCAGGTCACAGACAGGGCCTCCTCTCAGGTTACACACACACACACACACACACACACACACACACACACACACACACACACACACACACACACACACACACACATTGCTGGGGCCACTTAATTAAAAATGGGATCCCTGGCACTCCCTCAGAAAGTCCCACCTTCTGAAAGCAAATACACGGCTCTCCAGCGCGGCTGTTTTAATAAGGATTGAGTTCGATACGAGCGGCGTGGAGTGAAAGCCTCATTGTGGTGCAGAAGGGGGCTCTGAACGCCATGTCAGTTCTCTCCTCATCCATCAGACCAACACCTCGGCGCAGCATTTCCTCACCAATTATGAACAGAACTCCAACCTCGCGGTGCGTGAGCCCGACTGCACGCGAGCCCCGTTTTATATGAAGTATTTTATATGCACGCATGTGTGTCCAAGTACACATACAAGTGGCACATCCTTTGTTACAGTGACCTTTTTCCCCTCAAATTACCCACAAAGCTTATTGCAAACGCGTGCGTTTGTGCCTGCCAGCAGCATGTTTGCGAGTGCGAACTGTGTGTGTGTGTGTGTGTGTGTGAACGTGTGTGCCACACAGCGTCGTACGCCTGGTTTAATACGATAAGCCTGTGTGAACGTGGATCTCCTATAAGTCTAATAAAAAACAGGCAACATAAGGAAGCCATTTGGCGTTGTGCGATGAGGGAAGACAGGCTTTCATTGCTCTGACCCAACAAATGTTTCCATTCCATTAAAGCCATCAGGCCAGTTTGAAGTGGACCGGTCGGGTGGATGTCTCTGCCACGCTCAATAGGCTTCAGGCTACTCTCAGCGGGGCTTGGCGGGAAAATGCTGCCTGGGTCTGAATCACTACTTCTTTCTACCTGGAGTTATTTTTAACTCTTTTTAAAAAAAAAAAAAAAAAAAAAAAACACACACACACACACACACACACACACACACACACACACACACACACACACACACACACACACACACACACACACACACACACACACACACACACACACACACACACACACACACACACACACACACAGGTTGTTAAATGAGGCAGTTCTGCATAAGTAGGGAGCTCTCAGCGGGGAGCATGCAAAAATGCTGTTTGACTTGGATATTGATCCAATTTTACAGAATTTTGTCATTTGTAACCTGCGACAGTGCTGCGATTTACAACTGGATTATTTTATGGAGAGTATTTTCTCACACACAAGTGAAACTATTTCATCCACAGGGTGCTCGTCAGGAAAAATCATTGCTGTAGAAGTTTATGGATTATAATAATATCATAAAAATGACATGCCTGACAAAAAGCCCCGTAAAACACACAAAAAAAAATGGTGAAAGAGAGCACATTTAATCGGTAAAAAAAATTGTTCCATTGAATAATAATGCGTCACTTGGCCCAACGTCATTAACTAATTAAATGTTGTATGATGGAATTCCAATTATTTATGTTTCTGTGGTAAAACTGACACCACAGATGACCCTTTGTGGTTCTACACAAACAAAGAAAACGATCATGAAGGAAATGAGCAGCAGCACAAACAGTATATAATAAATCCAAAGTTAATACAATGTATCACACAAACGCAAGCAAACAAATACTTTCCAGATGTGCACAATGGGAGCCATTTAGTCTTGTAGACCAAGTAATACTGATGCCCCTGTATGAGCACATGTGCACACAAACGCAGTCACAGAAAGTGTGTCCACAGAGAGGATCGGACAGAGAGAGAGAGAGAGAGAGAGAGAGAGAAAAGAGCCGAGACTGTGACTGAGCTCCTGTGATATTTGGCTCGACTTCGACACTCTGCAGTCTGGACCGAGAGAATCTTCCCACGAGCCGCTCGACCGTCTGACAGAGCCAGAGACACGCGGGGAGCGAGCGAGGGAGTGTGAAGGAGAGAGAGAGAGGTCACACACATTCCAGTCCCAAAGACTCAGGCCAGACTCCTCACACAATTAAAATAAGATGACCCCCCCCCCCCAACCCCTCCAAACACCCCTCTACTCCATCAGTCCTGTCTGCTAGAGCACTGAAGGCTTCACTGCATATACTCCCTGATACTCCCTAAACTGTCACGACATGAGACTCAGCCTTTTTTCTGTATGACACACACACACGCACGCACACGCACACACACACACAAACACACAGGCCTGGGAGGGATTATTGCTTTCAGGTGTCTGTCACACCTGTGCTTCCCAATCAGGGAGTGTCTCAGCTTCACAGAGCGGCTGTGGGCGCTCTACCTTCTGCTGCTCTGTTTGTGCAATTCAGGTCCATTAAATCAAGCTTCGCTGGCATCGCTGCAGCTGGGTATCAAAACAATACTTGGTACCATGAAATGTGTCTGTAGCTTTGATGAAAACTGCCAAAAAAGTACCAAAAAAAAAAAGAAAAAAAGTTGGCATCGATTGTTTCGTTTATTATTCTCGTTTAGTTTTTTCTTTGATCAATGAGTCCCTGATTTAAAACATCTTGCCAATTTTAGACACTCATTTCAGAAAGGCAAGTTTATTAGTAAAGCAGCTTTCAATAACAAGTTGATCCGAAGTTCTTTATATAAGAGATGACATTAAATACACTGTTTTGTGTTTAAAATAGATGACATGACATCCGAGAACTTTGGCTTTTTAAAAAAAAGTATTACATTTTCGAAAGTAAATTGTGAAAAGAAAATTAAAAAATAATTAAAAAAAAAAAAATCAACAAAATAACCCCAAATGATGATATATGGCAAATTAATTCAACAAGTTGCTTGTTGAATGTCGATAAAGTGAGAAATAACGGAACGGAAAAAAGGGAAAATTTCAGATGTTTATGAATATTTTGTTAAGTAGGGGCTTGTGACACAACATGCAAGCTGCATGGAAAAATATCAATTTATTACTCTACAAATATTATTGAAAGTCCACGGACTCTCTTCTGCCTCAAATTCACCTCCCCAACACCCCGTGGTCATCGCCCCCAGCTGACACCCTCCCTCCTGCCCCGACCTGTTAAACCCCCAGCAGGGTACTGAGCCCCCCCCCCTACCCCCTCTGGAGTCATCAGGCCATCCATTGCCCCTGCTCCCTCCCCCCCCCTCCTGCTCTCCTCCCTCTGTCCAGGTGGGAGGTATGACTCTCTGCTGTTCTCTGTGTGTTGCGTGTGTGTTGCGTGTGTGTTGCGTGTGTGTGTGTGTTGCGTGTGTTGCGTGTGTTACGTGTGTGTGTGTGTGTGTGTGTGTGTGTGTGTGTGTTGTGTGTGTGTGTGTGTGTGTGTGTGTGTGTGTGTGTCACCAACCGAACCTGTCAAACTCAGCACTAAACCGCAGCACAGCACAAAAGGGCTTTGCTGGAAAACAGACTATGGCCTTTGTTTCCCCGTTTTAAACCACGACAACTTAAATATGTCACATAAATGCATGGCTGTTAAATCAGTGTAGCATGTTTACAACAACAAAGCATTCATTTTGAGGAAAATATTGCAAAATTACTGGCAGCTTTGTATACTGTTGTACTCTAACTCCGTCTGTGTGTTTTATTTACCCGTTGTTTTGATCAGACATTCTGAATCTTGAATTTAAGACTATGTATTTTGGCTGAGTTCCTATTGGGTTCTGTGTTAATACAGCATGTAACACTGATAGAAGGAAGACGTTTGAATTATTTTGAAATATTTTTGTTTAAAAACATGTCAATACCCTTCAAAGTAAAGAAGTTCGGGGGGAAAGAACTTGGTTTGATATCAGTACCAAAACTATTTTACTGGCAAAATTAAGGAGCCATTTGAAAAACACTGGTTCAGATCTGGCTCAGGTTCTGGCACAAAGAACGTTACGATTTCAAATCACGGATCATTTTCCATAAGGAGAAACATAAAACTGTATTTAAAAGACACCAACTTTATGTCAAAGTGCATATTCATTGCTATTATTGTATTATATTATCATTGGCTCACATTCATCTTCTTGGTTTACAAAACAAATACACACAAAGCAACAGTTGGCTCTTATGCCGCTCCTTTATGTTTTCTGTATTGTTGTAGCCTATTAGGGAGGTGCGGGCTGCATTTGAAAGGATGGAAATATGTTGTATATTTATCTATTCAGTTATTTTTTTTTTTTACTGTTAGTTTATGACCTGAAAAATTCAATTGGTAGACGTTTAAAAAGTTTGCCACAGAGGGCTGTATTACAACTGACTTTGGCTTTCCTTCCTTTTATGAATAATGTGTACTTTCCCATGGAGCATCTGCATTGTCTTACATGT
This sequence comes from Ophiodon elongatus, assembly GCA_016806645.1. Lineage (NCBI taxonomy): Eukaryota > Metazoa > Chordata > Actinopteri > Perciformes > Hexagrammidae > Ophiodon > Ophiodon elongatus. The sequence goes on from JACSYO010002134.1 coordinate 1,826,521, forward strand.
CTGTTAAACTTAACCGCCGGCCCCGTCAATGCTCGTATAGCTTTCTGCAGGACTCCGGGGTGCAAACTATCCTGCGGGCTTCATATGAAAGCTGGAGACTCTGGTTACACGAGGCGTCGAGCAGAAAGGAGAGGAAAAACAGATCCGGAGAAGAAGGAGGAGAGCATCTGCTTTCATCCTCAACCCAGCAGGGGAGAGCTTTGGCCTGTCACTCTGAGACGGACAGCCAGCTGCTGCTGACACACACACACACACACACACACACACACACACACACACACACACACACACACATACACATACACACACACACACACACACACACACCACTTGGGAAAATATACTGAATGTTGTGGGAGCAGCATTAAATCTCAGTAGCGCGATCGTTCCTCTGGTTTTCACGATTATCAAAAGACATATTCTGAATATTCGGTTTTAAAAACAGGAACAGTAAAGGTTCTAATGCGACCACAAAGTTCTTTCCGACATGAGGGGCTTTCAGCTTTCCTTCTCTCCTTTTAAAGAAAGACTTACAGAAAGACAATCCTCATACCGGAGCCGTCACAGCCGCCCAGCTGGACGGGCCCTCTCTGGTTTGCACTCAAAAGGCAAAGACAAGCACCACTTGGGTGTTTTTGACTCCGTCAGACAGAAAGAGTCGTTGGCATGCCCATTACTAATTTATTATGAATTTTTGGTTCCAATCACTTAAAAATGATTTGAACTCGCCATCAATACCGCAATAAAACCGTATTAAATATGACATACGTTTGCATTACGACTTCCAAAAGCCGTTCCTCAACTGGAGGAGGACGATTATTTTGGGTTCGGGATTTTTTTTTTTTTTTGCAGGTTCTTGACGTTCAATGTTTTATGGAGTGAAACGGCCTTGAAACCGGAAAATAAAGTCATTACTGGTGTCAAATCGAATCATTTTCACTGCCTAGTCCTGCAAGAAAAAAAGGGATAACAAGTACTAGCCGCTTTATTTCTATAGGAATGGACCGCCGAACACTCGACACATGACAGAAACACAACACATCTCAGCTGACCATTTAGTAGCCGTTCTGGAGCCTTCACTCGTATCACACAACATGTGACCCGTTGTCGTGGCAACGTAGGTGTTCAAACGTATGTTTCAAAAGTTGAGATTGAAACTTTTGCACTTGAAAAGACATTTTCTCACATTAGGTAAAATGGCAATCATCATACCAACCTAATAATAATAATAATAACAATAATAACGTTCAGAATTTGTTCAAATTATTGGTCTGTCCACAAAATGTACTCTGTCCGTTGCTCCAGGTTACTCGGTCCTTAATGAACTAATCTTGTACCAACACAAAATAAAAAGGTGGAGTTTACAAGTCACGATGAAGAAGAGCACACGAGAAATAAAAATGAAAAGTAAAATTTGAACACGAGACAACGCTGTGGTGAAGCTTTAGCAGCCAATGAAGGGCCTCCTTTATGAGGACCATTATTTAGAGCTTTCTGGTATCATTCTCACATGAATAGATGTGGAGATGGAGATTAAAACTGCACTTTGGTGCTCCGAGTCCATCTTTATTTTGCTTCACGTGAAACAGCAGTTGTTTTTGAGGCCACATTGCAGCAATCAAAGCCCAATGCAGCGTGTTTTGGGGTTTCAAACCAGTAGAAACCCTGCAATATTAATTTTATTTGTAAAAACAAAATTTTAATACAGGACTTCCGGCCTCCAGTAACCCTTCTGTGATTCCCTGTACATTCCGACCGCGAAGTAACAGCGGACGAAGAAAGGAATAAACAGAACAGGAACAGAGAGGTTGAAAAAAAAAAAAAAAAAAAAAAGGAAAAGATGTTCCCAGAAAACCCCCGAATCTCACCCCAATAATGAGGACACCTCCCGGGTCAGGTTTCAGGCTGTGGAGCTGCAGACCTGACCGTGGCCCCTTGACAACAGCAGTAACCCCAGAATGTGTGCTGTCATGTTATCTGTTCCTCTATTAGAAGAGGAGGGAGTCACTTTTACACAACCTTTCTCCACTTATCTTCCCCCCGAGCCTCTTCCTCTGTCCCTCTGGTACGATGCCACGGTAAATACTCACTCCATGTCGGATGATTTAGGATTTGGACTCGGATGGGGCAAGAGTGCCTCCCTGGGGATCTATTTTAAGACTCTCACCTAATTCATTATTCCTTTCGTCATATCTCGCCTCCTACGCCTCTTTCCTGTGTGTTTGTCCAAGTGCAACTCTCTTCTGTCTGTGTGTTGTGCCTTCATTTGACAACAACCCAACCACGTTTTAGTGCCAAACCTCGTCCCACGTGTGTGTTGATTGCCAACAGTCATATAGGCGAATTCCAACTGAACCCTACGAACATCATCGTTTGCATTCAAGAAGCACAGATCTTCCAGTTAAAATGGTTTCCAGATTTCTGCAGCTCTTAAGTTGAAAACTGACTTTTAAAAATATAAAAGAAAACATGTAAAATACTCTAATCTATAGAAATGTACTCATGCCAAACAAAAAAAATACCTGAAAGATACCTTAAATTGATTTAATGAAACAACCATTAAAGTCAAGCCACTGCAAACAATATCAGTGCTTTAAAGATGATAAGAAAAAAAACTAAACTTCAAAAAATGCAGGTGCCTGACAGTCGAAAAGCATGTCTATTATAAGATGATGTAACATTTAATAATCCTTAAGAAGATGTGACACTGAAGTCATTCTTGCATGTATGTACTTCTTTCAGTGGAATCTGGTACAAAGTTTTAGCTCATTTCTGTTTTCTACCCATTTGTCTCAGCAGATCACCGGGACAGTAAACTACAGAGGTCATCGTCTTCTTGATGCAAAACACAACAACTTTGGGTGCATGACAACGTAATCGAAAAATCCAGGTATTTTGTCAGTAAAAGTCTCTGCGCCTGAAGGATTTTCCTACTTTTATTACATGAAATCAGAGAGATAATGAGCATCAACACGGTTATATAGAATCGGTTTTTATATAGAATCCTTAAAATACAAGCAGTTACTCCTAAGAACCAGTGTAAGAAATGTCTTTTGTTGAGCCCATATTCAAAAAGGACACATTGTAGAGGCTCCATGAACCAATTCAAGTCCTCAGACCTGCGATCCGATATCCTGTATCAGTCCGTTAAAAGGCATAAAATGTTTTTGTTACGCTGAGCCAACATTCTCTGTAAATTAACAATTTATACATCTCTGTGTGTGTGTGTGTGTGTGTGTTCATGCATAAGGTTGCTGAAGGTTCAGTGTGGTTTTATTGCTTTGAGCCACAGGGGGGGCAAACCCCAGTTTATTAAGCTGCTGCTAAGGCCATGGGTCGAATTTCACCTGCAATTAACGTCACAAAACCTCTCACACACACACACACACACACACACACACACACACACACACACACACACACACACACACACACACACACACACACACACACACACACACACACACACACACACACAGCTGCTGTCGTTTACTCATCCTACTTGTGTGGGATGCCAAGTCAACATGACGGGAGCTTCTGACAGTCTCTCTCTCTCACTAAATGATCTACACTCAGACGAACCCCCTGCCGAGCACACACACACACACACACACACACACTGAGCTCAAGAGATGACATGATTATGATTATGCAAGGCTGGGTGTGTTGTGGGGCAGCAGTGGTTGAGGGGGTGGGAGGAGTTGTAGTCAGGAGGTTTTGGTGATGAAACCTAAGGCGCCCTCTCCTCTGCCCTATTAGCTCTCATTTAGCTCTTTACCACTCCAGCTGTGTTTATTAAAACCTTACAGAGCAGGCTAAGGTATTTATCAGCTCCCTGAATCACTGCTGTAAAGATCCAGGCATGCATTTAACACACACACACACACACACACGCGGCAATGGGACCGCAAAGTGCTCTCGTACTTTTAAACTCGTACTATTCATGGACATGATACTGTCGTTATGTTTATGTGATATTTACAATATGAAGTTGATAAATGATATATTTAGCCTATGTGGCACGTTGTTGATTATTACTGTTGCCGTCTTCTATACTCATAAACTCTATCTTTGGGTTTGGGACTGTTGGTCTGGCGAAACAAGACATTTGAAGAAGACACCGACGACTCTGTGAAATTGACATTATATGATTAATCGAGAAGATAATCAAAAGCTTAATTAATAATGAAAGTGATGGTAAGGTATAGCCCAAGTGGCCAGGTCAGTGCCTGCAACGTATATATCAGCCTGGCTGCGTGACTACTCACGTAAAATGACCTGGATTGAATATTGCCTCTTTAAATTGGACAAATACCGTGTCACGTTCTGATGAACCTCAAATCTCACATCTCCTTTTGTATTTTTAACAAGCAACCAGCTGTAAACATCAAGCTTGTCAGGCTTCAACAACCTCCAAAACTAACACATCTGATCTCCACGGTGCCTATCAAGTCTCAAAATGTCTTTTAGAAACTTAATGAGGCCCCCTTTTTGCACGTCGAGTCGCACTATGATGAGTGCCTCAGCAACGAGCTGAAAATGTAGACGTCCATGTCTAGTTTACTGTACCGAGTCCTGGAGAATGCCCCCGCTGTCACCTCCAAGGCCAAAAACATGTGATGAATGGCCCGGCGCTCTCATCAATCATCTCTGATTGGCCCTGATCTGCTCTGTGATTGGCTAATTAGCCTCATCTGTAACCATTACTGCACAGAGAGAGGCAGCTGCGGGAGTAAAAAAAAAAAAAAAAAAGATTAAGAAAAATAAAGGGAGGTGAAAAAATTACACCATCAGGGCTGTCCTGTCACCTTGGTGCCTCCACACAATGCCAGGAATCAGACAGCTCCCGCCACACAGGGGCAACCGCACACACACACACACACACACACACACACACACACACACACACACACCTTGAGACCGCTATGAAACACCTTTCGAAGCCCAGAATTTCACAGGTAATTATATTTTGAAAATAAATACATGAACAAGACAAGAGCAGCGAGGAGAGGTTGTCAGGACTGTGTGTCAGCGGGTCAGCCACATCTCATCTGGCAACAGTTTCTGGTCCGCTACAGCGGCGAGAACAGCAACGCCAGCTCCCGTCCGTGGGAGGGGGGAGGAGGGGACGGGGGAGGAGCGGAGGGGGGGGGGCAAGGGGGATAAGACGTGGTTATTAGATGTCAGAGGGAAATATCTGGTAACTGGGTGGTAACTGCTCGCCAAAGGAGAGCAAGAGGGAGCGGACACGTTGGTGGAGCGCTGGTCTGGTGACGAAGCCTTTTCGGGGAAACAAAACATCTAAAAGTAAAAAAAAAAAAAAAAGGTGAAGAGGCGGGAGGAACACGAGGAATACTAAAAAATAAAAAAACGCACGGCGGGAGAGGAAACAAGAAAAAAGGACGGAGAAAGTAGGCCAGCAGAACGGAGGAGAAGAGAGAGAGAGAGAGAGAGACAGAGAGAGAGAGCGAAAGAAAGACAGAGAGAGAGAGACAGAGGGAGAGAGAGAGACAGAGAGAGAGAGCGAAAGAAAGACAGAGAGAGAGAGAGAGAGAGAGACAGAGACACCGAGAGAGAGAGACAGAGAGAGAGAGAGAGAGAGAGAGAGAGAGAGAGAGAGAGAGGGAGAGACAGAGACACCGAGAGAGAGAGAGAGAGAGAGAGAGACAGAGAGACAGAGACAGAGACAGAGAGAGAGAGAGAGAGAGAGAGAGAGAGGGCCAAAACCACCAGGCCAACTTCTGCTCCCTCCCAGCCAGCCAGCCCTCTGCTCTGCACAGGAAATGGCTCTCTGCAGCCAGAAGGGGAGGAGGTGGAGGTGAGGGGGCTTCAAACAGCTGTACCCACCATGTGGCAAATGGGGGCATAGGCTGAGAGGAGAGGAAGGAGTAGGGAGGAGGGCAGTCCTTGGTAAAGATGGACAACTCCTACATCTCTATCTGCTCTGGTAGTCTTTAGTGAGTGAATGCTGTGGGGTTTCCTTTTCTCCTCGGCATGCTCAGAAGCAGGAATCTGCTCGGTATCGCCAAATCCCCCCGAAACCGCACTCGAAAAAAATGAAAAGGGCAGCCATGTGTTTCGAACACCATCACCAAACTGGAAAAAGCCAAACGCTTAACCCCTTTGAGGAAAATGAGATCAGGAGGATTTAAATCATTCTATCTGCCGATTTCATACTAAAGCGTTTAGCTCCTGGCATCTATTCCATAACACCATAATAATAATAATAAAAGGACTCCATTGAGAGTAGCTGGGCAGCTCCAGGTCTGTCTGCCTGCCTAGGACGGACACCCGATACACGGCTGAGACGATGCCCAGCCAGCCGCACGCCTTCAGACGTCGTTAGAGCAGACACACAGCACGCCCCTCCTGCCACCCGCAATCCATCCACAGCCAATTACAAGCAATTTCCCTGTCCTGGGTGGGGTGAGGAGAGGGAGCGCGAGAGAAAGAGAGAGAGAGAGAGAGAGGGAGGGAGGAAAAGCAGTTGTCAGCCTAAAGCAGACACACATGGTTCTGTTTACAAATTGCCAGTTGTTTGGCTTTGCCATGGTAACACAGTGCTAACGCTGGACGGATATTTCAAAGTGAGATGGAGAGAGGCAGAGAGGGGGGGGGGTGGTCCTGGTGACAGTCGCGGCCTTTGATGAGTCTGCAGGGCGCGGTGAACTTTCGGCGGGAGAGATGGCTCATTTATGCATAATGTACAAACGTCCCACAAACACGCGTCTGTTTCCCTCCCGCCTTCATCTCTCTCTCTCTCTCCCCCCCCCCACCCTCTTTCCCCTCAGCACCTCGGGCTTCTGTTTGGCTTCCCCGAAATCGGCCTTTTCCGAAACTGGAGACGCACAGCGAGGAGGTGCCTGATTCACCAGAGCTGGAATGTCGGCCGTTCCCACAGGAAACCTGGGGCGTCTCAAGCCAGGGTGCCCTGGACAGGCGAGTGTGTGCACACACACACGCACGCACGCACACGCACACGCACACGCACACGCACACGCACGCACGCACACACGCACACGCACACAGGGCTGCATGAACAACATATAAGCTCACAACTGGTCAGTGAGATGAAAATACACGAACCAGTCTTGTTGTTTTGCAGCGTAGTGTAAATGTACACCTAAAATGTCGTTTTAAATGACAACATTACCACACTACAGTTCTGAAGAGCCTGAGTGGCCGTAGGGGGTGAGGAAGACAGCACCCAGAAGTACAAGTCGTAGCTAAAGGAGAGTTTTCATTTCGAGAGCTTTAGTTACAATTGCGAAGCTCATTGTCGTGATTTGTACATAGCCTTTGACTTTATTTATTTATTTTTATGAAAGAAAAATATTAATTTTCTACACTATTTCCAATAATTTGCACTCATAATTCATTGAGAGCTTAATGCCAATCAAACAAAAGATGTGTTCCCATTGAACACTGACTGATCAGACGTTAGCTGGAGCTAACTAGCGATGCGTCTTTATCTCACAGCTTAAACCTACAGTTTTCTTTTCTTCATCCTTCCTCCTCTGGGTTCTGTACTTTCATGGAGCAGAGTCACGCAGCGGCAGGAGAAGGGTAAGCTGTGGTGGGAACATTATCAGGGTTTCGGGTTAACTCGCGTCATTGTCTGTTTGTGCCCGCTTGGATTTTTCCACTGACTTCGTGTGCATCTGCGCCGCCTCTGAAATTTGATTTGCGTTTCGTTCACTCCACCGAGAAGTGGACCTTCAGACCGTCCTGTCTGAGGAAAATGAACTGGACTTTCACTTCCAGGATCTGATCGATACATAATAATATATGTCATCCTCAATTTTGTCAGATGTGAATCAGTTTGTGTGACAGAACAATGTCATCCGACAAAACAGATTATATTTCAAAAATAAAAACAAGAACTTCCGTGACATAAATCCCAATTCAAGTCAGACTTCCTCCCAGAGGAGGCAGTTATTATTCAGTGTGGTGAACAATGGATGTGGCTGATCCGATTGGAAGTCTTCGGGTACCGGGCGGTGACCGCTTCCCTGAAGCTACCTTCGGCCTCCGCGACTCGCCTTTACAGCCTCGAGACGCCGCTTTCTCCAGCGCCCTGCTCTGACGCAGCGGCCCCACACTGAGACCTGCAGTTAAAACGAGGTAACCCGCGGTAACCTCCTCACCCCCACTCCCATCTCAAAGAGCGCCCCCCCGCCACCTCCGCCACCATCACCTCCTAATAATAACACGGTCCGCTGTGAGGGGTCTGCTGTCAGACATGGCAACCCGTCGAGCCTTTCATCTCAACAGGCACACACACGTGTTCCAACCTTAACCTATCACACACACACACACACACACACACACACACACACACACACACACACACACACATATTCAGAAACACTGAGCTCTGTCTGCTCCTGGACGAGGCGACCCCACTGTTCGTTTCATCTCTCCACTCCTTTCTCTGCTTGCTGCTGGCACCATTACGTTAACACAAACACCATATTTCTGTCATCGTCCCCAGGACACAGCATTCCCTTAATATCTCTCTTTCTTCTGCGGGCGTTTGGGGAATGGCGATGGGGGCCTGAAGGGATCTGGGACATGGGTGAGTTGTGGGAAACCAGAGTGCAGTCTGTGGCCTCACAGCATGAAGCCCTCTCTCTCTCCTACCGCTCCCCCTTTCTTTCTCTATCTCTGTTTCTCTTTTGGCAAAGAATCATAGGAGGCTTCATGCAGATCGCATATTGCGGCCTCAAATGATCTGGGAAAACATGCCCCGTTAATGCTCATGTGCACATCTGAACCCTGTTCAACTCTGCAGCAGTGCGCGCACAGTTTGTGTCCATTTCTCTGGGACCGTGTGCGGTTATGGTTGTGTGTGTGTGTGTGTGTGTGTGTGTGTGTGTGTGTGTGTTTTACCTCCACATAGTCTTTGGCGTGGCCCCAGTCCCTCTTGGAGTCCAGGTTGCCCAGGCTGAAGTTCTCCTGTTGACCGAGGTGAATCTTTGCCACAGAACGGCTGATCTTACGCGTCACAAAGTTTGAACCTAAAAACACATATATCGAAAATGCTTTGTTGGCACCTTCTGAATTCAATCACAGTTTATACGGGATATAAATATGGTTTAGCTCGGTCCAACACACACAAACACAGAGCAGAAACAGAGAAGCAAAAGGGCAGATAAGGGAAATCGAGGCCTCCTCATGGAAGAGTTTAGAGATACCAAATGTCTACACAACGCGCACGCACGCACACACACACACACACACACACACACACGCACACACACGCGCACACACGCGCACACACACACACGCACACACACGCACAGAGAGAGAGAGACAGCCTTCCAAACCTCCTCTACTGCTCCAAATCCTCTTTAGCCAAAGAGAAAAACTCCAGCAAGAAGCCACCCTGAGTCAAATCGATTCGTTACCACCTCACATTTCAGCCACTGGATCCTTTTAGATTCCTTCTCTCTCATTTTCCTCTCTAATTCACTATTTCGGTGTCAAATCTGGGCTGGAAGCCGAGACAAATCTCAGAGCATCAGTCTGTCTACACTAAAAAAAGCAACAGGAAACTGCCACAGAAAAAAAAAAAACGACAACCAACCAGGACCACCCTGGCTCTGCCGGCGGTGTCCAGTCCAGAATCACCACACCGACAGCCGATTCATCTGCCAGATCGCCCGCCGCTGCTCCCCAACACACGTGGCGATATTATCTGCGGGAAAAGAAATGAGCTCCTAATGATCATCTCTGTGCCTCGAGAAGAGTTAGAGACGCTTTTGGGTGCTTTTGGCAGGACACTGAGGGCCGGTATCAGGTTCTCTGTTCCTGCTGCGGGGGGAACCATGCGGCAGAGAGCCTGCGAATGAATGCACCCGTCCTCCAACCCAAACACAGCATTATACTGATGGAAATCAACACTAAATATTAGGGTGTCATGTCCAATAATGCCACCGTCTTAGCCGAAATGGCTTATTAGAGCTTGAGGGGTTCAACTCTGGCTCGGCTCTTCTGTCTGTCTGTTCAAAAGCCAAAATGGCAGATATGTGGGGATATGTGAAAGTCTAATTTCAAAGGAAATCATCAAAGACTTGGTTATTTTTAGCCCACGCGTCATCTCTGCTGTACATAAATCTCCCACAACCTTGCGTGAACCTATTCCAGACCTCTTAAGAGCTCCTACATTTTTTTTTAAACTCATCCTGTCCCTGATGAATGTTGCCTTTTAGCTCTGCGCCCATCCAGTCCATAATAGCGCGGCTCTGTCTTGACACTGTATCACTGTTGCCCTGACATGGAGCAGAGCCTCCATTTAGACACAGGAAAATCCCATGAACCCAATCATGCGAATGCACCAAATTTGTAGTAATTATTTCATAGGAAAGCGACAGCCCTGGGCAGGCTGAGCAAAAACAGACCAGAGAAGGTTAGACACGCTTATTTGAGAAAATACAGCATGTTGTGTGTTGGTAGCATGGTCACATGGCCCCCGTGTCACCGCTGTTTTGGCGCCATGTTGAGCTGGAGTTTCATGAAGTTTAAACGAGGCGCTGGACAGTCTTCAGACTTTCTCTGGATTCAAAATCTAAAACAAAAAATCCGATGTCCTCCTAGTGTTCCTAAATCTGGGAATTTTTGTTATGAAATAGCGTGCGTCCATAGAGCGTAGATGAATGGAAACCCCCTGCGATGTCAGACCTGTCCCGTTTTTGCATGATCGTCTCATCTGGCCCCGGGGCCGTTCTCCGAGCTGGCAGGTCATCTGTTCCAGCAGATACCACGGCTCCCGCTAACTATAGTCAAATGTTAAGCAGCAATTATTCATCTGCTACTGACGCATGCATGATTGGCAGCTTTGCTCTCATCCATATCACCCTATGAGCAATATTTATTTAACATACACGCATGCATATATGCACACATGCACGTCCTAAATCTGGTCCTCAAATCATTAGGCAATTAGTCAATGGACCGATACTTAATCGACAACTATTTTTCAGGGGAACTCCGCAGATTCATGGGAAATGAATACTCAGCTAGAAACAGCTGAATATGTTTTATGTGGAAGAACTTTCGAAAGAAAACAACCCATTGTTTATCCCACAGGTTTATCTTTTCTTGGGCTTTTTAACGGCGAGCCTGTGTTACAGTCTCTGGGTGTGTTGCTTTAAAGAAATGTGTTGAGGGTCTAATGGAAAAATGCCACAGAGCTGCAGAATACAGTGAAGAATACAGTGTTTTTGTATCTTGACCCTTGTTAGGGACTAAAAGTCAAGATATCTTAGACTCTGCAGCTTTGACTTTGACTTTTTTTTTGCTGGTGTTTTTTAAACCGGTCTCTTGTGAGTCTTGAACTTGATCGAAATGTAATTCTTAATTTCTGGAATGCTTTTAAAAAGTTTAATCCATTCTTTTATCAAGCAAAACAGTCTGACATTTAATGGGTTTCCCTGCAGGCTGCATCTTGAGATCCACTTTCTGCTTTGCTTTTGTTTTCCATTATTTCTATATTTTATTTAATTGTAAATCAAATATTTGAGGGTTTTCGATTATTTGACTGATGAGCATGTCATTTTATATTGTCACCTTAGGTTATGGAAATTTGCAATAGACCCCCCCCCACTCCCTATTTTTTATAAAAGAATGTATAAAAAAAAATATCAATAGATTAAACGAATAATTACAATTTCATTAGTTGCATCTCTCTCCGGTATATTGTATGTTAGGACCCAGTGGGGCAAGGAAAGGTAACAGGTACCAGATTGGTAACAATAGTGAATTGGAACGCTGGGGTTCGATTTGATCCAACATCCAAGGGAAACTCAGGCTGGCAGGTTAAACACAGGTTGTCAAAACTCTGCGGGGCAGAGTTTGCTCTTAAAAAGGTGGCAGAAGGATACAGTGTAGCACAGTACACCCAATGAGTAATAAAGTCCATTATTTCCCCCCAAGCACACCTGTAGTCTCCTTGTAAAGCTCACACCTATGTTTGGAGTGGCTCTGCTCCCTGCCTGCTCTAATTGGTGTGGTGTGGACCAGAGCGTGGGCCTAATGGACCGGACTGCCTGGCTGTGGACAAAGCCTTCTCTGTTACTGGCCCGGGTGTTAATGTGTTTCCTTTACTGGCAGCGGCACCGCAGGACAGCCAGGAGAAGGGGGAGGCAGGCGAGGGGAGCCGGAGGGGGCTAGCAGGAGGTTTTCGAGCCCAAAGGGGGCATCGGTGGCCGTTTAACCTTGCCCATGGCCCGGCGGAAAGTCTAATAAAACCACGGGCCGTGAAAACTGAGCAGACAGCAAAACCCATGCCAGAAATGGACACTCAATCTCTTTCTCTCTCTCTCTCATTCTCACTCAACCGTTTCTTTTCTCTCTTTTTTCCATCACTCCTTTTCATTTTTTGGCCAGAGAAGCGACAGGAAAAACGTAACACACGGGGTTCGTTGGCACAGCTGGGCTGAAATGTGGGGAGAAAAAAAGGAGGAGGAGAAATGTGCGGAGATGTCTCCCATCCAAAGCCAGACCATGTGGGCCCAGACAGGATGGGGACGGGAGCTGTCAGCTGGGGGCTGGAGTGTGGGGGAGCCCGGGAGGGGACTGTGGGTTTGAGGGGCTTTTGGCTCAGCCGGCCTCGGTTACTCAACAGATTCTGTTGTTAGAAGCATGCTGCTAAAGAAAGGTGACTTATGAAGTCTGTCTTCAAACTGTGTGACGGCCCAGCCCTTACTGTATGCACTCAGACCTCAAGATGTCTGACTCACACTCATCTATATTACCGTCTGCGAGTGTATTTATGTGCATTCACTAATTGAGATTCAACCGCGGCTGTGATTTATTCAAATCACTCTTCTGTAACATTTATTTTGCAGAAATATTGTGTGGTCATGGCTCAGCCGAATGGCACATAAGCTCTGGAAAAACTGAAAAGATGGAGTTTATTCAAGTCTTGAATCATGTCAAACATTTATCAAGCTGATCTTTAATGTTATTTCTGCGCAGGTAGAACATCTACTTCCTTCCCCAGCCAAGTCTCCTGTTCCAATTTTAGACCTGGCGTATGTTTGTCATTACCACGTAAATCTGCTCCGAGGTGATTTGCAGGATGTTACTAAGTTCTCCCTTTTCTTCATAAAAATGTGGAATGACTTGGTAACCCAGACTGCTTTAATGAGCCACATTCCAAAAATAGGACGGTGATTGCCTACTTTTGTTAAAAAAAAAAAAAAAAGAAAGAAAATCAAATACAAAGACTCATTCCAGGTATTTTCCAGATATTTAGCAGGTGAGTCATTTCTGTCATGAGCTTGTCTGAACTGGCCACGTTCTGAAGCTGGTAAAGAAAAAGAAAAAAATTGCCAAGACTTATTCTTGAACCTTTGGGTTACCTCAACACAAGGTTTAGACACCTGTTTTGGAATTCAACCAGAACTGCAAATCCCATAATCCCCCTCTGTCTTTGACCAATGGCCCAGGGGAGTGAAAAGCATTTGTGGTAGACTTGAAGTGGAAAACGCAACCCTAATTTCCATCTCCAGCCCCACACATTTCAGGTTTTAGGTCGACCCTGTAGCCCTGTTTACATCTAAATACATGTGCACTCGTCTCATACACATCTCCTTTATCTATATTGTGTTATGAACAAAATACCTGACTTCCAAAAGTGATTCTGCAGGAGGAATCTTCCCTTCACCAGGGATTGGCCAAATTCCACCGAGGCCAAAGACCTGTCAGTGTCTGCCATCACTGTTATTGCACAATTCACTTTCTGACTGATCCCTGGAGCCTCAACGAAGGGAGAATATTTGCGTTGTATCCAAGAGAGGTCATGCGCTCAGCTCCGCCAACACAGCGTCTATTCACACCTGACAGACTGCTGCCCTCGTTCTGAGCTGACTCAACCGACAGGGAGGGTGCCGAGAGAAAGAAATGCAATGCGAGGAGGGTTGGAATGGGGCGGAAGGGTTGCGAAGACAAAGACCAAGACGGTCGTATTTATTTATTTTTTTTTTATTGGGTGTGACGCAACAAAAAACCGATGGATGACAAAGGTGTGGGGAAAGAAAGGCAGAGTGTGGAGAAAGAGAGGGGAGTAGGTGGTACATGTTTTTCTTGAGCTCGAACACGAACAGCACCACCTCCACATCGCGGAATCGAAAAGCGAACGAGTGTTTCACCCGTATCGAAAAACAAAGACGTAATTGTGTCTGGCAGCATCCTGTAGCATGAATAAATCAGAGGTCTGTGGGGGGATATTTTTGGGCTCGACTGTCGTATGAGAGGAACGGAAGGTTGAGAAAGGCGACGGGGAGCCCTGAAGTCACGGTGTAATTAGTGCCGCTCAAAGAGAGCACTCAGTCAACAAGATTCTTGGATGCCATGGTGATCTGGGACAACAAACAGCGATGTGAGGGCGTCAATGGGGATGAGTAAAGGTAGAAACCAAAACGACCACGTGATAGGTCTGAAACCAAGATAGGCTGAGGCCACGTGACACGAAGCGGTGGAAAGTATGGAGGCGAGAACTCTGTCATCGGCTCTCCTTTTAAAGGTGTCAGACTCCGCTCTTCACCTCGCCACAGTTCAGCTGATGTTTAGACTGCTCTCACTCAGCCTTTTCTCATCAACACCCGGCGAAACGAAAGACCGAAAAACAAAAAAAAAAAAGTGTCCGCTCCATGCAGAGTTCCTTCTTACGAGATCATTCCGAACACCCTCGACGCCCCCTGACCGAGTCGTTCCTATTTGAAGATCTCCTTAGAAAATAACCTCTCCAATAAATGGAAAACATATCCGCTTGCAAATCTATCATGCGATCTGACCTTTTGGGCTCCACCTCAACGAAAGCAGAAAGATGAAGCCAAGGCATGTAGCGGCTCAGCGGCTGCATGTGTATGAGTATTCGCGGGGCAGCATTGACTTTGGCAGTGCTATTCTTACTTCCCCAATGCTAACTGGTCTTCTCTCCTAACATAACAGTATATTATTCTATACTGCCAAGCGTGAACCACAGAGCTCTCAGGGTGGAGAGATGGATGGGACTTCCCCAAATAAACCAGGGGATTAGCCTACAACTGGAGCTGGTCAGTAGCAGCACCGGTGGATACACACGCAAAACATATTACTGTTCTGATTTACTACACAGACTTAGATCAACACACTGCTAATAGCTATAAATTAAACCTAGGGTTTTTTTTTCTTTTTATTGTCAAAATTAGATTTTTGGGGACTTTGAAGGTGCTTGTTGATACGATGACCAAATAAACGTATGAATTGGTTATTTGCAAAGGCCTCACTGCTGATCACTCTTGCCAAGAGACTGTGGAGTAATGCACCGTCTCATATGTCAAAGCAATATGGAGTCTATTTCGCGCCCCTGCTCACGCTAATCCCCCTCTTCAGAGTCAATGTGAGGGTTATTTATTATGGCTAACAACTAAGCTAACCAGAGAGGAGCTTGCCGCGGTGTGAACCGGCTGGCAGATGCAGGCTTCTGTTTGCTTTCCTTCATGCTGGATTTCCAACGGGATATTTTTTCTTCCCGGCCGTCCGATTCTGACCTTTCGCGGCAGAACAATGGAGGTCGGCTGTTTATTGGTTGAACGTTTCAGGTGTTTATGGGAACTGTAAGAGAAACCAGAAGTGCATTCCTGCTGGGATTAAGTCACCCTGGGCGCTGTGAGAGACAGAGCTCCTTGTTGAATCCTGCAGAGGGACAGTAAGTCTGAGGGAAAACTGGTGTTAAGCTTCATTCCTCCGTCTAGACCGTCCTACGTGACACGCCACACCACGCCACACCGCGCCACGGAGATGATTGGCCGGCATGTCACTTGGTAAGGTGACTTCGGCAGACGCCATTGGAGCAAAAACTACCCCATAAAAGGCAAACCTCTATTTGTTTCTCAAACACAGGCACACAGCAACTGGCACCCTGGGACAATGAGGTCACAGCTTTTCCTGTGTGTGGGAGGGGAGGGGAGAGAGTGGTGATGTCAGGGCCACCAACACTGACATCATGGACTTCCTCCCTCGTTAGTGACTAATTATCCAGAGGTACAAGTGGCGCGTTTAAGGACAGGAGGGGCAGCACACAGGTGATAAATAGCCCTTTATATCTCTCTCTGATACAAGTGCGATTACACGTAACAAAGCAAAACACGTAAAAAAAAACACAGAACAGGGATGTTCAGGGTCGGGCTGAGAGCGAAGGCGAGATGAAAATCATTCTTGCTTTGGCGATCTGCAATATGTGTCACTAGCTTTTTAAGTGATGTCATTGGTTTGGAGTGAAATGTTGCCAAATCCCTTGGGAATCAAAGAGAGTAGACAGTACTGTGGCATTTTTTTTTTTTGGTATATATCAGTGATATATTTTTGGTGCAGTTTTTACTGTTTGACTTTCTGTTGGTGCAAGTTTTTGTCTTTACCTGGGTAGTCGTCGTCATAACGGCCGAATTCTTAGATTTATTTTCTGCGATTCAGTTCTGTCTTTTCCCAGAAAGATCTTTATCGTGTCCCACCACCATACTATACCCTAACTTTATATATATATATATTAATACTATGATGTTTAATGTACTATTTTAAATTGAATTGAAAGGAAACGGATGTTGATCCATTTACGTCTTTTCACTAAATTACAGAGATGTTATATTTTGTATGAACAAAAAAACGATGCAAAAACACACTTTGAGTCTGCGACTGAGACGACACTATCAATAATGTTGAATTCAAGAAATATTATGAATACAGTAGCAAGGTAAACCTTTCTGTTGAATTTCAGTCTGCATGCTGGCAGTTTTAGTATGCTTCACTCAGTACTTTTTCTGGTGTGAGGGGAGATAATACTCAATGGCTTGAATCAGTACCCAAGACACCAAGAGTGACTTAAGGTGGATGAGTATTCTCTCTGTAGAGTACAGTACACTAGCTATGCACCTCACGCTGTGTAATGTCCCGTATAACCTTACACCCCAACAATGACAAAATGTGCCATGGGGGTGTTTTGCAGCTCAAAGCATGGAGTGCTCCCTCTAAAGCCCTCCTGTGTGTGACGGAGAGCTTGGCCAAACGCCCCCTCAGCGCGGCAGCGGCAGGGTCACGGCGGGCCCCGGGGGCCTGGGTAAACACTGGCCAATCCAGCCAACACAAGCGCCACACTGGGTTGTGCAAGGCAGCAGTGGGACATCTGGCCACATCACAGCACAGCGTTCCTGCTTTATGAGCAACGACGGCCGTAACTCTGAGAATAGAAGTGGCAGGAGTAAACCCAATGGCCCGCTGCAGTAACGCTGACTGTGGAAAAAAGGAGGATGAAGACATGAAATGAAGCAAGAGAGAGGAAGAAAAAGGAATGGAAAGATAGAAGCGGAGTCAGAGAGGGAGATGAAAAAGAGCTGACGAAGGACCAAAAGGCTAAGGGAGTGTTATAGAGGGAGCAGAGAGCTTTGCCCTTATAAGGTCATTGTGGACACAAGCATCTCTGATTTCATAGTTTCAGTTTGTTTATCTCTAGAGCTGCAACTAATGATTACTTTCATGATCGATCAACGGATAATCCATAAAATGTCAAAACACTGTGACAAGTTGTGTGACGCGGCTGGAACGAGACAATGTGTGCCCATTTTGCTTGATAAATGACCCGACCGATGAACCAAATATTATTATTGTTTTAGGTACATTTTCTGTTGATCAGCATTATTTATTTCCATCGCTCCTCCCGTCATCCGACCGATTCTTTCTACTGCGTCACACGTCATTCCCAGACTGACTGACTCTCCCTTACAAGACCTCGATGGCGACCGCACCATCTCTGCTGAGCTGGCTGTAAACTGCACCAGTTCCCACACCTATCTATCTGTGGTAACCCATTAGGGCTTACTGGCTGACCCCTGACCTTGGCTGGGGTCGTGGCCAGGGCCTTCATTAGGGGATAAATCATAAACACCTGAGCGGCTGACCTGGGCTCAGCGCTGGGGCTGCAGTCATGTGGTATTCATTTTGGGTCGCGGTGGCGTGTAAATCGGGTTAAACCAGCGCCTGCGACCCTCGGGGCTCAGGGCACATATTAAAAATGTGACCACAACCAACTTACTATGTGTCAGAATGTGTGCGAGTGTGCGTCAAGTAGTTATGAGGGACCTGGCTCCACCAATAAATGAATATGACTTTATATAGAGCATGTAATTGAATACTTGTACAAAATCCAACAATGGTTTACCTTCTGGATTCAGCCTGTTGCTCTCGACAAGTGACGTCATCTTTTTCACGAGCAAAATCGAGCATCTAGTTTATCAATAGGCCATCTGATAAAACTTATTGGCAGAGTTTTGACTGCGAAAAATAAGCTTTTATTTGTTTTACGTCTTTGTAAATGGACTTACTCCATTCCAGTTAAATTGCGTGTACAATGTATTCTGAATAAAGTGGTGTTGCTCTTTTACAACTCCTGCCTGATCATTATAAACAGATGGCACACAGGAATACCTTATTATTAAAAATAACTGTGCTAGCAGTTTAATGAAAACATTGCTCAGCCCTAATGTGACCTTTAATAAGGCTCTTTGAGCCGCTCATACTCTTGTCTTCTCCTCTATTGCTATCAGATGCTCAAAAAATCTCATATCCATGTTATAGGACAAAAAACAACCACAGCTTTGCGGTGACATTGGACAGCAGTCGTGCTGCGAGCTCACCTCTCCTCGGGCTCTCGTGGTTAAAGAGGATCCCGTTGACAGCGAACATGTTGTAGGCCTCTCGAAAGTTCACCACGATCCAGTAGGCGTACAGCTTCGCGGCACCTGAGAGGAGACGAGGAGGAAACAGGGTGACAGACACTTATTAGCGCCAGAAAAGTGAAGCGATATCGCTTCACACAAAGTGAAGCGATATCGCTTCCAAACCAAACAGTCTCCTCAGATCCACGGCCTCCTGCGTCTCTGTGGACTGCAGCTATGCACCGGCGGACGGTTCACACTCGCACTATGCTTTTATTCACTAAATCATCAAATGAACCTTTCACACAGCTATTAACGGGGTTCAATGGTACAGCGTGACAACCTAAGCAGAGAGAGGAACACTGATCCTCTCTTCCCAGAGCTGCAGAGAGAAAGATTGTAACTACACTACATGTCACAGTTGAACACAGTGGTACCAAAGATCATATTTCAACGTCAGGAACGCGAACCGCAGACTCCTGCTGATTGACCAAAAGCAGGCTTGTACAAAAACTTCTCCACTCTTTTCCTCTTGCTATCTTCATCCTCCTCCTCCTCCTCCTCCTCCTCTTTCTCCTCCTCCTCCTCCTGCTGCTCCTCCTGCTCCTCCAAGGGGAATACCAGAGCAAGCGAAGGGAGGCGCCCGTTGATTAAGCAGTAGGTCAGGATGTACACCGGAGGTGAAGGGAGGGCGCCATGGCAACCCCCGCCTCCCCCCCTATCCCAAGTCTAATTAATAGAGGAGCAGCCCTCCTCAGGATGGTATGTGCCTCCCAAGCAGCCTCAGATTGAGTGCTGACAGATGGGGAAAGTGTCAGTGAGGAGAGCATTTAGACAACAGAGAACATGAAACCTGATCGCTCACACACGTGTACAGCCTGCCTGTGTGTGTGTGTGTGTGTGTGTGTGTGTGAGTGTGTGTGTGTGTGTGAGTGTGTGTGTGTTGAAAGTGAGTGCCGAGTGCTGTGGATATAAAGGTGTCTTTGTTAAAGTGAGAGCCACTCCAGTCTTCAGTCAGACGCTCTGGCCTCGGGGTGTGTGGAGAGCTCAAATGCTGCCTGAGCAGTGAAGCCCTCCCCCACCTCCCCCCACCCCTCTCTCTATTTGACTCACTCAAACACACACAAGAAAAAAAGTGCTGCGATGTATCAAGTAATCTGTGTTTGTATGCCCTTAAATGGCCATAGGCAATGGTTTGACGAATGGTGCAAGGTAGAAAATGTTAGGTAATCCGTGTGTGTGTGTGTGTGTGTGTGTGTGTGTGTGTGTGTGTGTGTGTGTGTGTGTGTGTGTGTGTGTGTGTGTGTCCACATGGATCTACAGTACATTGCGTATGTGTGTATTACCGTAAGGTGAGCGAGGGTAGAAAGGCGTGGTTTCCTTCTGAGGGATCTCCTGGACTTTGCCGTAAAGCTCACTAGTGGAGGCCTGGTAGAACTTTACGCTGTTGGTCAGACCGCATGTCTTCACGGCGTCCAAGAGACGAAGCGTGCCCACGCCGTCCACGTTCGCGGTGTACTCTGCCAACTCGAAGGAGATCTGAGAAACAGGGAGAGAGGAAAAGAGATGAGGAAATTATTGAGGGGCCGTAGTATTTTCTGTAGACTTCAGAAAAGAAATACAAAAGGTGGGATATAAGAATGGACTCTTTTCTTTTGGTACCTGAGAAACAAAAATGAGGACTTGAGACCTGACCGATTGAAACCAGAAATAATTCAAGTCTTGACCTTCCTGGAACAAATAAAAAAGGAATACCTCTTGACCGTCAGGCCTTGTATTGCCACAGAGTTTGCCTAGTTATCTATTAGGCCTGTGCACAGAATATACCTAGTCTTAGATACATAAAAAAACAAAAACAAATGTTAAATGCATTCAGAAAGAGAGAAAATGAATTGCTTTTGAAGACCTGACTGACTTGCACTGGAAAGCTGCAACTCATCAGCATTCTCAAAATGTTGAGATGCTGGTATTGTCATGTCAGCCAAACAGGGTCCAGTGTTGTAACCGTTTTGCCTGAGAGGTTTCAAGTTATGAAATGGAACATGTAAATAATGACGATAATGTACAACGGGGGTAACTCGACTAAAGTTTCACATAAACTCACCGAGCACTGCCACAAACGAAGGCGGAGGGGGGGGGGGGGGGCGACAATGATGCAGAACGTAATTGGAGAACGTGTTGTTTCTGGAGTCCATCAGAACCGATCAGAAAGCTCATTCCTCAAACCAAAACACTCCAACTCCCAGAATGCCTGTTTCCACTGCTGAGGGCCAGGCGGGGAGGCAACTTAATGAACACTTGGGGGGAAATTAACTTTAAATTAGAAATGGATGTGCGTGTGCACGACTGTGTGTGTGCGCGCGGGACACCGTGCACTTGGGACTGTGTGTGCTTGTGCGAGTGCCAGGTTGGCCTCAGGCTCCAAATCAGGCGTGACGGTTCGAAGCCGTGCTGGTTAGTGGTCACCACACCTGGAGCCAGCGGCATGAGCCACGTCTGTGCGGAGGAAACGCTTTGGCCCTTTAGTGCTTCCACGTCGGCGCTGCACACTCAGCCAGATAAAGACCCCTTATTTAAAGCTGGGGGCGAAGAACACTGGGCCTCTATTCCACTCAAAGTCCACACACACACACACACACACACACACACACACACACACACACACACACACACACACACACACACACACACACACACACACACACACACACGGTGAGCAGGTTTGATCAGGTTCAATTACACTCAACAGCTCGGTGTAATTACCGGTGACGCTCCACTCACTTTGCATTCTGGCATTTTCATTTACATCATCTACAAGTGAAAGTGAGGGGACACTTCATGCGCCTACATATACTGTATGTCACATTATGACATTTTCTCACCGCAAAAACACAAAAGGCGCACGCAGTAATGGCGACAGCTGTGCAATAGAATCCAATCTAAAAATCACAACAGCCTTAAAAAGTGAGCGCTGAGTGAACGCACACGAGGCGAACTGTTGTTTACTGAGGAGATGTTGTATGATGTCCGTCGAGATGTCAGAGGGAGGTTCGACTTTTAACTGCTCACCAAACGGCCTCAAAATGTCGTAGCGCTTCGTTTCGCAGCTACTTCCAGGTACAGAAATGTAGAAATAAGAAACTAAGTTGTGGCAGACGTAGTCCATCTTCAGTAAGAAAAATGTACAAATGATTTAAGTCCCAATCTTTCATAAAAGAAGCCGAGATTTAGATTTAGAGACTAGAGAGCGCAGCAAAAGTAGGTCAATGCCGACTCCCTCCAGGAGTTTTATCTATCCATTTTGAGCAGACCTGAATCCAGCAGTTATTTTTATTGTTATATTATCTAGACAAAATTCAATTTATCAAGTCATTTTTTTTTTCTTTTAATCTAAAAAGTAAAAAATGTATTCAAATAAATCCATTCATAATCCCATAATAATTCTTTAAATCTGACCAACAGCAAAAAAAAATAAAAAAAAAATGTATTATTTAATTTCTAAGGATTAACAACAAATAATTCCTTGCATTAAAAAAAGAAAACTGTACCCAGGAAAAGTCTGGTTATATTACATGATAAATAAACAATGTCAGTCAGTGTATTGAATTACTAAATATATTTGATTAAATCATTGCAGAAGAAGAGGGGCGCAACAGGGGGAGCCCCGATCAAACCTCAAAACTGGTGGAAAACGATACAGAAAATGTGTTCGAAATATTGTGTCTCGTATTAATGTGAGGAACGTCAGACCCTCGAGACAGATATGATGACTTAGTCCGACACCAGTCTGAGTCTCTGCGGTGGAAGTGACATGCTTCATGTGTGTCAGGATATATTTATTAAGACTGTTTCCTTTGTTCAAACGTTCAGCTCACTTGTCTTACTCCACTGAACACCGTATCCTCCCCACTGAGTGTTGAACAAGTCAAGATGTGCAAGTTAACACAGAGGACACATTTGTAATCTTGTATACTTATTTTTTTTTTTTTTTTTTTTAAATCAGAAAGTTCCTGATTTTGATCACAACGTTGCTAATTTTATACCATTGCTTTAAAGCAGAATTCTTAGTCAACATCAGCTTATTTTGGAACATAAAAAAAATGAGGGGTTTTGTCCCAAAGAAAACTGTTTACGTTTCCTGAATAAAGCGCTGTCCAATATTGAATGAACGTTTTGAGTTAAACGTAAATGCGTCATGTCGGGGTTGTTCTGGTCACGAGTAGCGCCGGAGAATATTGGCTCCTAGTGAAGCCTGAAACAGACAATACCTGCTTTCATGTTCAGTGAAGGAGAGGGGACAGTCAGAATCATATTTATACACACACACACACACACACACACACACACATAATGTAATCCAAGCTCTCGCAGGTCCACCTCCAGCCCTTCCTCCCCCCCAGCCCTTCCTCCCCCCTCCTTCCCCCATCCTCCACCTCTTCCTTCCTTACACATTGCTCCTCCTGCTTCGTCACTGCTCACTCTCCCTGGACCTCATAAACCTTATTTTATGCTACTATAGCACCTTCCTTACCGACACCCCCTCTCTATCCTGCTGTCTGTGTGTTAGTCCTCCCATTCCTCTTGTTTTTCCAACACCAAAGAGGTCTCACACACACACACACACACACACTATCAAAACCAGCTGAGAGGGGCAGGGTCCAGGACGCCTTGACAACTTAAATCAAACAAATTGCCTTAATGCCTCCATTCTCTGTCATTATGTAAGGCAGGGCCTGAGCGCTGACGGTTTAAAGGCCAGACGTTTGTGTACACCGCTGTGTGTGTATGTCTGTGCGTGTGTGTGTATGTCTGTGCGTGTGTGTGTATGTCTGTGTGGACTGCTGGGCCCCTCGGTCGACCTGGCAGATATTGTTCTGTTCTTGGATGTCAGCCAGGCTCTGTCAGCATTGGGGGTCCGCCGCCGACCCGGAAAACAAAAAAAGCGATCTGTTTGAAAAGGTTCTAAATGTACAGGATATACGTGCTGCATTTAGTGGTTTCATTTCTTTCCTGCTCACACACGGCCTGTTGAAATGCATGCTTGGAACCGGGGAATGTGACTCTGTGCCTGTGTGTGTGTGTGTGTGTGTGTGTGTGTGTGTGTGTGAGATCACATACAGCAGAGTGTTGGTGTGTTTCTTGACAGATGTATAAATATGAGCTACATTTATTCAGCCGTGGCCTCCCTCTGCATACCTGCATGGCTGTTCCATACAGGGTAATATGAAGGCATTAAACTGTATATACACAGCGGTGAAAGAATGTAGAGCTCGATTGTGCATTCAGGGGGAAAGAGCAAGTCAATCAGTGGAGAGCACAGAAGCAACAATTCTGAGGTGATTTGAATCGAGGAGATACACTAATATCCACGACATGGATGATTTTAATAAATTGGACCAATTCTTATGATTGATTAATTAAGTAAAGAATATTGTTGGTGATCTTGATAGTATTATTATTATCTTTATAGTATTACAACATTAGTTTTCTCTGTTTAAACTAATGATAAAAAATAATAATTTTCCGATTTGTGCCATTTTCTGTATGATAATTATGTTTTTAACAATATTAATCCCCAATTTGACTTCTGCTTATAAATCATATTAGTGATTAATCTGATAAACCTAAATATGAATGCAGTTAATCTGAAGCAGATGATATCTCTCTCTCTCTCTCCACAATGTGGATAACCGTGCATGCATATCAGAGAAATGCTCATCTTAGAGCTATCCTATCCACCATCTACTCTGGTGCATGACATAAAATCGAGGTAAAAATATGTAATGTGTAATTGGATTTAATCTACTGAATATTACAAATTTTCACCCAAATTCATTCAGATTGGTTCTCCAATTACAGCCCAAAAGAATAAGCCGCTAAACGCTCAAGCGGAAGATTAATGACCTCTGTGGTAAACCGTCATCACACCTCAGATTTCAGGGACACTACAGGACAAACACTGCCCCTTTGTGAGCGTCACTTTCTCCTTATTGTGAACAATGTTGTCAAACACTGGGAATCTGGCACATTCCTGCCAACCGCGAGCACCCAAATTGAGACATCACCACGACGCCCTGGAGGTGGAGGCAACAGAGAGAAAGGGAAAAAACAGAGGCAGGTACGGAAGAGAAGAAAAACAGAGCAAGAGAAGGAGAGAGAGAGAGAGTGTGTGTGTGTGTGTGTGCGTGCGTGTGTGTGTGCATTGGTGGGGGTTTGTTGGGAAAAACCACAGTCAATTACACCTTTCCTCATCACATTTCAGGCCAACTGAAATTAGAGCAGTCGTGTGTTAACAGGGCGAAGACAAACAGGCTGAATTCCCTCCAGGAGAGAGAGGTTCAGACCCGACCTGGCAACCCACGCACCACCAGACAGACCAAGTACTGCTCTTTCATCGACTCAACTACGGTGTCACTTATCTGCATCATGAAGCCAAGCTACAGACCCCACTTTCCCCCAGCAAACATGAAGCCTCAGTGCAGCGCTTCTCCTCTGTTTGGAGAATTACTTTTTTTATTTTTAAATATCTGACATCTGAGTCTATTCTGTCTATAGAAACGCAAAGGCACTCAGTTGACTGATATAAAAACAGACACAAGCTGCCAATCCTCACATTGGAGAAGCTCAAACCACAGAATGTTTTACATTTTCGATCCAAATTCTTTTTTATTGAACCTATTAATTCATTATCAAAATGATGCCAATTCTTTTTAGTCGATCAACTCATTGATTAAATCGACTAATTGTTGCAGCTCTAATACAGACCAAACAATGTCACCGTGGCTGAATATATAAGATGCCTCCCCAGTGAACAGCCCAAGAAAGTCTGAAAGGATTTAAATCATTACTACTGCGTGTTACAGAAAAACATTTTCGCAAATGTCTATAAAAAATGCAGATGATTGCGTCACAGCCACACGCCGGTTAGAAGTCAACACGAACCCTGAAGTGACTCTTTGATTTGTAATTCAGACGTCAGTGAAGACCGTAGGATTGTAGCGCAACATGATTTTCAATTACTCCACGACGGTTCCGTGTTTCCCCAGCTACCGGCCGTAGCCTAAGCTACTGTTGCCGTGCGCGGGCCACGATACCGGCCCACTCTCCAAACACACCATCGTCATGTGTTGTGATGAAACTCGAGGGGGAATCTCTCCACCTCCAGTTCTGTCTTGTTGGCATTGTGTCACCAAGCTTGTCTGCGCTTAAACCCACGCACCCACGCACACACACACACACACACACACACACACACACACACACACCTGTTAGAAAAACAAAGTGCTATTTTGTTTTCCTTGCAGTGTGCCAATTTGCCTTTCCCTGAAAACAGACACAATACAACTCAAAGGAGAGTAAGACATGCACGCGGTGAGTGACAGGGAGGGCGTGTCAGAGCCGTTGATGTTCGGCATTGCATCATCCAGATGGAAGGCGCGTTGGCCTTTTGAGCGTTTTCCTCGCTGAGAGAAAAAACAAAACTCACGTAGAACTACAGGTGGGACCATCTCACACTGCAGCCACTGATTCAAGGCATGACAAGAATGTCAGAATTTCTCAAATAATGCAGTTTACACAATACACAGACAACTTGCCAAGAATTCCTTTGCAAAAAAAAAAAAAAAGTCCTCTAACGTTTGAAGGCAGAAAGCTTAAATACAGACACGGTGACAAGCGGAAACAATAGAAGCCTCCAAAGAGCGTTAATTACAGAGTGAACCTGAAGGAAATCCAAACTGAGTTTATTAATAGACCGTCTGTTTAACATGAGAACCCAGAATAGCTCAACAGGTTTACAAGGTTCTCATGGTTTACTGGACTTGCTTTATAGTTGGGCTGATGAAGGATATCAGTATACAGGAAACGGCTGTAATGAGAAAGATGCTCGTCTTTGTATACAAAGTCTTAAAAGGCTTGCATCTCGACAATTTCCTTTACGAAGACGTTTGACTCGACTTGGGACTTTTAAAATGAAATATTTCCTCGATTCAAAAGCTCATATTATAATTTCCATGCCTGCACGGCCACAAAGGTTCTGCATGAAATACATTAAATCGTCTGCAAGCTTCCAGGAAGCCCGAAACACACGAACACAGTCCTGTGCGAAAGTCCCACCACCTCGACCTCCGCACCCTTACTTTTTGTCTCACTAAATAAAAAAAGAGCTCACTACTTCCAGCACTGCACAACGCAACGGCAACGGATGAAAATTGAGCTCACGTTGAGTCCAATGTGAACGTAATTCCAAGTGACTGTGGTCTGGTATAATAAGAGCCACAGAAACTAAAGCAGGAAAGTGACTTTTATGGAACATTGTTTGCATTGTCAATGCATTTGAAGAACTATGAAGATTAGGCCAAAAAAAAAAAAAAGGGCTTCACTGTTTGTATGAATGCAATGGAGGCCTGGTGGTTTCACATTGCAATTATGCGAGCGCACTAAAGAACTACCGTATACTTATATGAAGCTGCTATAAGTTGTAGCAGCCGCAGGGTTTTAGTTTGCTAAGTGAACAACATTAAGCAATGCAAAACCTGTCTTCATAGTTCCTGGGCCATCAGAGAATTGCAATAACTTATTTTTTGGGGCCAGGAACCGGCTACATTTGGTTCCTGGTTCAATTCAATTCAATTTATTTGTATAGCCCAAGAACACAACTTTGCCTCAGAGGGCTTTACAATCTATGGGGGCAATCCATGGACCCTCGCATTGGAAAAAGGAAAAACTGCCCCTACCCAAATAAAACATCCACTCGAAAGCACAGGTCGCGTTCCTGAATCACTTAAATTGGTTCCCAAAACACAGTAAAAGTTCCAGTTGTGGAAACAAGCCAAAGGATTTCCCCCCAAAAAATAGAGAAGTTGTTTCATTGAATATAACTCAGATGAGAAAGAATTGTTAAAAGTGACGAGATGCGTTTATCTTCACCCTGTGAAACCACTAGTTTAGTCCCATTAAAGCTTAAGTATGAAAGGGATGAAAATGATAACTGATGTGTTACTTGGCAACCACTTTTCATACAGAGAATGCAATGCACCAGCTTGCCTTTCAAAACAGACGTTCTCCCTCATTTACTCTGGTGTTTCCATTATTGTGTCTCTTGACTGTTGAAGGGAAAGAGACCGTTACAGAATGCGAGGCCAAACACTATCAAATCTAAGAGAGCTAAAAAGATACCATTAATGAAAGAAACATAAGTACCTTAAACTTGAAGACAAATTCACGGTCAACATTCATTTACTAAATCAGGGATCTGTACATGGCATGACAAGCATCCACCCACTAATCCCCCTCCCTCCCACCTCCCCACCCCACCCACTCACCCAATGATGTTCACTCATCATTGCGATCATATCTTGATCTCTGTGTTTTTGTGTCTAATTGCAGGCGTTCTATGCTCGGTTAGTGTGGAGGCTGCTGCAGCTATGGCAATGAACAAATACAAGTCAAACAGATCAGGTGGCCGTGAGAGGGGCCCGATGGAGACGTGGGAGCGTGAGGAGTGCGCGAGCGGAGCATTGCATGCTGCGGCAGCGTACGTCAGGGCAGGTGGACCGAGGGCTGCTGAGCGGCTGTCAAACGGGAGGATTTATGCAGTCGAGTCTGGAAAGTCCCCGTCTGCCTCACGGCACTCCGCTCTACCTCTTTTAACCTCGCCCTCTCTTTTTCTCTGCATTGTTTTTTCGCTCCGTGGCGTTGAGGTGAAAGGGTTGCCGCCCGGCTCCGTCTCCCAGGGCACCCGAAATGAAGGAAATTTCAAGGGTGAGCTGAGCCAATGCAATCTGTTTGTAGTCCAAAACGCCATCATTGTGCTCCGATAGTTTCCCCAAGCACACACATCCTTATTAATGCATCATGGTATCGACGAGCTTCAATGAAATTAACAGAACGTTAAGTAATAAATGGTTTTCAAGGCAGAAAATGGAGAAAAAAAGGTCCAGAGGACTAAAACAAACTTGTTTGGGATGAACTGGTGAAGAAGGTGATTGTGCTGCCGAGACATTTCCTTACTTTTTTGAAAACAGCCACTGTTATCTGTGAAGGATGGAACTGGGGCTACAACGCTCCTCTGAGTGCCAGGGAGACATTTTCAGATTTCTTGTTTTGTACGACCACCAGTCCAAATCCAGAGGATAAACCATTTATACGTCATAAAAAATGGAGAGGAGCCAACAATGAAAACAATGTGACACGTTTGTGGTAATCAACCCCAAGAAATGAAAGAAATGATCACCTGAATCGTTGAGCCTGAACCGGCCCACAACTTTACCGTTTACCGTCTTCCACAGCTGGAATAAAAACATTTTAGAAGCATTTGTAAAAGGGGGAAAAAAGGGCAAGAACATGGACAGGAAGAAATCTGATCAGGGATGAATATTAAAAAAAAAAGGTGTTTATTAGGAGAAACGCTTCCTCGGTTTAGTGTTGGGTAAGAGCGCCCGGAATGGGAACTCCCCGGAAAAGTCAATCAAGAAAAGAGGAACCCCTTCCTTCATTCCTGCCTTCCCTCAATCGCGTGATCTACCCTGCAGACATATACCACCAATTAATCACCCCCAACCCCGCCCCCCCCCAAATAAGACGTGTAAACATGGCAACAGGTCTTACTGCAGCGGGCTGCGGTCATGCCCCCCCCTCGGGGACTGTGTGGAGCAACCACACACGTGCACACGCCGACACACATGACTGCACAGGTAGGAACAGCTTCGTTATCAGTGACACTTTGGTGTGGCTGATAAAAAAAAAAAAAAAAAAAATACGTAATCATAACAGACAGGTTGTGGATTTTGAGATTTAATTCCAGTTTATTTAGTTTGTGGTTTCAGGAATTGATGACCGAGGCGAATGTTTACATTTACACTGATATACAAGCACATAACCATTTACTGCGAATGTATTATCTTAATACAAAGGCTGGGATTATCTTAGCAGTATGTCATTTCTTGATTTTATTCTATATTAATTTTTTTCCCCTTTAAATGGTTTAAGTTGGGTCTTTTCTAGCTTTCACTTGTGATAGACCTCCAACATATTACGTAACAGACCTGATGAGCCGCTAAAAACTACAACTAAAACTTCTCCACGACATTCAGGAGAGACAACTGAACACCATAGAATGACAATGGCACCCTAAATGAGAGATAACATTTTATCCCCCCCTCCCTCCCCCCCTCCCTCTCTGGCTGTTTTTTCCTCACACCTTTTATCAGCTGACCAGGACCAGATGACTTCAAAGTGAGCGCTCAGAGGAAGAGGTGATGAAGGACCTCCCACATCTGAGACCCCCTGCCAGGACCAAACTGATCCCCTTTACGCTTCCAGCCCCCCATCTTTCCTCGCTCACCTTACTACCCCCCCCCACACACACACACACACACACACAAAATCCAGCTGTTCCATTTGGCTGTAATCGGCACCTAGCATCGCCCCCTGATTAGAGAAGGTGGGGGTGGTGAGAGGTAAAAACTTGACAAACTGCCACATTCTTCTCCACCCATTCCCCTTCTTCCCCATCCCTCTGGATCCTCCTTTCCCCTCCACACAGCCACAGTCCCCACTTAAATCTGGCAGCACCCCTGTCGACCCCCTCCAACCACCCGACCCACCCTGCACCACTCACTTGATGAATGCTGTCCTTGTGAGCAGAGGAAGCCACCAACGCACCACCCACCCACCCCCGAGACACACACACACACACACACACACACACACACACACACACACACACACACACACACACACACACACACACACACACACACACACACACACAGCCCTGGTGTTGCTTGCATGATCCTTAAATAGAAGTGAAGTTTGGGGACCACCGCCCCTGCAGGTGCTACATCTCTTTGGTTACACACACACACATATATATATATATATGGACTCATATACACCACCACAAGAACACACTCCCATAAATACAGACACAAACCACAGTCAGCCACAATAACGCATACCAGCACACACTGGCTGCCCTGGTAGCTGTCACAGAGCCATGTGACCAAAACGGAGCCCAGAATCTGATCCAACATTGTGCCTGATTTACACAACCTCCCCTCTCTCCCTCTGCACTGCTGCCCCACCACAAACCCCACAAACCAGTCTACCCCGGCCCACCCAGGACCCCCTGGAAAGGAGCAGCACAACAGCTGCGTGTGTGTGTATGTGTGTGTGTCGTAGAGAAAGGAGAGAAGGAGCAGGATCCAGGTTATTACATGGTGACTGTTCAGTTATAAATACCTTCTCGTCTGTCTTGCAGAGTCACTGAAAGTGTCTCTTAAGAGATGTTTACGGGGCGTGTGTTGTCATGGATGCAAGCCTCTGAGATTAAAAAAGACTGATCTGAAAAAGAGCACCGTGGCGGAGCAGGACACCGACAAGAGGACGGTAGCCAGAAAAATATGAGTAACTGGGCTGTAATGGACTTCTCATCTGATTTCAACAGCATTTAAACCAGAATCCCAGTTTCTGTAATCCGGGTGGGGGCGCGGGGGGTTAGAGGTACGCAATAAAAACAAAAATAAAAAATGAGCTCACGGTAAACTTACGATAACGTTTTCCGAAAACTTTAAACCACATTGCACAGTCCTCCATTTGGTATCATCTTTTTATATCTTGCATAAGTTTTTTTTTATACTTGCACATGGAAAAGACTTCAAAGTGCTTTCTTGTTTTCAAAATATTCTAGATCAAAAATGTAAGTAAAACTTAAACTGACACTCTGCAAGACTAAAAAAAGAACTGGTCCTCGCAGTTGAACAGTCGACTGTTTGGGCTTGTATAGTATTGAAAAACATTTGAAACTCAAAGAAAAGTGTGGTCGATTCTTGAAGTCTAAATAAGTCGGTTTCCATTTCTCAACAGTAACATTTCGCACTGCACGGAAAAAAAACGTGGCTCTCACAATACGGTCACAAAGAATTCTTACATGAGCCGGACTTAACTCAAACTGACAAGATGCATGCAAATGCTGGATGTAGTAACCAGCAGTGGGCATCGACGGTTTCCTCCAGTGACCTCGTGTCTATAGATACATAAACATAGTGAGCGATGAAGATACTCGTCTGGTGATGCTACAGGAAGCTGCGAAAACAAGCAAAGAAAGACCAGAGCTGGGCGAACGAAAGAGGCCAACCACCTCCACGTATGGTAACGCACGGTGCATGTTCGTGACCACGTCTGTGTGTTGCCCTCTCTCTTGTTACTATGGCGATGGCTTGTCTGACAGCACGAGGAGGCCCGAGTCATAGAAGATGGTGTGATGTAGCAGTGGCCGTCCTTTCCCGAACCCCGTCGCATCCAACAGCTTTCATCTGGAGCGGATTAGAGACATTAGCACTTTCTTATCTCTACGCCTTCCTCCACGTCTTTCATCATCTCCCCCTTTTCCTGTCTCTGGCCTCCCACAAAACACCAACCCACCCCCCTTTATTTCTCCAGCTTTGTACCCGTGCATTCTTAAAATACTCTAAAAGGTGCCAAGGAAAAGTATATTAAAAAAAATATATATATTATATATATATATATATATATAAAGTATATAAATCTGCTCACAGGCTTGTATTTTCATATGAGCACCAGCCAAGTATTCGGCTTAGTTAAGGAATAGAGCGGTTGATCAATCACAACGCTGACACCGGGTGTGCACACACAAACACACACAGATAATGCGCATCATAATCACAAGTGGCCCGACTACAATATCTAAACCAAGCAGTGTTTGTGTGTGTTTGTGTGTCGGTGGTATGTGCAAGAGGACTTACGGATATTACAGGAGCGCTCGCACGGAGGCTAAAATTAACTAGCATTTATAAAAACACACACAACCGGTAATCCCCATTAATCCCAGTCATCAATCTTGAGATGATGGCACCTCAGGCTGTCTTTTTCGGGATGAGACATGACAGCGTGCTCAGTGGGAGTACGTGTTGCAGAGGCCGGGTTGTGATGGAATCTCTGACATCTACCTCTATTAAAAATGGCTCCAGATAGCCGACGGGTTGGACACCGGTCTGAAAAGGCTAATGCTGTGGCCGATTCCTTACGCCGCAATACGGGGACAATATTTCGAGCAATGGGCAGGGGTAAGTCCTGGCAACTGAGCAGACAAACTGCACATAACATCGTTATCACCCCTCGCGATGACGACTGCAATCGTACCCTCCTTGGGCTAATAAGTCACCAATAAGCAAACAAGCTCCAACGTCTAACGAGGTGGATATTATATTGAGGATTCAATGGAGATAAAAGAAAGAGCTGAAAATAGAGAGAACAGTGTAATATGATTCTGTCTGTGGACAAAGAAAAATGTGTGCTTACGTTGCCCTTTTGCTAAAGGCGTCTGCTCGCTAACCAGTTAGCCATATCAGCTGTAAAACGTGGCCGTGTGTCCATCAACTTCATCTGAAGTTCCTCTGCTCCCTAGTGGCCAAATCAATGAATGCTATTATGGTGCCGAGATGTTATGAAGGAAGATTTTGCACGTGGCTAATTACTGGTGTCAGACTTGCTGTTGATTATTAACATTTAGCTTGTTAGCTACATCAAGCGCTTGACACAGCTGATGAGCCAACAACAAGACAAACCATATGAGAGAGAGAGAGAGAGAGAGAGAGAGAAAGAGAGAGAGAGAGAGAGAGAGAGAGAGAGAGAGAGAGAGAGAGAGAGAGAGAGAGAGAGAAATGACACAGTCGGCCATTCAGTCAGTCAGACTTATTTTAACATTTAGCCCAAATAATAATAAATAAATAAAAACGAAAGATATTGGTTTACAGATATTTGGTCTATTTTCTAATATATTCAAATGTCCGTTTTAATTTTCTTCCATCTTATATATTTTTCTTTGTTTCTTTGTTTCTTTGTTTCTTTCTTTCTTTCTTTATTTGCATGTTTATCTTTACCTATTATAATACATTCAATATAAAAAAAAGTAAAGGAAATAAATAACATAATACCATAAACCAAATCTTAACCTACCCTACAATTTGCCTTATTTTGCCAACACTCATCCGAGCTGAACATGATCTTTTCCGAAGCCACTGCCCTAAATATGACTCATCTCTCATCATTAAAAAAACGACTGTCTCCCTCTGTGAGTATTTAGATCATCACTATAGAGACATTACTGTCTGACCTTAAATACCAGAAAAATATCATGAGCAGAAACTCATGATTCACACTTTTACAGACCCACGTGGACACGTACACACAAACACCCACACACCCACACACCCACACACACAGACACACAACTACGCACACAGAGAAAGGTTAGCTGAAGACAATTGCTTGGGTTCAAGTCCGGCCCGCCTCTCTCAACAGGGCGGGAACATCGGAGCAGGGGTCGGCATGCCGGGTCGGAGTGGCCAGTCTTTGAAGGAGGCCTGTGGCGGGGAAGAGTTTTCGGGAAGGGGAAGTGCTCTGCTGGAAGTTTTGGATATCAATGGAAAGGCTTTCTTTCTGCCACACTGGGCAGGAGAGTGGCTGTGCTTCATCTTCCACTGTTATCCCACCGCCACGGAAAGACAATGTCAAAGAAACGTGTAGCGGCAATGTTTCCAGGAAACAGCAGCCTAAACAACTGCAATCCAAATTCCCGAAAACTGGAGGACGCTTGTTTGAAACCAAGTCATCAAACATTATGCGTCAAGTTAAAACTGCGGTAAAATACATTACGGGACTAAAATGTGACATTGCTGACGTGGAAAGAACACAAAAAACTAGATACAGTCGGTGGCTGAAGGACAGATGACGATCAGCCCACAGGAGAACATGTAGGAAGAAAGTCTGCTGACCCGAACTATCCCACGATCCAACAGCAACCTGGCTTAACCACAAGCACAACCTCTGGCTATCCAGCTGTTTGCTCCAGAAAATATCACTATATTCACACACACACACACCAGCAGGGAGTAGTTTGAAACCCACTCTCAAGTTACAGATAAGGTTGAAATGTGCTCTCTCTCAGTAGAGGGTCTGACCGTGGCTCGTTCACCGAGTCAAAACACACAGTGGACATACATTACAGAGCAGCTCTCCTTGGGATGTGTAAAGGGGAAACTGTTGGTACAATAGATAAACAGGCTACGGGGATTAAAGTATTTCCTTTAAAAAGGTAACACGCGGGTTCTGGTGTGAGCTGAAGGACATTTTCTGACTTCTCCATGTTTTACTGTCACGTGAGATTTGACTTTCATCCTGCCCACGGACGTTAACCGGCCAATTGGCGTAAATCCGGTTACGACATATGCATCACCATAATGTCAATGTACGTGCATAATAAGAAATAGTCAATTAAGTGACATCTGGAAGAAGCTTTTTCCAGCTTTCAGACTGAAAAGAGAAGATAATGTATTGAATAGTTCCTGCTTATTAAAAAGGTTGCTCCCAAATTGTCTTATGACAATTTGTCCTAAAATGGTCACCCCCAAATGTTCAAGGACAATGAGCACTTAAAAAAGGAGTTCCTTCTCTCTTAATCCAGATCTAAAAACACAGAATAGCCACAGCGCACACAGCAAGACTATGATCCTGTCATCACCAAGAAAGGCGTTTTAAAATTGCTGCCACACATATCAGGGGTCACTTTCCTAATGAGGCACCGGCCCACTGTAATGGCTTTCAGTCACTCTGTGAATCACTCGCAAATCTAAATGTGGATGTAAACTGTGGTTGACCCAATAATGCGCCGCAGATACACAATACACCTGAATATCTTGTATTGTGGGAAAAAAAAAAAAAAAATCAGGTTTTTTTTCCTCTTTCATTCTGCTCTCACCGGTGAGCTGTACCACTCTGATCACTTTACGAAAACAGAAGTCCGCACATATCTTGTGTCTGCCTCCGCCCTTTCTTGTTTATCTTTTCACTGAGTTCTCTGTCCTCACCTCCACTCCACTCCTCCACCACCACCACCACCACCACCACCACCGCAGCAACCGGAGCAACAGAGCGCTCTCTCCTCTCAAGACCTCCGCCTTCCCCCGGCGAGGCCGACCGCAGCCCGTCCAGACCCGGGTCGGCTTACCCGTTTACCGCGTGGGAGCGGATACCGACGCGGGCTCACAGAGACCCATTCAAAGCCCTGCATACGAAATCTCTTCCTCTGCAGCGATACCTTACACTTCATCTGCATATTCACATATTCAGAACGAGGTGCTCCCTTCCTGTCTGCGCGAGATAGAGGGAACACCGGGCACGGGCCGAGTCGGTGTGTTTTTTTTTTAAATTCGTTTTCAAAAAGGGTTCTTGTCACCGCGTCTCGGGAGCCAACAAAAGGGGGCAGCGTAACGTCTCGCAGAAAACTCCTCAGACTGAGCGGGAATGAATAATGAGACTAAAACATCTTAGCAGGAACCAAAATCAGACGCAACGAGCTCGATATTTCTAAGCCAAGATATTCAGACTAATGATGCGTGTCTATTCCTATCAGACACAGATTGGTTCTGGAAAGCAATACAAAAAAATGGAAAAAACATTGCAACTGTAACTGCCAATTGGAGGAATTGCGCCGAGACCTGCCCCATCAGATAGGTGTCACGGATCACCTCTCAGTCCGACAGCGAGTGTCAACAAAACGCGCGCGCGCACACACACACACACGTGGTAGAGAGAGCTGCTATTGTCTGACAATCTCCCAGAGCAATTACACGAGAAAGCAAACAACGGCATACCTCAGTGACACTCGCGGTGCTCTGCCAAGTCGGCCCTGGCAGCCGCTCAGCTCGGCGAGTCGCTCACTGGCACATCGGGCTTGATGGTTTTTTTTTTTTTTTTTTTTTGCTGCCGTGTGCGGAAAAAAGGTCCGCAGTGGCTGGAACGCGGAGCGACGCAGCGTTAGGACCTGCCGGACCGTACACCGGCGCTGATGCCGGCAGCTCTCTCTCGCTCGTGTTCTTCCTCGTTAGGGTCACCTGGGCGGAGATATGACAACTTTCCGGATGCTTTAAAATGTCTCGGCATGCGAAACAAGTACAAGGTTGCCTGTGTGTGTGTTGCCAATTCAACAGACCCGGCCTGAGCCTGTTTTGAACTATCTGGTCTCCCCGAAGGAACATTAGATTTACTCCAGGACTAAACAAAGGCTTAAAGTTGTTACATGGCTACATGGTAAATAAATACAGTGTTTGAGAAAGAACCGACACAAGAATTAAAAGAAATGAGTAGTAGAAGAACGTTGCACATCCAAAAACTAAATGCAGTGGACATTGTTTCCCTGCTGGCTTCCATTATTCTCAGAAAGAGAAACGCCTGTAAGTGCTGGTCCGGTTAAGGTTTCTGGTTTTGTGTTTGTGAATGTGTTCCTTTTTTTTTTTTCAGCTCCCATTGTCATGTCACTTTTTATTTCTTCAACTCCAGTAAATTCAGGGCTTTTTATTTTTTGGCGTCCTTTCCAACATTTGTGAAAACCTTGAGGCCAGTGCTGCGCGTGTGCGCGCACACACACACACACACACACACACACACACACACACACACACACACACACACACACACACACACACACACACACACACACACACGAGAGAGGACGGATGAAGGCGGCTTGAAATGTTCTTCTTTTTGTTTTAAATATTAGCAGCGATTCAAATGGATGTGCTCACTCAATATACAGCTCATGTCTACAATGTTATTGCTGAGTATTCGCCAGTTGGCCAGGAATATGAAGTGAAAAAAAAAAAGGCTGGAAGTACGGTGTTTGCAAAGTTCCGATTTTTTTTTATTTATTTCATAAATAAAAACCAAATAGAGAGCAGAGGAATGCTGTTCTCTAAAATGTAAATATGCAACAACTTCAATTTAAATATTGCCCACATCACTAAACACCGATTTCAAAATGCTTTTCATGCATCAACAACAATAAATCTATTCTTTGATAGCATGGATCTCTCAATATTCATGAGCTAGTTTGGAAGTCCTTTTCTTCCCGATCCTTATTCAATTGCAAAGCATAATCTGAAAGTCACATATTCTTCACTTGTACCTTGAGGTTAAGGGTTTACTTCCTGTCACGGAGTTTGTTGATTTACACTTTGATTTTGTTTGAATTAAAAAAAAATCAAATCGTTGTAACTTTAATTTCTTAAGTATTTGGCTCCTCGTATTATTATTTATTACACTTACATTCTTTGTGTGACTGCACATTACAATAAAAAACACTTCCCAGAAACCCCGGCCTCCATAAACTACTTTGAAAAGAACAAAAATCCCACAACTTCCTCCCAAACCCATTGTTTTCTTTTTTTTCAGTGCTGTGGTGTGCGAGTGGTCAGCTGCATGTTGCCTGCAGTTTAAAGAGTCACACTGACTCTTAAAAAAAAAAAAAAAAAAAAGAAGAAATATCACAAAATCATCTTCCCTGAAGCAATGTCTTAACGAGTCTGAGCGCAGCAGAATGACAGAATCAGTGTGGTGCCAATTCTTATGAGAATAATAAGGCTTGTTTAATTACAACAAGTAGGGTTACATCCAGAGCGGGATCCATAAATCTGCAGAAAAGAGGAACAGTAGCGGTGAGACTTCACATGTGGTTATGATGGATCATATTTTCTTACTTAACCCGCAGTCAAAGTCAATAAATGAGAGGAGAACCAACTGCAACTAGAAAACAGGCCTACAACGATACAGCTAACTCTATGTAACAGTGTGTGTGTGAGCGTGTGTGTGTGTGTGTGTGTGTGTCCCTCCTGGGGGCAATGAGCTGCTGACTGACACTCTGGTAATGTCTTTGAGTCTCTTGAACCTGAGCAGGGTCCACGCACATTGAATGAACACACCTGGGGGGGGGGGGGGAAGAGAGAGAGAGAGAGAGAGAGAGAGAGAGAGAGAGAGAGAGAGAGAGAGAGAGAGATATGACTGGCTCTCATACGTTCCCTCGCTCGGCTCTCCGAGGCCTCGGCTGCCAAAGCGATGCAAGTTAAGACACAATCCAGGGCAACAAAAGACGCTGTGAAACTATTCTGCAACAGCAGGCCTCACCAGCTGCGGCGGCTCACACTGTACCTTACAGACGGTTGTATATTCAGTCGGCTATCAGGTTACTTCTGTTACTAACTGCATGTTCTTTACTTGATTTCAGTATTCAGTTTCCACTTTGACTGGATACGCAAGAAATAAATTAGAAATTTCTTCTTTTTTTTTTTTTTTTTTTTTTAAAAAGAGAATAGCGTTTTTAATCATGCTCAAAACGCAACATTAAAACTTTTTTCTTTTTAATTGGCAGCATTCAAGGGTGGAAACACAACAGTCAGGGATATCGAATTTAACACAACTCAAATACACAATTCACTTTGTGAAGCTTTAAATGTTTAATGGTTGTTTGTTTAAATGTTTAATTGTTGTTTGTTTAGAGTGTCAGAGAGGTGTTATGGTATTTTAGAGGGCATATTGTTCCTTTTATTTTGGCCACCCCTTTAATTGAGTCGTATTTATAGAGCCTAAGAGTTTAAGAACTACTTAAAGTTCCCTGAAAAGTGAAGAAACTTTGAAAAACTGTCGTCTTGAAATTTAAATTGATTATGAGCATAATCTCAAGACACTTTATGGACTAGATTATTAAAAAGATAGGGAAAATATTTAAATGAAAACACAACATATTATATTACACATTTCCAATGGCAGAAAAGAGTTCCTGCTCTAATAACTGTGGAAAAGTGTGACGTAAAATGAGTTTTACCTAAAATAATAATATGACTGGAGTTTTATAAAATATGTTTAATGTTTTTTTAACATTGTCTAAAGACTTCTATCCATTATTTAATATTGTATATTCAACAATGTACACTGAGATAATCACAAGTTTCATCACATCGTTGTATTCCACATTAAAAAGGCTGATAATTGAACCTCAACACTTTTGTGGTACCAACCAAAATATGTCTGCAGCATCCAGTCTAGTATCTGATCTAATTATTAATCTCGCCCATCTATTCCTTAATAAGATTGCTCCCGATCTAAATTACAATTCCCCACTCTCCGCACACATTTGGTTTGTACACCGATGCACAAAAAGCAGCCGCGTGCCTTTTAAACCACACGAGAAGAGTTATGCGCTTGAAACAACTTCAACATATTCCCAGCAGCGTCTCCACGTGCTGAATCGAGAGCACAGACACACAGACGGTATCACACCTGTGTGTGATGGCGGTGGAGGTTCTGGCGAGCACGGGTGTGTTTTTATCTTATTTTACTTTTATTTTTATTCGAGTTCCACGGTTTACAGCCTCGCTGCCCCGAGGTACGACAGTTTAATTTGACTATAATAAGATCAGCACGACAGATTGGTTTCACTGAAGCGGGCGAGACGCTTGACTTTTATTGCAACAGTCATCACTTGGAGACTATTATTGTAAACGTTTAGCTGTGGTGGTGGCCTGCGCTGGCCACACATGTATATAAACTCAGAGCTTGGATTACTGAGCCAGAGCAGATCTTACCAGACCCGTGGCACGGAGACATAGGAAAGATTTAGCATGGGAAGATCAAAATCCCAGGTGTATGTCTCTGTGTGTGTATGTCTATGTATGTGTGTGTATGTCTATGTATGTGTGTGTGTGTGTGTGTGTGTGAGAGTGTGTGTGTGTGTGTAATGGTCGTCACTGTCAAAATGACTGGCCGGTCAGGGGAAAGTGTGAATACTGTGTTTGTGTATCTATGGCTTTTTTCTCTCCCCCCTCCCCTGTCATTAAGTTCATAATTTGGGGAAGGAATGCTTGGGGGAACAGTTAGGAATGTCAGGGGACCCTCGAGCTTCGCCGCTGAGCTACAGCTTCACCCTGACATCCCGAATATGACGAGGTCACCTACAGCAGAGAAGAAAAGAGGGGAAAAAAAACAAGAACGTGGTGGAGAAACGTATTTGTTACACACGCACGCGCACACACACACACACACACCACGCACACACACGCACACACAGAAAAAAAAAAAAAAGCAACACCCACTCTTCCCAGTGTCATTTCTTGCTTAACTCTGTAATGGTTTAGCGTGTATGCCTGTGTGTGCGTGCATGCGGTTGTGTGTGTGTGTGTGTGTGTGTGTGTGTGTGTGTAAAAGTAAAGAAAACAGCAGAGTGTTTTCTTTGGAGTTTGCCCACACTGCACACGCAGACGGAGGAGAGGAGAGAGATTATCTCTTGACTAATCGTGTTCTGTTCTCTGTGAGATGGCACTTCTCATCGCCCCCTCACTCGCCGCCGCCGCCGCCGCCCCCCCTGACCCCCCCTCCTCCTCCTCCTCCTCCTCATCTTCACAACCGCTATCACACACGGCTGCCCAATCACGCGTTTCCACACAAAGGGATGCAAACATATGCTCTCTCACTCACACACACACACACACACACACACACACACACACACACCCCAGGGTCACTTGCTGCAGCTTAAGCATGTCTGCGTCGCGGCATCCGCTAAGAGGGCACTTGCACAAGTGATTTACACGCCTGAGAGAGGGGCCCCGCCACGGCTTCATCCTAAAGAAAACAACTCGGAGATGTTTTCGACTTCAAAATGGTTTCCTGCTCATCCCCCGACTCAGCATCACGGTTTGCTGGCCAATTAACAGAACGTTACAATTCAATAAATATTCTAATCTATTTGGCAACAAGGCAAGGACCTGCTGTTGTGGTTTTGGCCCATTTGAGAACAAAACAAGCAAATTGAAGACAACGCCTTGGACTCTGGGAAACTTGTGATGGGCATTATTGGGCACTTTCTGATATTTTAAGGACTAAACGATATAAAGATTTAGTAGCCCACCAATAAATAAGCACGCCAATATTTGACAATATTCGTCCATCATAGATGTATTGGCACAAAAGCAAACGTATGTCTTAGAAATTGACAAAACAATCCCCCCACAAGGTCCATTTAGTAGCTATTCCAGAGCTTTCCACCAATCACACAATCTTCCTCAGCAGGTGGAGTTTGTTCAGTTGCCATGGATTTGTAGAAAGTTTATTATTGATCCGGGATATGATTAAATGCTCCAGAACAGCTACTAAATTGCCAAAGACTGGTGTTAAGAATTCATTTTAGTCACTATGACAGGTTTTCTACCAGTGAGCACTGACCGGTTTATTTATCAACTGTTAAAGGTCAGAATTTAAGGGACACTTATCAAAAATGCAAAAAAATAGGAAAAAATAAATAAAATATTGGCCGATAAATATATTTTTTGTTACCTGATTTTTAACTCAAATATAAATATGGGAATTATAATTAGGTAAATATATATATGAAATATACATATAATAATCAAGAGATTCCTTGATGAATAATGAATTAACTGCAACCCCACAGATAACCTCCGTTGGGTTTCTCCGTATGTTTAATGATTATGCCCCCGTTGACTGACTGATGCGATGATGATGATGATGATGAAACCTGGTTGGATTCAAACAAAAACAAATGCAGGAATCTGTCTGCAGGATGAGCTCACGGAGGCCGAGAGGTTACACGCTTTAAGTCAACAGTTGGAAGTCGGCCGCCTCTCGACAGCTCGGAGCTCGTCTGCCCGACATGTCCGCCGGCCTCTCCCCGCCTGTCCGCCCGCCTAACCTGCCCCGCCAGACGCCAGCGGCGATGATTGATGGCACCGTGGAAAACTGGAAACCATTCTTCTCAGTGACAATCAGCGCTCCCAAAATCACAGAGCAGGGGCCATTGATCACACTTTGCCGCGTCTCACACTGCCGGGGACGTTTCTCATCGCTGCTGTCGATACCCGCTCTAAAAAGACGATAATAAAGAGGAGCAGTCACGATCCTAACTGCAATGCTGCAGCAGCCCGAGGGCGAGGAGCAACACTCTTACAGACGCTTTCTTTTACACCTCTGAAAGATCCTGAGACACGGGTCCAGGTCCTAAACCTACATTTTCCACCGTCACCAAGACGGAAAAAGTGAGAGCAGGAAAATGGAGAGAATAGTTTGATTAATGATCTTTTTTTTTTTTTCCTTTTTTTCTTTCTTTGCCACTCAAACATCTGGCAGCAGCAAAATGCTGGACAGAAGGTGCCGGTATACGGGCCATCAACATGTGTGTGTGACCACACGCTCACCTGAAGAGAGGGGCGTGATGATCAATACACATTTTCATCATTATTCATATTCTTTTTCTCATAACCTGTTCGTAGTATATGGCCAGACGTATATAATGACATTCTTGGCTGTATAGTACGTTTGTGTACTTTTGGTCCCGGGCTGCTTTTCATGGTTTGGGATAAGCCTGACAAATTATAACGCTACAGCATATAATGGGATTTCAATTTGTATTTAATAGTGTGCTCCCAACTTTGTGTCATAAGTTTATTCGAACTGCAACGATCAGTTGATTAATCAATAAGACGATCGATTGAAAAATGACTTTTGATAGATAGATTCATCGTTTCAGTAGTTTTTTTTTTTGGAGACTTTGAGAAACATTTTATTTATTTTTTTCTGACATTTTAAAGACCAAACAATTAATAGTATCATTCTAGAAAATAATCAGCAGCTTAAAAGACAATGAAAATAATAGTTCGATGCATCCCTAAATATGATGTTTGTCCCTTTCCTGTTCCCACATGACAATGTCCCCAAGACAGCTCCATAGAGAGATGTCTTTCACAGTTTGGTGTGGAATTACCCGACTGTCCTGCACAGAGCTCTGACCTAAACCCCATGCAACACCTTTGGGATGAACTTGCCCACAGCTGCAACATATCTGACTTGGCACTTAAAAATATGGAAACCAAAACCACTTGGCCG
This sequence comes from Ophiodon elongatus, assembly GCA_016806645.1. NCBI lineage: Eukaryota > Metazoa > Chordata > Actinopteri > Perciformes > Hexagrammidae > Ophiodon > Ophiodon elongatus. The sequence continues at coordinate 1,869,966 of JACSYO010002134.1, forward strand.
CCTAGGGTCAACCAAAGTATGTCATTCAGTGTATTTATATGAAGATTAAATGGATACAGTGTCACACTGTCAAGGCTTTAACCCTTTAGCCCTTGACAAGTTGTTAACATTATTGTCAACCAGGTGTCATAAAAATAGAAGTTAACATTATTACTATAATGAAATTGTAAAAGTACCAATTAAGAGAGTTTAAGTGCAGATAGTATGTTGTTGAAAGGGGCATAATGTCACAACGGTTACATCAAAAAGAGATAAATATGAGAAACGAAAAAACACGGACTGACAATTGGGAGCAAATATGTCTCCCGTGGGCCACTACAGGTGATTCATGGGAGAATACGATTGTAAAATCATTTTACATTACATTGCATTTAACAGACGCTTTAATCCAAAGCGACTTACAATAAGTGCATTCAACCAAGGGAGTTCAAACCCAGAACAACAAAAATCAAGAAAGAACAATTCCTCAAGAAAGCCAAACTACCAAGTGCTATGAATATGTGCCATTTAAGTGCTACTAGAGTACTAAGAGAGGTACTTTTTTTTATTTATTTTTTTTATTATTCCTCCAGGTATAGTCGGAAGAGATGCGTTTTTAGTTTGCGGCTGAAGATGTAGAGACTTTCTGCTGTCCTGATGTCATTGGGGAGCTCATTCCACCAATTGGGAGCCAGGACAGCGAACCATCGCGATTTTGTTGAGCGGTTAGCCCAGTGACGGAGCTACGAGGCGATTGGCCGATGCAGAGCGGAGTGAGCGGGCTGGGGTGTAAGGTTTGACCATGTCCTGGATGTAGACCTGGACCAGATCTGTTCGCAGCACGGTACGCAAGTACCAATGTTTTGAAACCGATGCGAGCAGCCACCGGTAACCAGCGACGAGAGCGGAGGAGCGGAGTGGTGAGGGTGAATTTAGGCAGGTTGAAAATCATAATTGGAAAAAGGTTTTTGAGCTGACATTCAAACACGCAGCCTGACTCAACAGGGAACATCTGAGATGACTAATCAGTTGGAGCACTTCAGTGGTGTGTATCATTTAAAAAGTAAGATTCTAAATTTCATCAACTGCCAAACTATCCTTGGAGTCAAAACAAAGCACCGCGAGGACAGCACGTCTCTCACACCACTCAATGTTGATGGATGTGCTGCTCATCCCTCGCCCTCTCTCGGAGAATAAAGGCCTGTTTGTTTGGCTGACAGCGCACCAGGTAAGAGTGGCCCAACCCTTCATACAGGTATGACAGCCTGATTTAAAGCTGCAATTAAAAACACACATGCAAAGGCAGCAGCAGCCGCCGCACACAAAGAAGCTACAGATAAAAAAATAAATTCCACACAGTGAATTAATAGCGCCATAAAGTCAACAAAACGAAAAACAATTACACTTGTCAAGATCAGGATCTAATGCCGTAACTCATCACTGCCCTCGATTCAAACCCTCCGCCTCTCCTCTTCTTGTTTTCGTCCACCCTTGATCATCGTTCCGTGATGTGGTCCAAACAAGTGAGATCACGGCCCATTACGGACGGCTTTTGGGAAACAGATCGCAATCCTCGGATTACCCAACAGACGCGTTCGCATGCGGCGAGCGTGGAGCGCACCCACGCACGCTTTTAACCAAAATTATACAGGCAACGGTGCCTTTTGGACCCATTAAGGATTATGACACTCTTAAAAAGGGCAATTTACACGTTTTGAAATAACAATTACGCCGCCCTGTAAAGGGAGGAGAGGGGGGGGGGGCTTTCATCTCTGAATGGGGTTTAACATCATCATTTTCTTTTCGAAAACAATAGGCCGGGATCCGACTGCAGGCCACGCTCTGGAGAAAAACTCCAAACAAACGTCTCTATTACACAAACATGCAATTACCAGGGGAAGTGTGTGTGTGTGTGTGTGTGTGTGTGTGTGTGTGTCCGTCCACAGCGGAGCGTGGGCAGCAGCAGCAGTCAGGACTTGTGTTCACAGATTAGCAACCATGTTTACCGCGAGTAATGAGCTCATGTCACTTCTGGAAGGCCTGAACGAGGCTGCATCTCTTCCACCGTGTGTCACCGCCAAGAGTGGGTGTTACGGTGTAATTAAGAGGCTGCGCCGATGACAGGAGAAGGAAATATTTTGACTGATCGTCTTCATAAAGGAATAATAAAGTCTAGGTGCAGTTTGCCCCCCCCCACTCCCCCATTTGATGCAAACAAGTGAAAACGGACCGAATAACTGCACAGATCTCTTCACTCGTCCTCAGTAAGCCCTTGTGCTTGTGCTTGTGTGTGTGTGTGTGTGTGTACAGTTACTGAGTGCGCTCACAATAATCCCTCTGTACACACAATACAATGTCTATGCAAACACCACCGTGTATGGTGAACGGAGAAAAATACCAGATCTCTTTTGTCAACTGAGCTGCCTCTGTGTTCATTGTGTAAACTCATTTGGAGTGAACAGTATGTCCACACGGGTGTCATTTACCTTCCCCTTCACTGGCAGCGCCAACCGACAGCCGAGGCTGACGTGAGACAATCGGCGCACACGTGATGTGCGCGGAGCTCACCCGCAACACAAACTGGAGATACACGTCACCTTTGGGTGCAGTTGCCTCGACGCTACAGCTGCAGCACGAGAGGCCATCAGTGGAGCCAGGATGTCAACAAGAAAGCCAGAACTCCACAGTGACTGGCTACATCAAGTACTGGAGGCGATATCTAAAATCGGCCACATGATAGAAATAAACTGAAATAATATGGCAAAGATTTTTGAAAGTATGACAGATGTGCTCATTTTATTATCAAAAAGGCAAACTACGGATGGAGTGGGAAAACATACGAGTTAACCAATGCTGGATTCACAAAGCATTCACATACACCAATCCTCTTTGTATTTTGCACAAAACAATCTTGATAAGAATTATTAAAAAAAAGATTGAGAGACATTGTCAAATGTAAGAGAAATGGGACATTCTTATAAAATATAAAAGAAAAAGGTGTTGAGGATCTGAGCTCGTTACACGACGGAAGAGTAATTCAAACGGTCACAGAACTATTTCCAGGTCTTAGACGTTTGGTTTGTGTATCGGCCTGAAGGACAGTCTCCATCTTTAAGTGGTGCGGTAACTGAAATAGTGTCAAACATCTCTCGTGTCCACTTGCCGAGTCAACTTTAAAAAAAAAAAAAGGATACATTTCACCCACAGGACAACCATGAAAGTATATCAGGGACACACAGCATGTTACCTTGAGTTCTTGGGGAAAACTCCTCTGGCACGCCTCTACGGCGACTCAGAAAACGTGTCGTTCGTCCAGCCGCGCGCTCGCTTCTTCCCCCGGACACCTGCGTTTACGCCGACACCTCACTGTTCAAAAAAAATCTCAGCACATAAAAACCGTCACTCGGCAAAGGAGCGAGAAGACGCACGCGTTCGGATGTTTTCAGATAGTTTCGCTGTTAAAGGCAGTTTACTTCAATTTAATAAGACTTTTTTTTTTTCTTATGCAAATAGTCATTTTGTGGGTGAAGTATTCCTTTCACAGAACTGTGTAGTTATAAGCCTCTTCACAAGAGTCAAATGTATTTATACGTTCGGAATGTTAAGACATGTTAACGTGCTATTGAGTTAGTGATAAAAAAAAAAAAAGGAATCACTTAATCAAATTGGTTTTACAGCGTAAGTGCCGTCATTACATATTTTCTTTGTTGATTATAACTTTTCAACAAATTGTCTCGATCTGTCAGTCCAAAAGTTTCCACTTCATGAAAATGCGTTGCCATTTGTGGTGGTTCAGACCTTTTCTTCTGGCAATCAAGTATTTAGATATTTATAGATATAATGAGCTGAATACCACAAAACGTGGATGCTAATTATAGGTTAGGTCTAATTATCAAAGTCTTTTCATGCAGCACTTTCACACAAAAGGCAGGTTACTTGGGAGTTAGCTGATGGAGAATGTCATGACATGCCTCACTGATCTCACGACCAGCGGAGCTCCAGGTAAATCATTACAGAGCGTATGGAGCTATGAAGATGATTATTAATGCCAAATGTCTCCCTGGAGGACATAGCAACGGGAAGATTGATGACTGATAAATATTTAGTGTAATCCCTGGTTACCGCCGTCTCACCACAGCTCTCCCCCTCTTACCGACTACACCAAACTACATTAAGCACACCGTCCCAGCTCTGTGCGTTTATTGTGGCGAGGTTATGGTATTCCACAAACACGCTACGGGCTGCTGTCAGTCACCAACCACAGAGGTAGGGCCCGCAGGGAAGAGGGAGGCAGAACGCTAGAGGAGGAGAGCGAGGGGACGAGACCGAAGGGTGGGGTAGCAGATCAGGAAAACAGTGATAACTAAAATACAACAATGGTTTCCTCAGTGGCGCCATTTCACCATGTTGTGTCTCATCCCTGTCTAACGTTACGATCTTTTCCTCCTCTTGTTTCGGTCTGCTTTATTACTCATTTGACTGAAAAAGATGAAAATTGGGATCTAACTTGACGGCTGGAAGCCTGAAGCATGCCTCCCTCTAATCCATCTACCTGTAGAGGAGCTGCAATGTGACAGACTGACCTGCAGAGGGCCTCATCCGGACCTGGACTCTGAAACAAGAGCTTTAAACCTGAAGCTGTAATAAGTATTTTCATTATCAATTAATCTGCTGATTATTTTCTCAAATAAGAAATTGAACAATTTTTGTTGTCGTCTATAAAATGTCAGGAAAATTGTAAATTTAGGTTTTACAGAGCACAATGCAGCAACTTATTAAAAAAAAGAAAAAGAATCACTCCAAAACCAAAAATATTATATTTATTGTCATATGATGGAACAATATTTTTCTACACACTTGAGAAGCTAGAATCAGACAACAGTTAAATAAGGGAGAAAAAAAAAAATATATATATATATATAGATAGATAGATAGATAGATAGATAGATAGATAGATAGATAGATAGATAGATAGATAGATCTATATATATCCATATAGATCTATATATATTTAGATATCTAGATAGATAGATAGATAGATAGATAGATAGATATTTATCAATGAAAAAAGTAATATCAACATTGCTATTATGTCTTAATTCTTCTACATCTGTAAAGCCGTTTTCAGTCATATTTTTATAGTTGTTCTATGAAATTACTTTTCATTGAGCTGCATTCTCTAGATTTAAATTTACAATAATATCAAACAGACAAAAATCAGTAAATTCTCACATTTGCTGGAACCACTGAATATTCAATGGTTTAGTGGTAATATTGCTTTGCTTGATCTTAATTGATCTATTATGAACACTGTTTAAAGCGCTTACATTGAAATTCCTGGATTATTTGAGTTAAGTTTTCGATTGGTTATGTTTCTGTTGATTGATTACTCAGAATAAAGTTGTTTTAAAGCCATCTGAGTACATTTCATTCCCCTGACCAGACTGCAGTGTAATTCCTGACTCCGGTCAGGACTGAGACTGTCGGGGGAGTCGCCACGCAGCGGCTCACTGCTGCCATCTATGACTCACAGGTGAAACTACATCTGTTTACTTTGGCTTCTGTGCGACACAACGAACAAGACAGTTGATCTGGAATATTTGAGGTTTGATTTAAGATACAGACTTAGATGCAATCACATTTAGCTTTGTGATACTATTTATTGACTCAGTGTATTTACTTAACAAACCTCAAAAAGCCCTCCCTCCCCCCCGACCCCCCTTCCTTTCCCAAACTGCATGTTTCCATGTGTTACAACTTTGCTGGAAAACAGAAAAAGAACTGACTCATGAGTGGAGCAACGACTGTGACCCACAAAGCACAACCACAAAACATTCCCTGACTCTGAACGGGGAAAGTGCAGACTTGTTTCTCTTGGCACGAAACAGGCTATTCTTAAGCTAAAGTTCACTTTCAATCCAGGCCAGGCAGGCTGCCTCGTATGAGGACCTAACCTTTTCCAAAACAGGGATTGGCCGGCTCTGGGAGCTTTTCTCACCGCCGACTACCAGGCCACCAACGCATCACGGCCCCGTTTCTGCTAACTCAATAGGCGGGACGCATGAGAAAATGTGGGCTCAGAGATTATAATGCATCTCCATTTTGGCCAAAACCACCAGAAGCCCTGAAAGGCACGTTTATAACAATGGAAAACATGGCACCTTAAATGCACGCACGCACACCGCACACATGCAACTAATGAGTCCTGAGAGACAGAAAACACATAGATCGGTGGGGAGTGAGCTAATTTGGTTCCAGGCGAGTCTTTATCCCAGCGAGATACACACAACCGCAGCAAGCGTGCCGATGAGGGCTGATTGGACGGGAGTAGTATAAACACCAATCACAGAGTGAGTAAACTGGGCCGACGGGCTGCGCAGAGACGAGACCGCTCATCACTCACTGAGGGGTTCGACGGCGTCCTGTGAAAACCCAGGCTTCTCCGAAACTTAGGAGGAATCTCGTTTGTGTCAATGAACTTTTAAAAGAAAATCAAAATAGGTTTTTAGCCCCCCCAAAAAAAAAAGAGAAGGAAAATAAAAAATAGAAATGTCCTATGAAAACTGTCCGGATTTTCTTCAAATTTTGACAATGCTTTTTGAGATGTTTTCTTAGAACACTTTGCCGTTTACAAAATGATTATCACCGTCTGTGAGAACTATGCCTGAGAGATAGATTGTTGATTTGTTTACCCTTTTGTTTTGCTGAAAAGAACTATATTCCTCCAAAATGTCAGCTTTTCATGAACTACGGAAAAGCAGTCTGGTTTTAAGCTTTGCAACAATGCATTCTTGAGGTAATAAGGGTTTTAAATATTATTTTCCTCCTAAGAAGCAGGGGATTTGGTGTTTACATTATACAACATGTTTGGCACCGAACTGTGAAAGCCATGTTTCTCCAATATGTCCGATATTTATGACTTCATGATAAACATCTTGTTTTAAGCTCTGAGACAATGCGGTTCCGAGGTAATCTTTTTTTTTTTATTAGCGAAACAAATAGGAGAATTGGCATTTGCATAACTATCCTCGCTGTCCTGTGAAAACCATGTCTCCCCAAAATGTAAACTTTTCAAGACATAACACTTAAGCTTTGAGATGGTGCAGTCTTTAAACAATCTTACTTTTTTTTTAAAGTTTTATTAGCATAAAAGCAAAACTGAAGGCATTTTGTTAACTCTTCATGTGTTGTTGTAAATTTTCTGACAATGCATTTCTTACATAATCCAATGAGTTTTTAAACTATCTCAGAAGCAAGAAAGTCTTTAGGATTTATTGTTGCTATCCTGATATGGATACACTTTTTACCTTTTCCCAATAGAGTTTTATGAGCCTCAGATGAATAATCCCAACCCAAGCACTGGAAGACAAAGTTATGCTTTTTTTGGAGCAGAATTATCAAAGTGTTGAGTGTAAAAAAAAAAGAAAAAAGAAAAGAAAAACAGTTCGAGGTCTAATAAGGCAGGAAATTGTGTGTCTAAACACTACAACATTCCCTATCCACACATCACATACACACTGGATGACGCACACGGAGTCCAAACAACTGAATCACGTTACTCACAAGTTGCGAGGATTGCATAACATGCCCACAAACTATAGTAAGTAGTGGTATTACCGCCCGAGTATGAGAGCAAACTGCTGGCAGGCTGCACAATAGCCGCTTCAGGCCTGTAAACGCATCAACACGGAGAGTTAAACGTGCAGAGCTTTGTGGGGAAACAGGCGTGTTAAATCCTGTGTGTGTGTGTGTGTGTGTGTGTGTGTGTGTGTGTGTGTGTGTGTGTGTGTGGCGTGGGAGCTTCTGCAAACCCGGATGGGGGAGAGACCAAAGGGTAGCAGAGAGAGAGCGAGCGGCAAGAAGATAATAGGAGGAGGATAAGTCCTCCTGAGGAGGAATTCGGATATGGATAATGAAGGATATAGATGTAGGAAGTCTGTCTCGTGGACGCAATCTGCACTTTTGTCTTCAGAAGCCATCAAGAACAATAGAGTGGAAACCGACCACCGTACCGTCTCACCTCCCAACACTCTTTCCACCTTCTCTGTCTCCCCCCCCCCACCTCCCCCTCACCCATTCTCCCAGTCATGTGACAGCTGCAGGTGGGAGAACTCGCACGGGGAGCGGGAGAGAGAGCGACGTTGAGGGGTTTTGTTGGCGGCGTTCCTGCGGAGCGCCTCAGCGGGAGAACACAATGGGGTCGTGTCAGACCCTCAGATGCAGAACGGATTACTTAGAGCCGCATTAAGCACTTCCCCATATCGCGTTCGTCTTTCATGCATATTTAACGCGTGCATCTTCCAAAAATATTTGGTTAATTCTTTTTTTTTGGGAGGGGGGGGGCGGGGTGTCAGTTAACCTGTTGAATAGTAACAGCAAAGCTATCAGATTCACCCAAACTGTATGTTTGTGGTGATTCGTATTTTAGTACTACCTGCTACGAGCTAAGAATACGCTAATATAAACAAAAACATGTTGAGTTTTGCACCACACAAAATGAAGGTTTTAGTCATTGAAAGCCCTCAAACGACACAGATTAGCTGCACTCCTACATGAGTCCCAACTGACTTCAAAACCGTTACTTAAAAGTTGCATTCCTGAAAGTGTCTGACCTGAACAAGCAACAAGACGCAGAAGACGTTTCTGGATGAACCGTGAAAACTGGTTTGAACACATTGCTGAGCGAACTGGGGCAGACAGACGTTTTGTTCTATTGGGCAACCGTGGCGCTTCCTACCATTGCTACGTAGCGCTGCTAAGGAAAACGGTTAGCTTCACGGTATTAGACAGGAAGTGGCTCAGCTTCGTGAAAAGCTCAATCACAGAAGCTCAGCTGGAGCGACACATGGCCTGGAGGCAAACGCTGCCTGAGAGGACAGGTTCTACCCAGTGCAGACATAAATAAGATTGTATGTGGATATTGCAGCTTCAATTTCAGCCCACTGGCTTCGGTGAGCCCCCTGAGTTTCCCTGTAGCGCCACCATGAAGGTTGAAAGTCTGGATTTGAGATGAAACGTGTCAACAACATTCAGATGGATTGGTTCAGCTAAACGTTGGATGATCCCCAGACACCAGCGGATCAAAACTTTACTTTGCTTTATGAACAGATATTTGCCAAGCCAACTTTGTCGTCAGCCTCAGACGTACTTTGTGTTTAGTAATAATCAGCGAACGCTATCACGCTAAAATAAAACTACACTTGCGACGTCTAAAACACCAGCATGTCGAGTTACCGACGCTGGCTCAAAACACCACAAGTACAGCCGGTGGTGTGGCTGGAGACTAGTTCAGTGTTTGTACAATTAACCTTCGGGGCTTCACACTCCCAAACTCTTGACGCTAATTGGTTACGATCCATCCCCATAGTTTAAACCAGTTAAGTTAGTGCGGAGCACTTTGATAAACAATCCACCAGAAAACTTTCTTTTTTTTTTTTTTTTTTTACAAAATCTTTTGGCCATCTTTCCTGGGGCTTATGATAACATATTAGGAAAGAGAGTTCAAACTGCTGTTGAAGAATATCCCTTCTGTTTTGTTGGTGAACTGGTCTTTTGATGCTGCAGCTGGCTGCCTCTCTGGCCCTCCAGCGTCCGTCCACTATTCCCCGTCCACCTCCGCCCCTGCAGCATTAGAAAATAACCCTCACTCTGTTCTCAGTGATGACTCTCTGCAGCGGAAACCAGAACCCACACACAGACACACACACACACACACAGACACACACACACAGACACCCCGTCACAAACCGATGCCTCGACTCAAGTCATTCAGAAGGGATTCCCTGCAAGACGCTGGGAGCGGGGAAGGAAGAGAGAGAGGGAGATGCCGGTGTGAGAGATCTTTTCCTCTGTGGTGGGACAGACTGGAAATTGCTCCGCGCCACTGCTGCCAGTAACACAGCCGCCTCAGCTGTTCAGAGCGGGCAGCATGTGGTGAGGGAGAAACCAGAGCCAGGTTTATTGGTGTGGAAACAAATAAACACAGGGGAGCCTCGTACAGGTACAGGCATTTTCTGTCACTCCGAGTGTGAGTGTGAGTGTGAGTGTGTGTGTGTGTGTGTGTGTGTGTGTGTGTGTGTGTGTGTGTGTGTGGCCTGAGGATGATCTACCATGTGGGAGGTGGGAGCGAAGTCAAGGCCTCTGACCACAAAGGATGTGGAGAGAGGAGTCATCGTTCTCCTCCTCCCTTTTCTCCCACTCTTCTTTTTCAATCCGTCTGTCTTCCTTCCTTCTTTCCTTCATTCTTAGTCCCACTTGTATGCTATTACGGCATCAGCAAACAATTATCTTCATCAGTGAGTTATCAATAGTTTTTCAATCAATCGTTAATTGATTCAATTGCTGCTTGAGACGGTAATGCAATAATAGTTCTAGTAGTTGGACTGTAATTTTGAGTCCAATAGCTCTTTTGATGTTTCCATTTTTCTTCTATTATCATTATTATATACTTCAAATTATTTGTCTTATATTCTTTTTACCTTTTTCTATGTACCTGCACTTAATTCTGTCCTTGTGCTGCTGCAACACCTGAATTTCCCGGCTGGGTATCAATACAGGTGTATCTTATCTAATTTTAATCCTCCAGAAACCAATGACAAACACCCTTTCCACAGACTGAGAACAAAGTTGCTGTTAACTTAGCATCTTGAATAAAACCTCTTAATTATTTTATACATGTATATAATAAATTATAGATTATTGGAACTATAGTTCATATATCTCATGTTGATTTATTGATTCAGCAAAGCTTATACTTGACCGCAGGGAGTGGGCTGAACCGGCTCTTCCTGTTTGACTCAGGGAATCAAAGACTGAGAACAAACTCATTTGAACTGAATGATGAAATGGTACCAATTTCATCCAAATGTGGTGGGATTCAATAAAGAAACTACTACTATTGAAGAGCAGAGTCGCCTGTTCACATTACAAATGGCCTTATTATCTATGATCTGACTAAGCTCTTGGCTCCGTATCCCACCCAAACCGCCATGGTGAAGGAGGATCACTGCTGCCTGGAGACTGTGTGTCAGATCCCCGTGGTGGTAGGGGTGAGGGAGGAGGGGGAGGGGGGAGGAGGGGGAGGGGGGAGGGGGGTGAGGGGGGAGGCGGCGCCGAGGGATCTCCTGGGATCACCGCGGAGCTCCGAGACAAAAGGGACATTGTGGCACAGACTGACCCGTCCAAGAAAACATTGCTTCCTGTCCCATCAGCTCCAGCGTCCTCCGCACCAGCGGCTCACTTCCCAGAACTGAGAGTCCCTTTTTGACATCATCTGCTGTTAACCATTCACAGCAGCAGTCAGTACTGACATGTGTACACACTGCCACTCAGAGCACAGGGAACTCAATGTGGGGAGAGACTGGTATCCACTGAGTTTCAAATTGACTTGACAAATAGTGACTTTAATAGACAAGAAGATTTTCACATTTACGAGATGATATAGTGAAAACCAAAGTCAGGCAAAAGAAAAGTAGCTGTTCGAGACAAAGTGGTGTGTTGAAGGCGCTACTCGTGATTTACAATTCTTGCACACCTTGAATTACTGCAGACAAAGCGCAACAGTTGTTGGAACAATTTGCTTTCTTTGCAGTCGCTGGCTACAACTCTTGTTAGTTATGCGCTATGAAAATAAACCTGAAAGGATGTGAAAGCTGTTTGACGTACTAAGTAATGCTTCTTAAAGTTCCGTGAAGGACAGACTTATCAAATCAAAGAAAAAAAAAAAAGTAAAACAAACGAAATGGGAGTGTGGACACAGAAAAAAAAAAAGTGCGCTCACCAGACCTCTGTAGCCTTATGATCGAGGCTACAACTAGCATAACACACCTGAATCTCCAATTGTACTAACTAAATAACCAAATCTAAAATTACCCATTTCGGAATGTCCTTGAATGCAGCAACAAGGAGAACTGGTATCCCAGTCCATGCTCAAAAAAAAAAAATCCATTATCATAAAACAGAAATAACCTGATTACTGTGATGGAGTACCAACCAATCGAATGCTTTGCATCCTCTACCACCAGCCGACATCGCGAGTCATCGGGTCAGATCTCACTGGAAACGTGTGACAGGGCGAGTGCTCCGTGGCACAAAACAGAAGCCAGTTTTACTTTGGAATCACGGAACAAGATCTCGTTCATTACTCCCGTTCACCGCTATCGGCTCGTTTTCCATCGTCCGGCTCTTCAAAACCCAAACCCACGTGCAGCGGAGTGATTCCCGGGAAATGGGAAGCAAGTTAACACTGTTCATCAGAACACTGGCCTTCATTTGGGGGAACACCGTGAGCTGCGGAGACTAAAGATCCGTGAGCGTGCTGCAGATGTGCGTGCGGGGGGAGGGGAGGGGGGGAGAGGGGGGGGTCACACCTCACCTTGACGTGACTCTGAGCGCCCAGGTTGTAGATCTCTGTCGGCTTCACCTCGTTGATGATTTTCACCAGGCACGTGCTGTCAGTCAGATCGCCATAATGCAGCTTCATGTCTGACAAAAGAGGAGGGGGGGGGGGGGGGGGGCACACACGCATGAGGATGCACTCTGGGCAATTCACGTTACAACTGTACCCACTGTCAATTAAGTTATCGTGCAAATGAATTAACTTCAATCATCAATAGATCAGATCTGAAAATGGGACAGACCATTGATTAAAGTTCACAGCCATCTGATTCGGGAGATATGTCAACTCTGTTCTGGTGTGTTGTGACCCGGCTCGAGTGGACACAGCAAGAGAGACACACCTTGACCAGTTTATATTTCATCTGCTGTCATCCTCTAACACTACAGCTCCAGTTACACTGCGCACGCGTTACACCCGAAAGAGCCCAAGCAGAGGAGTATCAGACAAGAGGTCCACAGTTGGTAGAGTCAGTGGTGTGCATGAGTGAAGGGAAGGGAAGGAAAAGCATGTCGGTAAACTAAGGCGAGAAAATACAAAAATAAACCTGAACCTGGTGAGCCTGTGAAGAGGAGCAGAGAGAGGGGTGTCACATGACATCCTGACAAGGATGTATATTTATTATTATTTTTGTTCCTACCAGTTGGCATAACTGTTATTTAGGGATTTCGGTTTGGTATGCAACATCCTTTTGGACCAAACCCCTATTTAGCTTCACTCCTGAAGAGCCGTCATGTCGGCCATCTTTATGCCGGCCATGGTGTAAACGGGATACTCACTGCCTTCAGTGTGCGTCTGCGGGTTCTGGTAAAGATGCTCGATGCGACCCGTGTTGAAGGAGCTCGAGCGACGCAAAATACCATGAACCTGTGGGAAAAGGAGGCATGGTTTGTGACACCATATTTATTTTTATCTCACAATAACATTATTTAGACCACTGCAGTTTAAACATTAACATTCCAAAAAAAGAATTACCAAGCTTGGCTGACTTTCGTATCGTCTTTAAACCATTTTTTGTTCTTTTTTTTTTAATGTTAGTATTGATTGCTTGATCATGGCTTTTACTGTGAAGCAGCTTCGCTCCCACATTTACGCGTACTGGCTGGAGCATCAGGACACCGGCCATTTTCAGCCAGAGGGAGCCGAGAGCGAGTCGACTTTATGCAGCTAGCCTCTGAGGCACCGTGGCGACAACCAGCGCTTGTTTTGATTATCGACAACAATAAGGGCCTTTATGATATCATACAGTTTAGAAAACACATACTGGATTTAAAAAATAATAATAAAAAATTTAAAAAAAACACATACTTGATCAACAGAAGGTAAATATGATAAAAATCACAGAGCTATTGTACACATAGAACTAGTGGAAACAGCCTGCCATAAAACAGACAGATTTTATAAGCCAGAGCATTTTTCTAGGCTTATCTTACATTTGGGGGGTTGGTATGAATGTCACAATGTCTTGAACCCTCTTTGTCTCCCAGTCAGTCTCCAATTTGCCATGTTCACTGTATTGTATGTGTTTTTCTATGTACTTTATACATTTACTTTCGTTGATTGGTTTCCAGTGGAGTAGTTTTCTTTCAATGTGGCAAGTTGTCAAACATGATAAAGGGGCCTACTTTGATCTATCGGGTTTCTTTGCGGTGTATTCTGTATCGCAAAAAAAGTTGATGTAACAATATTGTGTCTCACTGTGTTTTGAAAGCTGCCTGTGATGTGCGATCTGTACTTCGTGTTCTGAGTGGGACGTGTGCGGAAGCTCTGCTCGGGGAAGATAACAGAACCTGATCCAAGGGGAGTCCATCAGTGGGAGGACGCTGTGCCCTGACCTCACTTCCTTTATTCACTGTGCACTTCCTGCCTGCGTGCTCCTCTTTAATGCCTCCCCCGCCACCCTCCGCATGCAGCATCCCCAACCTGGACCGAGACCGCTTCCCCCTCTGCCGTCTCTGAGGCAGGCGGCAGATGGAGAAGCTGACTAGGCAGTCCGGGACGAAGGTGTGTGTTGAGGAGAAATCAAGTCATGCAGCTACCGTCAGGGAAACACAATGTTGCACTGGTGCAACGCGTATGTTTATTCAAGTGTGTTGAACTGAATGGATCGTCCCTTTCCGCGGGCCGTCAAACCGACGGCGAAGCCTTACGTGGCAGCGACAGCTTGTTAACCTCTGCATCCACCGACAGGATGTTGACTCTTTTTCTTTTTTTTTTGCTCCTAAAAACACACTGCGCAGCAGGTGAGAGTTAGTGACCTCACTCGTATGACCATGTAATAACAACTATTTCCCTGTTAACGGTTTGACCCGGGGGTAAAAGGTGAGGGGGTTAACAGGCTCGAAGCGGCTCACAGGGTCTTATCAGGGTGAGGTGTGAGTCAGTCCGTGTACGAAGCCCCGATCCCTCCGGAGCTCCCACACACATTGCTGTGGCTGGACGAAGCTTATCGAGGGAATGTCGCTCTGCGTGCGTCTGTGTTCGCTGGCATTCGCAAGTGTCTGCGTTTGTTTCTGTGTCTGTGTCTGTGTGTGTGTATGTGTGTGTGTGTGTGTGTGTGTGTGTGTGAGAACTTTCACAGGACAAATTCTTGGTCCCGTTTAGTCAGCAGTCTGGATTTCTCCCTCACCTTGTAGCCTTTAGCGATCAGTAACTCAGCCAGGTAGGAACCATCCTGAAAAGACAGAAGACAACACCAGTCAAAACCTGTAAAAAAAAGTATCGCAAATACACAAGTGTGTAAAATCTATTTTATTGTGCCGACGGAATCACAGCAGCGAAAACCCAGACGCCGTCCGCCCCAGTTTGGGAACGCTGAATCCAAGAGATCACAAAGAGAAGAGGATTCACGCACTCTGAGGACAAAAACTTGTAAAAGTAGTTTTCGACGCCGAAGAGAACCAAACCTGTCGGCCCATAATGTAGAGCAACCAAAAGCTGATTTGCAAACAGGCAGGACAGTAACAAATGTAGAATGACATAACAGTAGGAGAACGGGGGCTTCAAAAAAAATAAAAATAAAAAATTCCAGATAAATGCAAAACATTTTCATGCAAATGATTGATAATGGTCAATAGTTTTTTTTTTTTATGTAATAAGCTGTCAGAAAATCAAGTCGGTAGTTTTAATAACATTTTTCACCTCTGCAGATGAAGAAGAAATGTTTTGTACAAGCTGGCGAACGCGTCTTCGGTTTACGTAAGTAAGCTCCTTGTGGGTTCAGCGAGGCGTTACATGTCTCAAGTATGGACGATCATTATTATATCTCACAAGTACACGGTGAAGGAAGCGACGCAGCTTCAAAAGAAAAAAGAAAAGAGAGAAAGGTTGGAGACGAGCGACAACGGAACACGGGGGTGAACACCAGTGTGGGTCTTTTCCAAGATGGACGAGTTTTCAATGAAAGAGGACTTTTCTACTGAATAAGTAAATGCTTGTTTATATTATTTCATTCACGCAAAATCTGAACTTAATGAAGAACACGAACCGATGTCCAAACGCAGTGTTGTGCCGGAGGTTTTAGATGCAACCTTTCAGAGGAAACCTACTGGAAAACCTCAAAATGGAGGTTAAATGCAATTATTCTTGAATTGGCTGTTGCGGTGATTTGTTGAAAAGTAAACCTGTGTATTGTTCACTCCGGGACACAATGTGGTAATGTTTTATGGTGTTGGACCACAACCCTCCTGAAACCACCGCACCGTAGCTGAATGCTGGATCATTAGGCGTAACATCCACCAGGAGCTCTGGGCAGACGTTGGGCTAATGTGTGTGTTGGTGTGTGTTGGTGTGTGCGTGTGTGTGTTGGTGTGTGTGTGTGTGTGTGTGTGTGTGTGTGAGAGAGTGAGAGTGAGTGAGAGCGAGCCCTGTCAATAAGGTCTTGTTCCCCTCACCCATGTTACTCCTCGTCTTTTTGCCCTGCTCAGACTTTCCGACCGCACATTCTGGAACACTCTGGAACATTCCAAACTAGTCATTGGCATTCATCCCTCAATCCCCCTCACATATGTGCACACGCACACGCGTGCTCTCACACTGCCAGGCCCCGTGCGCCCTCTCTCCAGGTCTGGGGGTGACCTTCGAGGTGGGGGGTTAGGGAGCAGAGGAGGAAAAGGTTTAGGGGGGCCAGAGGTCGGAGGACACCCAGGAGCCTGTGCTCGGCACAGGGCAGGAACATGGCTGCTCCTGAAGAGAGCTGTACAGGTGGGCAAAGTCCGGCATTTAGCAATCAGCCCGTGGAAGCCTCGCCCACCCAAACAGACAACTAGATGCAGGAACAAGCCAGGTAGTTGTTTGAAAAGAAACAGCAGGGACTTTAACTCTCAGGGTTAAGTTCACACCGAGTTGCATTAAAGCAGAATTAGCTGATTTGAGGCCACTAGGGGGCAGAAACACACACACACACACACACACACACACACACACACACACACACACACACACACACGGTTTATCAGAGTCTGCTTGCTGAAACCCGCTTTCCCCTGCAGCAGGATGATGAAACAAAACATTATATCTCATTTAGATGCTCTGTGAATTTGAGGCGTGCGTCCAGAAAGCCGCTTTTAAAACTAGCATGATGAAGCCTATTGTTAATATGGTTTTCACTCCTTTCTGGCAGAACAGACTACACTTTATGTATCTGTTTATTTATCGCAAATAATATTGCGACAACGAGATTAAACCGTTCAAATTGGGCATCGCACACTAAAGTCCTCTAAAGACTCACTCAATGCAAATATGTTTTATTTGGTTTATGAATATGAATTCATGCCTTAGTACTACTCTCAATGGGTTTTTTTAAAGATCATTTTCAGTTCTGCAGGTTGAGCTCCCAGGTTGTGCGGTCGTTGGCCCTGATTCTCAACCTGTTTCTGGCCAGCTCTTGGGGGGAGAAGGTGGGTGGGGGGGTGGGGGGGGGGGAGCACGGGCACTGGCAGCCCATCGCCCGTCCCCACGGCGTTCAAAGCTCCGGCCCGTGTCATGTTTTCCTGCCCCTGTGCCAGGGTCAAAGCGTTTCATGCCAGACCAATATGGAAAACAAGCCTGAAGAGCTGCAGCTCTGTTTCAAAACAAGAGGCTCCTTTGAGGCCGCATTAGCCCATAAACCCTGGCCTCACCTCGCTGTTTCCTGTTATGGGGAGCTGGGTGCTTGGTGGGAGCACGGGGAGGGGGGGGCGGGGGGGGGGGCTGGACACTCTCACAAACACACAACTGTGTGCTCACCTGCCAGGTCAATGTCATCCCAAAAGCTCCTCAAGACTGATTTTGGCCTTTGACACAACACAATTCTCTCCACTCTGGAGCTTCACTGAAGTTAAGCAAAAGGCTGGTTCAGCACCGGGAGGGTGAAAGTTAATTGAAGTACAAGATGATTGTCTCATACTTGAATACTGGTGTTATGAAAGTTACCGATTCCCTCCTCTGAATGTTGAGGGTTGTCCGCAGTAGCAGAGATCGCCTGCAGGGGGCGCAAGAGTGTTAAAAACTCTTGCTGCATCCAGGTACAGGTGTGACACCAAAATGAGTTTGGTGAACTCGGTATTGATCATTATTTGAAATTTGGTTAAACAGACTTTGTTTTTTTATGTTTAGGGATTCAAAATGTTTTAGTCCTAAAAAGAGGCTATAGTTTAATGTATATACTGTATAATTCCAGACACTAGTCATGGTAAATTATTACTATTTTTAAATCTTAAAAGATACTTCACAGACTGAAACATGCAAGTTCAGCTCTTTGAAAACATAGCTGTGTGTGCGTTTCAATATATTATAAATGCTATTCAAGTTTGTTTTCATATTCTGTATCTTTCTGTCCTCCTTTTAGGATATCAAAAAAAACAAAAAAAACACGAGAACTGTAAAATCTCTTTATCGAACAAAAGTCAATGACCAACATTCCATAAAATTGTAGAAAACAAAGACGTTAAACAGAGAAAAGCAGCAGGAAAGGGTGAAAGGACAGAAGGGGGAAAATCTAAAGCTCATGTTGATGTTAGATTGAATCGCTCCATGTGTCTGAAAAATGTTAACAATGTTCGCTCATCAGAACTGCCACCCCCCACCCCCCTCCCTTCTCTCCCCCAAGTGCTATCATTAGCTCCAATCAACATTCCCATTATCATCATTATCACATCATCATTGTGTGGTTTCACCGAGAGGACGCATTTTTAAATCGCAGAGGTGGCACCAGTGCGCGTGCGTGTGTGTGTGCGTGCGTGCAAATATAAAATAAACATGTTTTCATGTCATTTTCTACCCAAGAACAGACTAGAACATAAAGGGAACTATCTGATCAAAGTAAAAAAAAAAAAAATTTAAAAAAAAAGATTAGAAAGCTGACGAGTTTTGTTACTTGACAGTAGTCGATATAAACTGCAGCAAACACATTTTGGTTCACATGAGGAGAGTCCAGGAGAAAATTCATTCAAATAGCTTGTTACAAATACAATGTAGTAAACTGCAATACGCTCTTTAATCATTATGACCGTCACCACAGCCTCTGTCCTCCCTTCAGCCAAAAAGAAGAGAAGAAGGGAGCATGCAGAGGCTTTGCACAAACCCCAGCACTGTGGGTTTAGCACCCCCTGCTGGCTGAACAGTGAACCATTGGGGCCAGTACCAATAGTATTACTAGAACCGCTCTATGACCTTTAACACCTAATTAGGGTTCGATCAGCTGCCTAACATTAGAGCAAAACACCCTGGTACCCAACAAAAAAAATAGAGAGCATAGTCTGTGTGCCTGCCTGAAAGGAATGAGTATGGGCATAGGTGTACTTAGGTACCAATGCACACATAGGCGTGTGCATTGGTCCTTGCGTGTCAACTACAAACGAATGCCTTTATTGTTCTTTCAATGGGCCGCAAGGACGAGCTGCCAAGCACGCTAGTAGTCTGCAAATGCGTGCACGGAGTCTTAGCTTTACGATTATTATTGCTGGCACTCGCTCAGATTCCATCCCGTGCTGCTAACAGAGAAGTCAGTTAAAGGGGCGGGGGGTGGGAGGGGGGGACGAGAGAAGGGTGCCGAACGCCAACAAAAGGATGAAGCGCGGCGGCTTGTAGGATGAGCTTCAAACAGCTGGAGGGGGGGGGGGTCGTATCACAGCGCCGCGTTGTTGTTTTCCCAACCAGACGAGCTGCAGAAAGACGGTGTGAATCTCCAGAGCCAAAATAAGGGTTTTACTGTCGAAGGGAGGGGCGGGACCTGTCCTCTTCATAACCCCGGATCGTAAAACAGCTCTATCAGCCAGAGCCCCTGCGTCGCTCTGCCTTGGCGCTCAGGTGGTCTCCCATAACTCACACCCTCTCACGCCGAGACGGCAGTCAAAAATATTCAGACTGAGCAGCATGCTGCCCTGAAATTTATGAACAGTAGTTAGCCAGCCGATTTATGGCATCACTGTGACCCTGACACCCCGGCCAGTGAGTTCTGAGATGGTCTATCCAGATGGGCACGGGCTCTCGGTATTCAACGGCAACGGCATGACCGGCGCTATAAAAAAAAAGAATTAACACTGTTATTCTTTGTGTGCTGTTAAAGAGGTTGACGGGGGGAGCTGTGGAAAGTGCAACTTCACAAAAGGTTGACAATGACTTTCCAGGAACTCCGATGGTTTGGAGGACTGGGTTGCATTCTGGGTCAACGGACAACTTTTCCCTCAAACCGTGAAACATTAACCAAATCTCTGCTCATTCCCTGCTGCTCGTTTGCTCTATTTTACTTGGCAATGAACTCCAAGAAGATGACAAAGCTCTTCTTTGTGCCTACTTCGCATACATGTACATACACGTACACACGCACACACACACGCACACACACACACACACGTGCTGCTGCTGCTGCTGCTGCTGCTGCTGCTGCTGCTGCTGCTGCTGCCGCCACCACTTGTGTGACTTGTTAGATACTGTGTAATAGTTTTTCATATCTTTAAGTTTTCTGAGGAGCATTCTCCACTGTAGCAGTGGCCAAGTGGAAGGGTTGAACTTCTTTCCATCAGGCCTTTTCAATTCTATTCCAACTTTTATTGCCAACATATATATATATTCATGTGTAATCATTTTACTAAATGCATTGATATACAGGACATGTAAATTCAATTGCATTTATAGTTTAAAGGTCAGGTTGAACTGTCCTGATCAATACCCAACAAATCAAGGTACTTCAAAATCCCATACGGCAACATTTCTTGCAATGGAGTACGAATAGACCGATTACTCAGTCGGCCGATCAGTTGGGTCGATGAGTGCCATTTTGAGATGACCGGCAAACGTCTGCACTCACAAGAAATTTAAAAAAAAAAAAGTCTACAGACACATCTGCAACAACTTTCTCAGTATGGCTGCTGTGGAACAAAGGCAGCCAAACACCAACATTATTACATTTTTGGGGATTTCTTTTAAGTTTCCAAATGTTTGTTCTTTCTCAGAAACAATTAGATCTGCTGACAAATGCTGTCGTTAAGTGCACGAAAACAATATTCTTCACTGCACCTTCAAACTGAAAATGCATACACTGCAACACAAAAGGTCAGCACCTCATTGAGCAGACAGAAACGATTCAGACAACAGAAGTATTAAATAACTAAATTGGTGTATGTAGTCAAACGCAAAAAAGGCAGTCACAATATTTTGTTCTAATACTACTAACATGGATACGATCCCACCGGCACCCCCGGCTTAAAAGCTAACGTATGGAAGCATTCCACTTCTTCTTCCCAAAGGGGGGAGGCGAATCATAAAGTAGAGTGCATTTACAACCAGGATGTTGTACCAGTAAGGCCGGTCCATCTAACACACCCCCAAACTTGCATTCTCTCTCATAAACATCAACGGCACCTTGTATTCCCTACTTCTATAACACCCGCCTGTCCAGCTATTTGGTGTCATTTAGCTGCTAGAGGAGGAACTTGGGACCCGGAGGGGCTCATGTGTAACCTGACGACTTCAATGAAGTGAAAGCAGCTCTTTGACACAACTGCAATGTAATATGAGGAGACGTGGTTTCTTCTTGGGCAATAAAACATTTCCATTTCCTTTTACCAGCCCCACAGGCATGATTATTATGAGTGGTCTGAGTGAACCCTGCATTCTTATCTATGCTTCAGATTCATACTGTTAATGAATATCTATGCATTACCCAGACTGCCCTATCCTTCACCGTTTTTATGGTCCATATTGCTCCAGGTCATAGACCAACTCTCAACATCCCACCTCGCTCTCTCTGCCGAGCCCAGGTGCCCTCACTTGTGCCACCCAGGCCCACGGGTAGCCAGAATGATTGACAGGTTTAGCTAACAGCTTCTCAGGTCATGAGACCTTCACTGACTTCCTGAACTCAGTAAATGCAACAACCATTACTCTCATCTTGAGCACCTTCTTCCTGGTTACAGGTTTCCATTACACGCCACTCAGTCCGATACAATACTTTTGGTTCCACTTGAACATGAGCCCTTTGTAAGATTGCAACTCTGCTGCACATACATGCTGCTTGGGGGCGTGTGAATGTTCACGGTAGTTAACGTTACCTGTCCGGTGATGCCGGTGATGAGAGCCACCTTCCTCTCCTTCTCCGGCTCTCCGCCCACCGCGGAGCTAACGTTAGCGGACTCGGAGCACAGGGCCATCTCTTCTCGGCTGGAGGTTTGCACGCGGCTGTCACAACGTCTGCGCTGTTGTGTGTTTAGTTAGCGTGAGAGTACCGACGATCCTCCTCAGCATCCGTAAACCGAAACACACGCCGCTAAAAAAAAAAAAAGAGAAAACGCAGGAGCCTACGTAGGAGGAAGCGGCAACGAGATCAGCCAATAGGGAGAGAGCATGTGGGGGCAGCAGACGAGGATTCGTTAAAGAGGACGCAGGGTCCAAGGGGACTGCAGGTCCTTGACCACAGCGTCACCTAAAGGATGGAGAGAGAAAGACAGCCTCCTATTATGTCTACGACACGAGGTTGTTTTGTGTCAGAAGTAGTGGTGAATGTACATTTACTCAAGTTCTGTACTTGAGTAGGATTTTGAGATTCTTGAACTTTACATGAGTATTTCCATTACATGCTACTTTATTCTACTGTACTATATTTTTGAAGCCAATATTGAACTATGTACTCCTCTTCATATATTTGACCGAGTTAGTTACTAGTTACTTTGCAGATTCAGATTACTTATATAGGTCTACACAATATGAATCAACTGATAAAATGATGTTGTAATATCATGGATTAAGATACCCAGTAGTATGTAAAGTAGTTGAAATGAGCTCCACCTTTACCAGCTGCAACATTAAAGTGATGAACACATAATGCATCAATAATTCTAACCCAGGGAGATTTAATATAAACATATCACGAAAAGGGACATTTTCCATAATGAGTACTTTTACTTTTGGTAGAGTATGGATTTGATGCCAATTATAATCTGTCACAAATCTGAACCAAAATGCAGATGCAGGACCGGCAGGTAGGTGCAAAACAAGACTTCTGTTAAAGGGGAATAACAGGTGAGGTGAGATGGAAGCCGAGAGTCTTGGCTGGGGATGTGGGGAATTGCACCCAGCGGAAAGGGTTGGCAGGGGAAATCCTGTTATTCAGGCTGGTAGGCTTGGCTAACTGTTTCAGGTGAGTAAAGGCTGATTAGAGCAGGTTTTATGAGTAAGCAGGTGAAGGCAGGTCAACAAACTGACAAGAAGGTAAGACCATCAGGAAAACTAGTAACAAGAGCTGGAAGCGTGGCACAAACCCTCTTTGGCTCAACGGTCCAGCGGGAACTGACTGTTGGTGCAGATCTCATAGATGCAGATATATAGATGTGAAACACTATGTCGCCATATCTTACACATTGAACCGTATTAACACTTTTTTGTTCCAAATAAACTCTGCAGTATGATGGAGAAAAGAAGTATTTACTGATAGTATTCAGATGATATGTGGTCTGTACATTCATATTTGAACACCATTTGTTTTGTTGAATGTAAAGTCAGAGGAAGTAGAAGCTAAATCGCAATATTTATAGGAAGTAATACATTTTAAAAATCACAATGGCAGTGTATGAGTCTCTTCTGGTTCTGGATGAAGCAGAAAAACTGTACATTCTGTACTTCTAATAGTATGTGAACCAAAACGGTAACAGGAGTAACAGAAGTCCCAAATGTCTCAATAACAACTGAAAAGTTCCTTTTCAAAATGATTGTCCTCTATCAACATTGATACAACTACATAAGTTCTACATACAACACAAGTTATGAGACAAGAAGTAATTCAAATGACGTGCAAGTCTGCGCCACTCACATGCATCACCGTATTCTGGGTTTAGATTAACTTGTCGCAACCCTGCACTCAGGGGACAAGCACCAAAACATCCACTAAGAAATCAGCCTACAGAAGCAACAATGGTGACGTGCGCTAAGAGGACATTTCTCTTTGTGTGCTTGTGTCTGGGTGTTCGTGTCAATGTGGTTCAGAAAACATCCTGGTCAAACAATGTGGAGGAGGAAATGTCAGTGATCTGTACACATATATTTAACTCTTTGCAAACATTAATCTTGTTTGATGAGCACCATTATAAGAGGAACAAACATTCACCCTTGAGACAGTGTTCCCTCCTCTCTTAAAGACGCATGTGGATGGACATGCGTTTTTTACAAACCCACAGAACTTTATTTCTAATTTTAGTAAAGTCTTAAAGATATACCAATTATGTCGGCTTAAAAACATGGAAAAATGGGTGAATAACAATAACAAAGGATGATGTTCCCATTTTCAGCGACGCTGAAGCGTCTTGGGGTTTGGCCATGTCAGTCAAGCAAACTGCAAGTGAGTGATGGGACCCAAACTCAGACGTGGGTAAGGCCTCTCTCTTTGTAGTTGTTACGCATCTCTTTGTGGGTTTGTGTCATTACTTGTCTTTTTGTACTTATTTTGTGTCACTTTTGGTTGGTTTTGGTCTTCTTGTAGTTATATTTTGTCTGTTTTGCTCCTTATTGTAGTCGTTTTGCATTTCTTTGTAATCATTTTGAGTCTCTTATAGTTGCTTTTGTGTGTCTCGCCTTGTAACACCTCGTCAAGTTATGTTGTCCTTGTTTTCACATTCATGTTTTTTTTTTGGGGGTGGGGTTCCTGTTTTATTTTGTCACTCACCTCTTCCTCTCGTTTCAGAGTACTTCACTTCCTGCCCTTGTGTGATTACCTTTCCCCGCCCTGATCAGTTCTACCTCTTCCCAAATACCCCTCCTCCTGCTCCTCCCTGGAGTATTTAGTCCGTGCGTTCCCCTTTTTCTGTGCCAGTTTGTCTTCAGATCTCCGTATCTAACGTTCCCACCATTTCTCCCTGTGTTAATGGGTGTCTGTTTTTTGACTCGGCTTTTCTCCAACTGCCTTTTTGCCTCACCTCTGTTTTGCCTATCTGTGTACCTGACTTGTGCTTTTAGGTCCTTATCTCAGTGGTGGCATCGGCCTTAACATTTCATAGTCATTGTGAGTCGCTGTGTTTCTCTTTGCAGCTGTCCTTTGGAGTCTCTTACTGATCTGTATGTGTCTCTTGGAGTGTTCTTTTGTAGGTGAAGGCCGGGGGGATATTAAACCGTTGGCCCCTGTAATAAATACTGATGCTGTTAATGATACTTTCATAAAGTATGGAAAAAGGTGTTTTTCTTTATATTCAAGAGGAAAATCTGTTTTTTGAGTTGTTAGAACTGACTTGTCAGCATGCCAAAATAAACACAATTTCAGGAGCAGAACTTGATATATTGACCCTGATAGAGGAATTCATTTCACATCACTTGAGACACTATCTTAAGAGGAGCAATCAAACACTCAGAGCAGCTCCTATATTATTCTTGTACATTTGAGCATGTATGAAAACATCTGCTCCAGCTGAGAGTGTCAGTAGCCTGTGAAAGCACTCTCTCACTGCTGGACTTCCCAGAGTGCACAGCATGATGGGTGGTGTGATTACATTACAGTGTAAGGCCCCTTTCTCACTCAACAAAATACCCACTAACACACAGTTTTTTGTCAGTAGTGACGGATATTTATCGGCTCCAGCTCCGATCGGCAGTGATAGAGACATGACAACCGGGCGGATGCGCTCATTTTTGCCCCTTTTCCGGGTCAATGCTATGTGACGCATGTTGACTCCACAGCGGTTTGGAAAATTATTACAATTTATTAACATACAAAAAATACGATTCACATGCTCTCATCAAAGCTACCGCACTTCAGTCGAGAAGGTTCTGGCTGGCCGCAGCTGGACCATATTGCTCCAGTCAGACAACTATAATTTGACCTTGCTGATCATTGAAACACACTTCATTCATACTCAACAGAAACCAAATAAAACCCATCAAAACCGTATTGGTTAGTCTTTCCATTTCACCAACAGTCACCAACTCTGGTTTGAGAGTTTGAAAGAGAGACTGAATAAGTAACATATAAAAATACGGTTTTAAATACATTTTGCCTCAGGTGTAAAAATAAATAAATGGAAGGGCCTACTCCTCTACTGACAATGGGAAAGGAGTATAATGCAAATTTTTATCGTGTTTTCCCGTGTTTAAAAAACATGCATATACGTGTTAATTTTGGGTGAGAAAAGGGTATAAAGTAGGCCTAAATATGTTGTGCCTGGGGTCCTGAGAAGCACAGCAGTCTGCTCGTCCACCCTGCCTGATCAAAAGAGAAAAACACACAGCTCCGTTACAGCTGTGGGCTCCTCTTCTTCTCTTCTATTGTTTGGACGGCAGGTGTCTCGCTGTGTGCTTCGAGGTATTTAACTCTCACTGTGCGTCCACTGCTGTGCGGAAACCTTCATCCTTCACACATGTGTTGTGTGTGTGGGAACACTAGAGACAGAGAGAGAGTTCAGGGTTAAGTGCAAATGAGAGAGTGGGACATTGAGAATCAAATCAACCCAGCAGTTACGCCTTTGTGTTTCATGAAGATCCAAGTTGACGTCCGCTCTGGCATTCACCCACGATCCTGAGGCTGATTGAATCCACAAACAAACGGGAAAAGTAAGTTTCCCAAATGGATCCATGGCAAGACAAAGAAGAAAGTCCCTTTTTGTTTTCTCTGGGCAATGTTCTGTGGATGTGACATTAACACGCCCTGAGAAAATCCCCAGTTATGTTTGCCATCTGGCACGACTTACTGGTTTTTATTGTCCTGACCCTTGGCCTTCCTGAACTTCAGCAAATCTGTACTCAGGTGGACAAACACACGAACACACCTTTACAAATGACAGGAAAAACTTAAGCATATGAATGGAACAACAAGTGCAGATGACGTGCGATCACAGACCCGAGCAAACCTTGTAGACCTCAGTTTTGGATCAACATGGCAAGAGGAAAAGATCTGAGTATCGTTATGAAATGTTTCTATCCTGATGAGAGTGGTTTCTTCCAAGGTCACAGTGGAGGATTTATTACGCTTATCTGGTCGTGTTCAGTAACACATTAGTGCTCAAACAGTGAATATCCTTGTGTTCCATTATATATGCTCCTTAATCATTTACTACAGAACAGAAAGTGTACGTGTGAAACTTCAAACTGAAATACACAAATCTTGGAGGTTTCATTGAGATGAAGTTGTGAAATGATTTATGTTCCCAGAGCCCCTTGCTTGCTTCAAAGGTTTGATTTACATTGATGAATCAAGATCATTTTGGGACAGCAGTCTGGTATTTTGATCGATGTCGTGCTTTATGTGACAGTGTACACCCATAACTAAAGTTGTCTGGTATGTTTATCGGAAAAAACATTTATTTTAAGTTGGGAAGCTGACCCGATTATCAGGTGATGAGAGATGTCCTCATATTTTGTTGAATCTGTTGTTTTTCATTAAAAAAAAATATTTGATTGCTGTTTACTGATTGGATGTTTTTTCTGCATATTTTGAGTGCTTCTTGTTATTTATTTTTGTTGTATTTTCAAAATTATGTTTGCTGAGTTTTTTTTTTTCTTCCCTTTTTGTTATTGGTTGTTTTTCTTCTTACGTTGAGCAGAGTTCCGTTCTACAAGCCTGTGGCTTCTTTTGAACTCTCCTGGAAAAAAAACATTTTTCTCATGACTTCTCACAAGTCTCATGTGTGTGCAAATAATGACAAATTAAAAAAACAACATCTTATGTCATTAAGTCGACGAGTGATGTGTTGCCATGACAACATACTCTGTGCCTGTGATTTAATGGGGAATGTTGACAGGTAGTGTAAAGCGCTTTGAGTGGTCAGAAGACTAGAAAGTTGTGTTTCAAACGCAAGTCCATTTGCAATTTACCTAATAATGACATAGCTGTGGTCATAACTCATAGTCGTACAGGCTAATGGAAGCCGACACCCAGTGTGTGTGTGTGTGTTCATGTTGCTTACCTCATCTTCTTCCTCCTCTTCCTCCTCATTGTCGATGCCTGGGGTGATGAAACTGACTCTGTTATATCAGAAACATATAGTCACTATGTGTTTGTTTGCCCAAACGTTTATCTATTGATACATATCAGGGTGATTCATCACTGATATCTGTGATATCAAGAGTTGATACTGATTGATTTACGGATTTATCAATAAGCATAGTGAAGTGAGGAGCATGGACCAACAAACACATAGTGACAATTTATCTATATTAACTGTTGGATAAAAACTTTTTCTGCAAAGGATTACCTGTTCTTTTACAACCAGATTAATACATAGAAAAAGTCACATTAGTAACATGAAGAGTAAAAAATAGTTGTGTTGTATATTCAGGCTTATTGATATAATTATTTATAAATCATAATACAGATATTCTAATTTCAGTGAAAACAAGTTCAGTTCAGTTTGAATTTAATGAGTTTGGATACAAGGATGCACTTTCGAGACTAATCATTTTTCCTTTTATGTCACGGCTGTACGTTATGAGATAAGTCTTTGAGATGTGCATGAACACCCAGCAAGTGTTAACGTGGTCAATAAATGAGGTTTGTTGTTAACTGAGTTCCTGTGATCTCTTATCAGGACTAAAATAACAAGATGCCTCATTTATAGGATGTTTAAAAGTCAGGCAACAGAAACACCTCTATGTATAATAATAATGCATCACTATCTATAATCCAGTGATACAATATACTGTACATTACTCTGAAATGGATCGTTCTGCGAAATGAGTACTTTTACTTTTTGGTATTTTAAGTAGATTTTTGTACTTTTATTTTTTTATTTGAATGCATATCTTTTACTTGTAACAGAGTAGTTCTACACTGTGGTTTGGTAAGTAAAACATCGGGGCACTTCCTCCACTCGGGGCTTCCGACAAAAACTTTATTACAATATAACCTTCATGAAGGTAGAATCTATTACAGGTCTGCACACATTGGTTGCAGCTATAGGTGTGCCCTAATAAGGTTCCATTTCATCTACACGTGTTCTAGAATGAAGACACAGTGATGGAACAGAATGTCAGAATGATAGAGATGCTATAAATTCTGATATAAACTTAATATCAGTCATTTCAACCTTGCTCTTTGGCTCGTTGACTTGCAGACAACCTTGAACACTTTTGATTACTCACAGTTATTATACCTTAAGATACAATTCAGTGTTCATACACTGACATTTAAATCAGTTATCATACACTGAGATTTAATTCAGTTATCATATACTGATATTCAATTCAGTTAAACACTGAGATTCAACACCAAACCACTTGACGTCACGTGAACTTTGGACATCTGGTAAGTTGATTACATTTTTCCAAATATTACTTGTTTTTGCAGAGGAAAGTCATGAGTGTCTTCTTGAAGTCAACATCTGGTTGTAATGGGGATACAAAATAAATCACAGTTTAATCACCCTGTCGTTGAAGTTGGAAGATTGTTCTTAGAAGTAACAGTGCAAACAGACACATGTGTATTACTAACACAATGAGTAGACCCTTGAATAAATTAGTTGAATATATAAATATTATACAGCTTTGTTTGTGTACTTAATGATAAGCAGGTATGGGAACATACATAAAAGCCTGAGTTATGCCTGAGTTATTAGTTTCATTGTTATATCTTTTTAAGATTTATTTGTATATGTTTACAGTGAATATAATTATGTATTTAAGGAGTGGTAGAAGTAATCAATACTTCTAGGTCTTTTACTTTGGTTTCAGCTTCAGTTTCAAGGTTAAAATGACAGAATGCTTTATTCCCTCTTTCCTATTCTGCTCTCAGGCGTGAGAAACCCACAGCAGGTGTGATCTCGCACCATGAACGACAACAACAACTTTCAAGTCCTTGTAGGAAGCCTGATCTCCTCCGCCTCCTCTGACTACGAGGTGATGGATCTCCTGGGGTCTGGCAGCTACGGAGAAGTCACCCAATGCAAGAAGTTAGCCACCGATGAAACGGTGGCTGTAAAAATCTTTATAAGTTTGAGGGGCATTGAGGAGGCAAAAGAAGAGGTACAACACGTATTATGTATATCGTCATTTCTCTCTTATAATATTTTCAAAAACACATTGCATTCACATCGAATCTCGTTCTAACATGGCATACAACAGGAGGAGATCCTTAAAAAGATGAAAGCGCTCGACTCCGACAAGTTTAACATTGTCGTATGGAACGACTCATTTGCCTACAAGGGCCGTTATTGTCTGGAGTTCGAGAAGCTGGACATGAATCTGTTCCAGCTCCTGCAGAAGCAACAATTGATGTCTCTGGAGTTGAAGGAGATCCGTCCCATAGTGCAACAGGTTTGCTTTTGAAATACAAAAGTTGTAAAACAAATTGCATTGTCTAAAACAATGGATCAAGGCTGTGCTTTGTCTCTTAAATACATGTATTCCCGGATGTACTTTCCATCAAAATACATCTTTCTTGTTTAATTGAAACCCTAAAAGAACCAACCAAGAAAACGTCTTCCTAATCCCTCAATAAAACATGTTTTATCATAGTTTTGTTGATGGAATTTATCTATTGTTGTTTATGATTTCAGTTGGCCACTGCTCTGGAGTTCCTAAAGAGCACAGGGATTGTTCATGCTGATTTAAAGCCTGAAAATATAATGATGGTGGACCATTTACGGCAGCCATTGAAAGTCAAAGTCATCGACTTTGGCTTAGCATGTGACAATCCCGAGGTGTGGACGGGTGCAACGCTTCAGACCCAGTGGTACAGGTAAGTAACTGACAGCACATCCGAAACAATATCAAATACATTAAATCCTGCCTGTGGCATCTCAAGTTCTTAGTCAGGCTGACTTTTTAGTAAGTCTTCATGACCACAGTGATGTGCTTGTGTTTGTCTTGCTTGTCTAAGGTCTCCAGAGGTCCTGCTTGGAGCGCCCTTTGACGAGGCCATCGACGTTTGGTCTCTTGGCTGCATTGCTGCGGAAATGTTTATGGGCATCCCACTGTTCCCTGGCATTGACCAGTATGATATGGTCAGTATTACACTTAAAACAACTTCAGCCATATTGTCTTTGTATTTGTTTATTTAAGTCGCACATTGTGGGAAAATGCACATTTTGCTTGATCACCAAAGAGCAGTGTGTTTCTAACATTTTCAGCAATTCTCTTGTGAAACCGTAAGAAAATGTACCTTGAAGTATAACTCAACTTTGTGTTGTGCCCGCAGGTGAGGCACATCTCATACACGATTGGGAAACCACCAGACCGTCTTCTCAATGCTGGAATGTATACAACAGAGTATTTCAGTGCAACATACGCAGGACTGGGAACCCCGCAATGGACATTTATGGTAACATTATATATACATCTAGCTGCATTTATACATCTCTATGTATTACCTTCAGACTGTCACTGCATTCAGAAGAAGCTATCTCACTCAAACATTTCTTCTCTTTAGTCTGCATTTGAAGTGAGACATTTTTACTGCATGCCATGCACGATTACAAGCCTGAATGATCTGGCGAAGGTAGGTTGTCTCTTTTGGAAAACAGGCTCTTATGACTTGAATGTTAGAACGCATAAACAAGTTCTTACTGTTTTGTTTTATTCCGGCCCCCTTCACAAGCCGTCTCATAGATTCTCTGGAGAAGATGCCGAGGCTGATAATAGGGACCGGGCCAATTTTGTGGATTGCCTCACAAAGATGCTGCTGGTGGATGCGGCTCAAAGGATCACGCCGAGTCATATTCTGCAGCATCCGTACTTGACAATGAGTCACCTTGGCATATTCGACAACAGCCCTCAGTAAGTGTGTGCTTGGATGCTTAGTGTATTATCTCCGCACTGATACAGATAGTTGAAGTTGTTTGCCTCAGCGATTGGTTGTTTTTCAGTGTGAAATCGTGCACAGAGCTGATGGCAATCTGCCAGGGCCAGAGGTCTAATGATGGCGAGGATGTGGCTCAGCGGGCCTCCGACAGTACTGAAAACACGGCCAACCACCCTGACCAGAGCTGCCCCGCTGGACTGAGCAGGAAGGAGCAACCCTCCGTCCTTAGTACCGCAAGCATTGCTCAAAACGATCCAGCTAAGAACGGATATAGGAGTAATGATGACGACTCAGGGTGTGGTAGCAGGTAGGTTTTGAATATCTCCCACCCATGATAGTTTAGAGGCAATTATTTTACATTTTGGAAAATACCTTTTTTTGCTTTCTTGCTGAGAGTTAGAAGAGAGGAATAATACCACTTCCAGTCTTTATGCTAAGCTAAGATAATTGACTCCGAGCTCCACTGCAGCCCCATAGTTAATGTTAATAAATAAGAGTAGCATCATCTCATCTAACTTCCGGCAAGTAAGCAAAAAAGCCAATTTGCTAAACTGTCTACTTAACTATTGCTTTAAGATTCAAGATATTCAAACCACGTTTTCATACAGAAGCCCAGACAGCGCCCCGGATAATAAATTCCTGGATGGTGCAGCAACAGTGACAGGAGGGCAAACAAGCCGACCGACGTCACTGCGGCACAAACAGAAGCAGGATGAAGCTGATCTCGCCGCAGATTGCAGCTCCCCAGCCAAGAAGCTCCATGTTTACCTCAACAAGGAGGCGATAGACAGCGTCAAGAGTAAGCTCACAACACACACGCACACACTTGGGATCATTTTGTTTTAAATCAATTAAAGTATTTCCTCCTCTTAGCTCAATAAGATATGTTATAAGAGGTATTTGATTGGAATTTATGTATTTATAGGGTCAGACTTGGTGAGCCTGTCTCAAATGGTGATATCTTTTATATAAGTATTGGAGAACAATATAACTTTTGCCTTTTATTTTTATTTTAGAACTACTGCTGAACATAGTAAAGGCCCGGTCAAGCTTGACCCAGGTCAGCCATGGTAATAAGAGAAAGAGTGCCGATGAGGAGGAGCTTGTCCTAAATAAGAGGAGGAGGGTCGATGAAGAGGAGGCCTCCCCAAATAAGAGAAGGAGGGATGATGAAGAGGAGGCCTCCCCACATAAGAGGAATAGGGCTGATGAGGAGTAAATCTACCCAATAATAATTGAATATTGTTATTTTTTTCCCTCAGTTTTTCTCTGCCACTTTGACTTTTTCGTTGCTTTCTGATCTGAGCCGTTATTGTCAGGATGACACTGTTAAAAACTGCTAATTAACTA
The DNA here is from genome assembly GCA_016806645.1 of Ophiodon elongatus. Taxonomy (NCBI): domain Eukaryota; kingdom Metazoa; phylum Chordata; class Actinopteri; order Perciformes; family Hexagrammidae; genus Ophiodon; species Ophiodon elongatus. The sequence goes on from JACSYO010002134.1 coordinate 1,902,878, forward strand.
ACTAACTAACTATCTAACTAACTAACTAACTAAGTAAATGGTTAACAATTGTCAGTTATAAAAATTATTCATATGACAGTTTTCTGATCTGACACAACTGTGTTGGTTGAGTTTAAACAAATAAAAACGATTAGGGAATGACACTAGCAATGCTGACTGTTAGCAGGACACTGGACCTGTCAGGTAAATGTTAACATTTTAGACATTTAAACAAACAACTAAAACTGTTGGTTTTCTGTTGACAACAGTCTCTGTAAATAATCTAAATTCAGCCCTATATGACCTGGTGACACTGAATATAAAATAGACTGTTTAGTGTTTACTGTAATCGTACTGATGTCTCAATATACTCGTGTATCATGTCAGACTTAGAAAAAACAAACAACAAACATGTAGTATATTTTGCATGTGAACACGCACACACAGCACAACGAGAAATAAATAAATGAGGGTTTGAAGTGAGGATGAAACCTCCAGTCGTCGAGATGAGTCAAGTCACGTCATGACATGTAAATAAATAATGTCTGACAATTCTTCCTGTACAACTCTCAGATTGACAGATTAAATGATAGCGTCAGGATAAAGTATCGACCAGGAATTATGGAATCTGTTTTAAACCGCTCTTCCAGATTACACCTGAAAGCCTCCACAGTTTAACATGTGGATAGGCATTCTCAGTGTGTATGTACAATTTTTCATATATGTTCACAAAACGGAGTACAACTTTTCATGCAAATGGTCAAACTATTTTAATATTCAAGTTTTAGTTCCAAAGAAATACACTGTAAGAAACACTGCACATGTTTTTTTTTTTTTTAGTGTGCTCTATTTATTTGCTTATTCATATTCTACATTTAATTATGTCTCATCGTTACACAAGAAAACTTGGAAAAAAATATCATAAATTCAAATAAACAAGTATTCAAGATCACAAAAGCTGTTCCATTTCTAATTGGAGCAGCCAACAACTGAGTGATAAACATTCATCCAACTTCCCGTCTCTTAGAAAGAACGGGATAATAAATCAGTCAGCGCTGACGTCATCTCCGCTCTGTTGTTGCAGTCTACGGGCAGATCCTGTTTGTCTCCCCTGAAAGAAATCCCATCTTGAATATAAAAGCGTTGCACTTCAAGTACAGTCTGGTGCTGAACCAGTAAATAAATGAACGTAAGAATCCACTTCAGTCGTAATCAGGAGTCATTCATAGGTAGTGTTCTGTTGTTCGTTATGCCTTCATGGAAGGTGAGAGGGCTACTGCAAACTGCTGAAGCGAAAGGCGAGCTAGTGGCATGAACGCATACAGAAAGCAATCCGGTTCTACAGTGAAGATGCACCAGAAATGAGGGCTGAATATGGCTCGAAATAGGAAGTATTCGGTCATTGAGATATCCTCACTTTTCAGGGGAATGAGAGGAGGTGTTATGTCACATACTGTACAAAATAAATTAATGTGGTGTGACTTCAACTTCAACCAAGTTCTAAATGTTTTTTTTTTTTTTGTTTTACTTTATGCTCAAGAAAGAATAACATTTTATAAGACTTGTAAATTAAAAGCAAGAAAGAAAAACATCTGTATTCACAAAAATATATTAATTGAATAATAGCTTTCGGTCTATATTAGCTGTTTGCTATATCTTGTAGAAATAGGACAAAAAAAGTGCAAAGCATGCAACAAAACCAGGACAACATGACGAACTGCTCACTGTCAGAGGGACAATAACAGTTTATGTTTGATGCTAAACTGATGATTTTCCTTTACTTTTTCCCTACATGTGGACGTTGCAGAAGTGACAAATAACTCAGGTCTTTAGTCTCCAATATTTTGGATTCACCGCTGCGATACAGGTCGTTCTACACACCACCGTAGAGCGAGCGAGTCCACTCTGGTTCAGTCGGAGGTTTTGTGCTCTGCAGTAAGCATGCTAGTAAGCGTTCTAGCAGATAGTTCGTGACTCAACGGAAGCGTTGAAAAAGTCTGTTCTTCTCCTGCGGGCCTCACACTATTCAGGTCAGAACTACAAGCTGCGAAGCTAAGCTAACATGAGGATGCGAGAGTAGTTATCCAGTAGCCATACAGATACAGCAGCATTGGTCCAGTGTTGAGCTCCAGGGCCCTACATTGTCAAAAGGCATGCTGAGGGCCTCACAGTGTTTCTAAAAGGGAAAGAAAAAAAAGGCATATTTCAGGTTTTAAGTTCGCAAGAAGCCAGATGGGGAAGAAACAATGCTTTTGATTGAGAAATGAAGCCGTAAATTGCAGGAAAAATATCAGTCCTACCTGTCTGGGTCTCTGGAGAAGGAGCATGTGTGGAGTGGCACTTGTTTTTCTGCAATGAGAGAGGGTCCGCTGAATTAGTTAGTGCATTGGACCAAGTAACTGGAGGAACACTGGTTTGTTTGCCAATCTATTAGAGCTTTTTTTTAACTTTTTTGTCACACATATCTCCAAAGGTCAAGACTGGTGTCTTCACTAACACATCAGCTTATAGCATACACTGAATGAGCTTTATGAAGTCTTCAATTATTGTAGAACCTTTCAATGCTTAAACTCAATCAAATGATAAAAAAATTCAAATTCAAACTTGATTTCAATGTCAGGGTTTTCCTGGTGGCCCTAATTTCCTGTCACCTCTTTACCAACTGCTATGTAACAAAATAATGTTTTTTTTTTTGTTTTTTTTAAATGCTTTAAAAAGCAACTTTTGATGGACATATTGAATGTTTTTGTAACTTATTGTAACTTCCACAAGCTTAAAAATCCCCCACAGAGGAACAACAAGATCTCTGATTGGCCGGCTGTTGTGTTTTGCATGGTCTTACTGCCTTTTGCTGTTGACAGGAAAAGGCAGCAGTAATCATGAGAGCCCTGACCACAACAGCTCTGTTTAACATGATAGTGGTCTTTACATTACCTTCTGATTTAGTCGATAGTGCAGACTCCGGTCTGACAGCCAGGGGTGCCTAAGGGACTCTGCGGCGCTCATCCTCCAGCTCTTGCTCTTCACCAGCAGAAGGGTGATGAAGTCTTTGGCCTCGTCGGAGATGTCCGTAAACTCCTCCTCCTCAAAGTTCCACTGACAGGCCAGGATGTTGTTCAACGTCTCGTTGTCATCGTCACCTAGAAACGGAGACAAGCCACTGAGGCTGGACCAAGAGGATACAGAGGTCAGGGATGCTACTGTAAGTCTATATAAATATATACAGTATATATATGTATGTATATGTGAAGTAGCGTCCACAACTCACAGCATGTAAGTGATGACGCCGAGGCTCCACATGTCAGTGGGGAATGAAACAAACTCATAGTTGATGACTTCAGGGGCTAAAAATTCAGGTGTTCCAAAGTTGACCCTCAGCTTCTCCCTTGGTTTGTATCTGTCAGAGGACAAGCAGAAACATAAGAGATATATCTGGGGCTGAGAAGGTCCTGTTATGAAAGTTGAGAGTTAACAAAGATTTTAAATGTAAATAGATATCAGATTTTACCTCCTGGCCAGGCCAAAGTCAATTATTTTAATCTTGTTAGTAGCTCTGCTGACACAAAGAATGTTCTCCGGCTGAAAAGGAACAAAGGGGGAGGATTACGGAGGAGGAAAGAACAATTATACATCTTAAAAACTGAAAGTGACCAAGTGGCAGGAATAAAAAGTGCTGAGTGGATATTATCTTCCACTGGTATGCAAGCCCATTAAAACATCACACCAGTGCATGTTACTCAGCAGAATTTAACAATAGATACATAAATGGGCATTAATCTAGTTGCAGAATGTCCTAAAAAGCAGCCTCGATGATAGTAGGTTTACCTTGAGGTCAAGATGTAGGATGTACATCTTATGCATGTACTGCAGCCCTTCACAGATCTGGCGTATAAACAGCACCGTGTCCAGCTCCGTCAGGTTGTAGTTCTCATCAATGATGCGGTCAAACAGCTCCCCTCCCTCCACACTACAGAAGCCGGAGCGGAGCTTGTGAGTTTCTTGTATTGACAAATGAGAACAAATGCTGTGCACCCAGACGAACGCACGAGCCCTGACTTACTATTCCATGACCAGGATGATGTCATGGCGCGACTCAAAGGCGGCGTACAGCTGGATGAGGTTGGGGTGGTTCAGCTGGTTCATCACCTGGATCTCATTCCTCACCACATCCTGAGAGACAAGCAGACAAAAGGCAGAAACAAATGCACGTCAATGAAAAACATACCCTGTTGTATGGGGTACACACAAAATGTGCTAGAAAACCATAGAAGAAGTTAATGTGTGTGGAGGGATTTTTGGAGACTTGAGACTGGGAAATCGGATGGAAGTCCATTTACGACAAAACTGTCAACCAAGAGAACGATCAGTCTGCATCAGACCCTGCACTCTGAGGAACATCTGGTTCCTATTGTGATCCACCACTTTTTTTTTTAAATTTGTAAATATGTAAGAGACTTCTGAACCAAGCATTCTGATGTGAAGCATTGGACAAAATGTAATGGTCTAAACCCTGAACTGAGCTGTATCGCAAACCTCTGTACTTTCAGTGTAAAATAGGATTCACTGTTGTTTTATTTTTCTCCACTTCCCTGAAGTCCATTATTGTGTGAGCTACTGTTAACATCAACTGATTTCTTGCAGCTGCTTCAAAGTAAAAGCTCCCCACAGAAATACTACTGAAATGAATTTGGTGTAAATTAGACGATTTCAGAACTTTTTAGCAAAAAACTAGCAGCGCATTGTTTCTAAATGTAACACTTGGGATGTTTTTTGGGTTGTATACCCACATGAATGAATGTACTTATTGTGATTTACTTTGGATAAAAAGTTTCAGCTAAATAAATGTAATCCAATTTAAGTATTCAACATTTATATCAATGTGTTGCACATGCCTGCACCAAACTGGGCAGTTATTTCATTTTAAAACAGATCTACTGTACATATTCTTCTAGTACTGTTTCATATTTTTACTGACTATATTTATCCTTCTTGACTTTTCCAAGACTTGCTTTTCATTTTAATTACTACGTTTATTATTATGCACCAAAACACCAAAAGGCAAATTTCTTGTATATGAAAACCTATTTGGCAATAAAAACTGATTCAGCTTCAGATTCTGATGTAAAATCTCAAAGTTTTGCAGGAGAGGAATTGCTAAGAGATCGTACTGTATCTCAGGCTTTAACCCTTGCACACTTAAGTACCAACTATATTGACTCTATAGGGCTTGCCAACACAGTCTTTTTTGTCATGGATGACCACTGACAGCAACATGAGCTATTCAAAATACTTTTCATCCGAGCCATTTGAATAGCTCAGATGATAATGTAACCACAGAGCTACAGTCGGACATCTGACCCCTCTCACGTCACTTTCGGATGACCCCGAGCAAGAAAGACACAATACGGCTGACAAACTGCCACATGCATGGGCTGTTGAACTGGCTCTATTTTTAAAACGTAATCCTGTCTGGTGCTTAGCAACGATGAAAGTGACCATCCGTTCGACTGTCTGGGGAAACCGGCATCCCGATGCCATTGTTAAACATACATAACATGTTACGCATTCAGCATTCATTGGCCGATCATTACTGCACCTTCTCTTTCTGGCTCTTGGCTTTGATGATCTTGGCAGCCAACATTAAACCAGTTGAGTTCTCTATGCACTTGTGGACTTGTCCAAAACGTCCCCTGATGAAAGAAAAGCAAAACACATAGATGAGTCAAGCACATACATAGATACTAGCGGCAGAGTAGAAGAAGAAGAACCATCCAAGAAATTGGATTTTGGATTTACAAACCACTTATTCTGTGGAAATGATTACACAATTGGAAGAAATAACAATTTTAATAAAAAAATGAAAATATTGTGGTAATTTAAGGAATTTCTCATGGCCAAATTTAAAATAATTGCTGTTTCCAGCATCTCAAACAAAGGACATTCTCTGTTTTATATCACATAATAATTGGATTTGGATTGTTAGTCTGACAAAACATCCAATTTTAAGATGACATTTTGAACTCTGGGAATTTATAATCTGGGAGCAATAATCGATTCATTAAAAAATAGATTATGAAAATAATTATTAATCATGATAATGGCTCCCTCAGGCATACAGTAATTAGGGCTATATACTGTGCCATTATGTCTGTAATTTGAACAACGTGCTTGCATGCAGAGGGGTAATCTCCGGCTTCTGAGGCAGGATTTAGCACTCGTCTATTACATCAGAGAGGCCCGCTATTTCACAAGAGCCCCCTGGGGCTCAAAATCAAATACCCTTTAGAGGGGCAATAAAAAGGTCTTGGGAAAAACTATTAGACATCCCCTCACAGGCTGCGAGATCCTCTGTTATTTCATCAGAGAGGGCCGATGTGTTGAAGTGTCTCTGGCTGTAACTGAGCCAAATAAAGACAAACTGGTGTTCGGGGGTACTCACCCTCCCAGGACCTCGTCTCTGTTGATGGTGTAGTAGGTGGCTATCTGATGGGGTTTGGGAGTCACGATGCGGTGGTCGAAAGGTGCTAACGGTGGAGGGCTTGACTCTGAAGGAACCGTAAAGGAAGACACAATGAAAGGACGAATTTGCTGTTGCTGAAAACAGAGAATATGAAACAGAGTCGGAGGAAGAGGCCTCGGCCCCCAGAAACAAAGTGGATCAAAATAGCAGCATGCCAATGTCTCATTATCTGCTCTGCCAGCTGTGCCGACTGACATGTTCGTGACGCTCGAGCAGCCATGGTGTTATGACACTGGAGCTGTTTCAAAGTCTGGGGAACGAAAAGTTAAATGTCACCGACTAACAGCCCAGTCGGGTCTGTATGGAGAGCTCATAAAGCACATGAATACGACACAAAGTGGATTTCTTTTAAACAGGTCCAGAGCCGGATTTTGGAGTCCTACATACATCACTAATGGATCAAATCTGAGTTTTTGTCTGAACTGCAGGCATGTGGGTGTTCTATTTCATCATTTCTAGACAATTGTTGACTGAAAAAATGTATCTTTGTGACTATTTATCTTGTATTTGAAAAAAAAGTGTGCATAGAAACAAAGAAAGCAGACACCTTTTAAACAAAGTTAATGTTGAATAGAATTCGATTAATGTATCAAGCCAGTAAGGCATCGGTGTCTATCTTATATCAACAAAAAATAAACAGTTTATACGGTTATATAAAACCATATACACGACAGGATATGACAAAGTTTGGCCAAGGTCTAAACTTCAAAATAAAAGTTGCTCACTAATCAACTAATCATTATTCTGGCAAAAATTGTTAGACACCTGATTCCCAACTAAATTGAAAGTTACACATGATCACAAGTTGTAAAAAATAAAAAAAAAATTACATTCCCTAGAAAACCAAGGATATACCCACAGTGTTTTCTTGGACTGTTTCCCATGCATTCATGCACTGTAAAAAACACAATGTCTTACCAATGATGAATTCCTTCACTGCTGACTCTCCCTCCTTCGCCTCCTCGTCCACCTCCGTCTTCACTTCGTCAGATTTGGAAGCCCGAGGCTCGTCCCCCTCGACCACCTGCCCGTCGGCACTTTCCACTTCATCGTCTTCCACTCTGCTTTTTTTGAGGTCGTCCTTCACCAGGTCCTCTTCTGTGACACGACGTTTGCTGCAAGTGGCCACATCGCCGACTTCCTCAGAGCTGCACATGAGAAGAAAAGGACACGTTGAGCTCCTGAATATTTTACTTTATTCAATTTTGTTTAATTTGCTCTTTTAACTGACTTATGTGATGAATAAGGATGAACACAATATTGAGACAGTTATCTTTGTCCAGTGTTCTATTCTGGGACAGAAATGATAGCATAAAACTGTGATTGGCAAAGAATACCTCTCCTGTGGCAGGAGAGAGGTCGTGCAGATATCTGCGATGATACTTGGGGCCTTTTCCGATTTTGACGACTCTTCTGCCTCCCCTTTATGCTTTCTCTTCCCATCATCCTCCACTTTTCCAGCCCCTTCTTCCGCCTTCTCCTCCTCCGCCTCTGACTCTGAGTCGTCAAATACCCCCCCCTCCGCTTCCTCCTCTGTCTCCTTGGTAGCCTTCCTCCTGTCCTCTGACTGGGCGGCAGAGGTGTGTGGTCCGTCCAGGATCAGCTCCGCCGACTCCTGTCTTCTTCCCCCACTTCCCCTCTCCTCCCCCTTCTGACTGTCAGCCTCGGCCCTTCCATGGGAATGCTCAGTGTTCTGCCTGTTGAGCTTTTCCACCTGCTCCTGCAGCACAGGCTCATTCTGCGTGGAAGTGTCTGACATGGGGAAAAAACAAAGCAAATAAGCGATGTTTGGCACTCGGCATGGACGTTTTTCTGCTATTACATTAAAACTCCCAAACGGTTGTTTTCAATGTGTTTTGAAAATTGATGGCATATATACCATTCACTCATGCTATATACTAGTATATATTTCATGCAATAGTTTTAAGCTCACCAGGGGCTCAAGAGGTTAAAGATGTTTGCCAAATTGAATTCATAAACAGTGTCACCATTGCATACTTTGTCCACTAGAGAGCACTGACAAGTTGATTTCCACACTGTAAAATGTCCCACTACTACTGCTGATATATTACTAGATTTTTAAACTTCCAAATATCAATATCTAAATTGGTTATAGTCCATGTCTATTCCAGCAGATCGTCAAAGGATAAAGATGCTGTGGACATCCCTGTATAAACTCAGGTGATTGGAGGTAGAGTGTAGTTTCCTGTTTGAGCCTACCCGACGTGTCCGCAGGTTTCCTCTTCTTCTGGGCCTTCAGGCCCTTCAGGCTCAGCTTGGCTTTATCCTTGTCATCCTTTGCCTGGTGGCAGAAAGAAGAAACAAAGATCAAGCATGAGACAACAGAGCTACAACGCGACAGATATGGACAAAATTTTAAACAGGTTTAAAAATCCAAACCCTTATATTTTGAGTCTGATTTCTGTCGGGAACAGCGTAGTCATATGTGTTTTCATTAGCACATTAGTCAGACAGCAAGCCAACGTGTTTGTTAACGGTGCTGCGGTGGATGCCTCTCCCAGGAGAAAGATCGAAGGTCAAATATTATCTATAGCAGACGACATGCCGCACAACACAGGAAACCGCTATATTCCTACATATACTATACAGTGATTAAAAAACATAACATAATGGCAGTATCCATGCATGACACTTTACAAGATGGCAGAAAAGATGTTCAGGTGATCCCTGCAGCAGTTTCTCTGTCAATTAACGTCTGACAGGGTGTCTGTTCATGTCATAAATCTGTTTGCGTAACCACATCCCATAAAAACAGTCAAGCGCGTGAGATATTCCAACTCGCACACAAACACACATGGATATCCTCCAAAGACAAGGCAGTAAAAGCGATGCACACTATGCTATGCACATGCTCCAAGAGACTAAGAAGAACAAACATGCACACTGTGATGCAGACTCGCTGTGGCTTCAGGAGCAGCCACACTAAACTGATAAAGACAAAGTTTGGATAAGATAACCAGACTCTAATCATTTACACCTCAGAGACAAATGACAATCCCTGGACAAGGGAAAATTACTTAACATTACACAGAATGACATGTTGAAGTACAGCAGAGCTAATAATAGATGGGTATACAGCCATATCAGAACAATGAGGAATGACTGGCAGCTCGATATGCAAAGAAGGAACCTAAAAGCATTGTTTAAAGATTCACTTCATGTATTTTACAGGCAAAATGTTCAGGTTTTAGAGCCAGCTATTTATTATGTCGCCGCAAACAGGTCACATATCATCAAGAGGCTTTGCAACCTTTCGAACAGCACTTAATGCATCTGTCGCTATGATCAAAATGCAATTAGACCTCTCACTATGTCAACATTGGTGACACAGCACACACTAATAGAACCACTGTGAGAACGTTGCGCTGCACCTTCCTCAAAGTGCTCTATGTTGGGGATGAGAACAGAACACGAGATGGAAAAACACTGGATTTTGAGAACACGTCTCGCTGGAAAACCTCGCTTGTGTTGTTGTTCAATCGCTCACCTTCTTGTTCGCCTTCTTTTCAGGCTGTTTGAACAGCAGCTCCACCAGCCTGGAGCTCTTCACTACCTCCCCGATGAAGCTGATCACCTGCTGGGTGCCCTCCACAAGCCTCTCCACCCCGTCCAGCCTGCGCCCCTGACTCTCCATCTGCTCACTGGCCCTCTCAACGACCCCATGCAGATGCCTGCACCCCGCCTGAACCCCGGACCCGCGTCTCCCCCCCTGGCCCTCTTCGTGCATCGATGCCAGGTCCCGACCTATGCCCCTGATGTCCAGGGACAGGCCATCTAGCCGGGTCAAGACGGTCTGCTGCATGCTGAGCAAGCGCTCCATCTGAGAGCTCAGCGAGTCCATTCGGCTCTCCACGCAGCGCAGGGCGGCATCGTGAGGGGAGGGAGGCAACGGCGAAGAGGCCTGGGACTTGTCTGATCCATTAAGTGAGAGCTTCCTTCCGCCAGTCTTCTGGCCATGAAGAGGATTTCGGTCATAGACTTTGGCTAAAGAGTTGACAAGGCTGGCGCTCATGGCTGATATAAAGCAGGGCTCCTCACAAACACACAAAAAAAACGTTTCACTCACTAATCAAGTCCGTTCACTTTCACGCAGGCTCGATGGAAACGGCAACAAAAAACATAATACCGGACAAAGGTAGGAAGAAGAAAAAGAAGTGGAGGGAGAACGGAGCTCTCTCCCTCAACACTGCACCACTGAGTTGAGTTTTAAGAATAGCAAATGGCTGTACTCCAAATTAAAGCGCAGCCCCCCGCGGACGTCAGGGACTGTAAGTGGCCAGTGATAAGAGCTGAGGGCTCTGGTGTGCAGTCGAGGATTGATGTGGGTTAGGGGGAGATGCTGGAGAGGATCGCTATGTGACATTTGAGACACTTTAAAAGCCCTTCAGGCAGGTGACAGAATCCCAAGAATCTGGGACTGAAATATGACGCCATTAAAAAGTAAGACAAACAAATAAAAATGAACAGCCAATAAAAAAAAGAACAGAAGAGCCCTGGATCTTATGATTAAGGACCGGTGCAGATGTATTATTATGAGTACGCAGTATATTGTGCAAAAGAAAACATGGATCTTGTTTCCAGATTCTATAAGGGAGTTTATGCTTTTCACATCGTTCCATAATAGGAAGTGGGGTGACAGGTGTGAGCGTGTGCAAGGCCCCGAAAACTTTATTAACCACTTGAACCTCTGTTAAAGATGCAAGCATTGTGGGTATTTCTGTACCTCCTCAAATGCCACGCAGTTCTCATAACTGATTTGTTGGGGTGCCAGCAGAACGTTGCATAATTGCCACAAATTGCCAAATTCAAGACTTTCTCGGGAAAAAAAATCATTTTTGTTACTCTTGTTATTAATGCTACGAAAATGCATTCTAGTAATTCTTCTTTATTATACTACTGATTACAGCCTTTTTTCATGCACAAATGTAATCTGTATACTTGCTACCAAGTTACCAAATCATCTTTTTCTCCTTTATTTGACAAAGAACGATGTAGAAATGGGGGGGGGGGGAAAGAGTGATGTACGGAATGCAACAAAGGTCCCAAGGTTGGAATCAAACCCGGGACGTTGCAGTACGGCATGCGCTGTAACCACTCAGCTATCGAGACGCCACATGTTGTATTTCAATACAAATAACCTTTTGTGGAAAGAAAAAAGGGAGCGCAATTAATCTGAAAAAGACGGTTTTCACTTCGACATCTTTGCAAAGAGGAAATGTTGATATAAGGTCTATTTGAAAATGAATTGTTTTTGCATTTGCAGTCAGAATGAGCCTTCAACATTCCCAATATAGTCGGTGCAACGTGAGAGACAAGACAACGGAAGAAAAGAGGAAACAGGTGATGCCACTGACACCTAAGAGCTGTTGTTACAGAGAGGCTAGTGGGAGAGAAAACTGACTTGCACATGTGTTATTGCCAAGAATTAACAGGGACAAACTGACACAAATACACATGGACACTGAGGTTCGTGCACATGAACCGACACAAGCCGCTGGCACTTATTGAGACGTGCCTGACTGTGTTCATTGGCCTCAAGCTTTTTCAAGTCTCAGCGCGGTGGTATCTGGAGTGGGCAGGGGTGACAAAGCGCCAGCGCTTATATACTGCCACCCATCTGTCAGCGCTGGAAAACGCTGACCTATACCCCGTCCCTCTCACTGTTCCCAGTACACACAGCTCATCAGCTGGCAAGTTTAACACTCGTATCCCCGTTTCCTATTTACCAGCTGAGGTGAGAATGAAAGAGGACACTGTGCACACAGAGCACAGTGCATTGTGTGGAAACACACCGAACGGACAAAGGAGATCACTGATCAGGGAGAGCTTTCGCACTAACCTGGTTTGAAGACTTTAATACAATGTCTTTGCTTTTCAGAGCTTGGCATATCGCGGCGCAGTTCCTAGATACTGCAGCTACCAAGGGATTTAAAGGGCCACTTCACCTCAAATTAGTCTCAAACAATGTATTCAACAGGACGGACACATGTCTTTCCAAATACATACATCAGTTTCCAGCCATTATACACAGACACCATTGTGATCCGATTTACTAAAAATCGGTGAAGCTAACCAAACAGATTAACACCTAAAGCAGCATTAATTGACTTTTTTGGCCCCTTGGGGGTGCTGAACTAGCTATAAACACAACATAGTATTACCTTGTAAAATGTGCATTACAACATATAACAAATATTGACCAAAGCAGCTTTAAAACCTGTATTTATTTATTTAATCCCTGTGCCAAGAGGATGTGGTTTAAAGTCATAATGCACTCATGGGTGTGCCATATGAATAACAATGAACTCAGTGAGGGAACCGTCATTCCCTGTTGCTCATCTGTTATTTTTCTCATATCGGTCTCGCCACGACCACAAGATGTTTTGAAAACGTGACAGATGGCCAATACAATTAAAGACAGATTTTTTTGCATGATCCAGCAAAATAGGCGCTTTGAAGAGCGAAGGGTAAGAAGAGCAGGGTGACGGTTGATTGGTCTGGTGTTGAGAGCAGTGGGAGGTTTAACTGTCCCCCCTTTGAACAAATCTCTGAAAAGGTTACAGCGTAAGATGAGAGCCAGCGTGGTATAGGAGCACTGTTTAGGAATGAGAGTGACGCGGCCTCGCCACTCTCACCACACATATAGAGTTACTCAGCAGAAAGACACAGACAATACATAATGCTTATTCTAGTGCCACAGACGGTCCAGTAATCCAACGTCGCTGCAGTGCAACGGGCTGGACAACATGAATGCAGCAAGCTTTAGCTCAGAGCCGCGATAATAGACTGTAGACAAATGCGTGCCTCACACACAATACTTCCTACCCCTCTGCTTGCCACGCCCTCGCTTGGACCACACCCAACTCGGCCTTCATTTTGATCTCAATTACACACCTGTGTCGTTCGTACATAGTTTCTGCTTCTTGCACGTTTGCGACGCTATCCCAATGACAAAATCTGGTAAAGTAGACACACACACACACACACACACACACACACACACACACACACACACACACACACTAAGTTAAAACAATACCAGTGCTGGAAAATATCAATTCCAATCTATAATTATGTACGTTCACTCACAGAATTAGTGCCTTTTTTTAAATTGACCAAATTTCATCTTTTGGGGGTACTGTATACTTTGAAGGGTGTGCTTAGTAATAGACGAGACCTTTTGGTCTCTGACAACAGCTCAGAGACAGCTCTCTGATCACTGGCATGTTCCAGGGCCCTGGTCCAGCTCTGGTGTCCCTGAATCATCCCAGGCCCCCCCCCCTCTCCCCCCCAACCTAAACAGCATCCCACCATCATGACTCACCCACGCAGAATTACTGAGACCAAAACTAATTGCATTCAAATGACTGCATTCAAAGGGCCCTTGACAACTTGTAAAGCCTCTCTCTCCAAGTTCACTGTCAGCGGGTTCCCTTGAGCGGCCAACCAAGTGCCAAATACTCATTGGTATATGCGCTTTAACATGTGATTGTCCACTGTATATTCTTTGTTTTATGCTTTATGTTTTCTAGCAGCACTTGTATTATAGTTCTTAACAACAGGCTGCTAAGCAGAAACAATATCCTTTTGGTCGACAGACATTTTGACTTGTGAATATTGGAAGAACACAGGGGAAACTAATTTTGTCAACGGTGCGTCACTAAGTGTCCGAGTCAGCCATGACAGTGAGCTGGAATGTACGATACCAGCACCCATGGGACGAGCTCAACTCAATGGAATGCAATTATTCATAATGTCACCAATTAAACCTGCGCAACGACAAGCCAGAATGTGTACAGTGAAAGAGGTCCATCATGCAATGTGCGGTATCTAGGCGACTTGTGACGTCTGTCCAAATATTCAAACGCCGTGTTTTTATAGCTGCACTATGACATGAAATGGAAATATTCAACATGTCTTATTCAGGTCATGTTCAGGTCAGGTCATGACTAGACCTCAATGAAAGTTATATGTTTTTTAACCGTGCTTGTCGTTGCAACATGCAATATTATTAATGGCATCACTGGAAGGCTTTTTGAAGGGTTGAGGAGGTAATTTAAAATGTCTCTTTTTGTGGCGTATAATTCCTTTGTGCTTGATGACGGATGTCTGGTGCATACATGACAATGGAAAGAAGGCTACGCAGTATCTCCGTAGCTCCACCTGCTGCTTTTCTATCTGACAAATTTACTTGTGTCACCACTGGCTGATGACAGTCTGTACTTTCACAGTTCTGCTGCGGCGATAACATTCGCCCAGCTCCCTCTCTTGAGACCTTGGACGGACACAAAAAAATTCCTTTAATGGAAAAGAAGTGCTGTATGACATCAGTAAAGTGAGTGTATGTAGGCTGTGTGTGTTTGTGATGGAGGAGTGGGGGGGCTGTAAGAAATTAGGCCTCTAAATATGTTACATAAGCAACACAAATATGTGCACAGACTCTAAATACGTACAAACCACTCGCCTCGGTTATCGTGAGTTTGCTGCTCGGTGTCAGCGTTATATAACATGGAGACGACACGGGCGTGGCGGGACCGGTGTTTGAAAGGGGATTCCGGCTAAATGGTGACCTCTGACCTCGTGGAATGACTGTCAATCCCACCGCCGCCAAACACACACGCAAACACATACACACGCAAAAATCAGCAGGGCTTAGTGGAGAATTTAGGCAGAGGATCTTATGTCTCCCTCTGACTCTCAGCGGCACAGTGTCAACACACACTGGTGGTGTAAACTTGCAACTTGATAAAAAATGATATCTAAACCTTTACTTCAACAAGGTAAACAGGCCCAAGAAATGATTGATACTAACGCTATTAACATGACTTCAATAATTTGTCCTGGAACTATTAAATCTGAAATCACCTGCATGTTCACAAGTAAATAAACTCTACATCATGTAGAGGCTACACTTATTGAGACAAAAATGTAAACATCAATGTATTCTATATAACGGAGTTTATAACTCAGTGCTATGACTTCAAGATATTACACATGGTTGCCTCATCGTGCTACCATTTAGAGTTGGAAATTTTGTTTTATCAGACTACACTGCTGAACACATGCATACTCCTTCTACATGGAAAACCAAAAACTTAAATTAGACAAATAAAAGATACATGTTGAGATATATGTATACATGAAAATAAATGAGAGAGAAAATCAATGACAATCAGATGAAGAAGTGAAGAAATTGATCAATTAAACAAATGCATAAATACATTATAGGAATTATCTATTAATGTATTTATGTTATCATTGTTGTTCTCTGTTTATAATTGACTGCATTTGTTTACCTAAAATAAATTGCATGGGAATTCGGTCAATATGTGTAACATTATTGTTGCATGTTATTTAAGTTGCATTCCTTTATCGCACTATTTATGCTGCATACAGTAACGTAACTTTGAATTTAGTAAGTCCAACATGATGTTCCTTGTATAATGGTCCACCTAAGAGAAGTAGCAAAAAACACAAAAATCTAAACATCTGGTGTGATTTGCAAAAATGTCTGGGGCCATGTAAAGTGTTTATGTTTACATGGAAGATTAAAGAGTAAATGAACTAAAACTTGCAAACTCATCTGCAGGCTTTATGGTGTTGTAATTCTAAGGAAGGTGCATTACTGTCTTGCTACCACAGGGTGGCAGAAGAGAGCCACCGACCCAGGAGTCCTCTTCCAACACAACATCCTGAGGACTACCTGGGGAAATGGGAAGCAACAGGATGGCATTTGGCCATCTGAGTGTCTTGAACCCTGACCTACTAACCCCCAACACACACATGTATCCACACAAATCCAAATAGTCAATGTTTGCCATGTAAGATCCACAGCACATGGTGTCAGATCATAAACACCACCCGGTGTGACTTCATCATCTGTCCTATATGTCCTCCTGCTCTCAGTCACTAGGTTACATCTGCACTCTCCAAGTAAGAAGCCAGACAACGAGCCACTGATTGGCATTCATTTACAAAAATCTATCTCTGGCAGAGACCACAAATCTCTTTATATGAGCATTGTTGGAGGGATGCCTCATTTGCTAACTCCAGCAACATCCACACATTAGTAAACACTAGTGCACTGACAGCTTTGCAAATTTATTTTTTTCGGACTGATCTGATTTTTCTCACTGGAGTTTTATTTACAGACAAAACACATGTTTTATATTTGATTTGTTTTCTGATTCACCGTCTGGTATATGTTTATTGTTGGTCTGAAGAACAAAAGGACCAAAAACAACTTTCTTTGTTTATAAAAAATAATTGTCTTTTCTTGAACTCTTATTTCCCTCAATAACTTTTATCATGGATACAATTAAAGTCAGAGAGAGCTGGAGAGAAGAAACACTTTTTACATCATCTATCATTATTTCCATTTAGTCACGTGAGGCTGATCATTCCTGAGTGTTGGGTTTGATGAGTCATATTATTTCAGTTCAACCTGAAACATTTAGCCTAATAAATTAATCCCAGTGTGCAAAAGACACCATAATCATATTCTGGGTTATTTAATAACGACTTCACAATCAGAATTTCAAAACTTACGGCCGCAAATAATTCATAAATGACAAACGGAATCCGCCGGTAGAAATCAGTCCTGCGCTTATAAGCAACAGAACACATTATAAATACTCACTGCAGTTTGTTAAACAGGGAAACAGGCTTCAGAGAGAAAACACCTCTACTCTGGCAGTGATGATAGCTGTGTGTCTTTATTCGTATTAGTACACTGATCATGTGTTCAGACACAAACTCCGTCAAAAGTCTCTCCAGCTGTTGAAGCCGACTGACAGCTGATCCAGATGTGATCAGCGGCCACCAACATCAGAAACAGACGACGCTTCGCCCATTTCCATTATTTCCCTGCCATGTTGTCAAAGAGGCAGTAGCGGCTGTATTCTGTTGTCTGAAACCTGGTATCTGAGACTTGCCGGTTTTTTAACCTTGCTTTATGTTTTTGGACTTCAGATTTTTGCCTGCTTGAGCTGCTTTTCAAAATTCTACCCTTGTCTGCCTCATGTTTCCGCAAGCTCTTGTGCCTTTTACATGGTGAGTAAATCCCTTAACTTTATCTGCATTTGAGTCCTATCTGTTGCTATGCTCTCACCAGCCGTGACAGAATGCATGTTTTATTCCTTGTGTTGCTTTCGTTTGTGGAGATTTCTTATTGGCTCAGTGTACCTGATGCTAAGTGGAAGACTGTTGTCCAATCCCAGAATTTGTTGTAATACTACAGCATCCAGGAGAAGCATGGCTCTTGGCACACAGAGGATGCGCAGTAACCTTTTCAACATTGGGAAAAGCATTTGGTTTTTAGATGTACATTAACTTTAATCTAATAATTCAACTTGTGCAATTCACCAAGGGCAATGGCCGGCAAGCATTTGCATTTGTGTGTGTGTGTGTGTGTGTGTGTGTGTGTGTGTGTGTGTGTGTGTGTGTGTGTGTGTATGTGTGTGTGTGTGTGTATTGGGCCCCACCATGATGTATCAGCACTGGGTTATGCAAAAAGCTGAAAGTGGACACCAACCAAGAGGCCAGAGGAGTAGAGGCGAAAACAGCACATTCCCCCGGAGTCCTCATACCAGAGACACGCACGGGAAGAAACATAGAGCCAGGAGAGCTGAGGATTAAAAGTCTAAGTAAAATGTAGGTTTCCTTTCAACGCATTAAAAAATAAAACTCATTGCAAGCCTCCTTTCCTTCAATTCACACAATGTACAGATAGTCATCGTGTGTAACTGATCCATGTACATTAAGGCTCCGTTAAACTGAATGACTGATGAGTGAGAATTTTTTTAAATGTTTTTTTTAATACTTAAGTCTTAGTCTTTAGGGGTAATTTCATTAAACACCAGTAGGTAGTGAATAAATAAATGTTCAAATATTTACATTGACAACAGTGGGAGAAATGTGAGCTAGTCCTGAGTATATTATACATTTAAAAAAAAGTTGTTTGCTAACAGGAATCATTTTAAAGATTTTTATGTTTTTTTTGCACATCGATAAGAACCACTTTCCTTTTATGCTTGTCGACAAAAAAAAACGGACAAATCAGGAAAATACCAGTCTTTCTGTTTTTAATCAATAACTGAAGGAAATGATTTATGATCTTTCCTCCTTACTTAATGTCCTGCCCGAACATTCAGTTCCAGCAGAAAACACTTCAAATGAAGGACTTGAGAAACTGTGTTTTTGACACGCTTGATGTCTGTCAATTGCAAGCTCCAATACAGATAACACGAATGCACACAGTCGCTTCTAAATGGCCGCCTTTGTCTTTTTAAATTCTTTAATCCACCACATGAAACCATCACTGGCTCTGTTCCCACGTCCCTCATGTTTGTGTGCTAATTTCGTCTGCGCTATGTGAGTGTGAGAATCTGGGCCAGGAGAAGCCCTTGTCACGTTAGTCCTGCTCACGCGCATTAACACAAGATACAGATTGCTCTGTACACGCCTCACACAAAGACAATTGTGCGTATACTGTACGTCCCTGCTCTGAGACAGGCACGACAGTGAACCTCTCTTCTTCATCGTTAATTATTGTTTCAGTTTGAAGACTAAAAGCTTGTCCACGTTACCATTCCACGCAGAGTCGAGCGCATATAAATGACACAAAACTACAAATACAGCTCTGTATTACTGGTATGTGCAAAATTAAAACACAAAATGACCCACTTAAATGTAATATTTATTGTGATCTGGATGAGGATGATGATTGGTGAGGCTCCGGACGCAAATAGCGAAGGATATGCAGAAGAGCTCAATCGCATCTCATTCTCATGAACCCACAAAGATTCACAGGAACGTGGGCTTTACTTGCTGGTTAACATTTTGCATTTCATTCACCTTGTCTTCCCGCAGGCTGCCGTTTTGTGTCTAAACCTGGAGCTGAAGGAGAAAATCCTCCCGGTTTGGCTGAAGATGAGCCCACGTGTACTCGGGTTAGTGGAGCTTCGGCATGAATGAAACATGGCTACAGAACTGGAGCTTAAAGTGAGGAAAGTTAATTGAAAGTCAGCCGAGGAACGGGTCCGTTTCAGCACCTTGGACAGAGCTCACTTAAACAGGATTAACCTGTTCTGCACCCAGGTTTCAAAAGACTTTAATTCAAAGTTCAAACTTGACTTTGGATCCCCCTCAGATCAGCCCGATCTGTTGTATATATCACCGTTTTATTCTCCTTAACCAACATGACATCACAACATGTTGACACATTTGGACTAAACTGTCCAACGTAGCAGAAACGATAAACAGAGTTATAAATCAAGTGGCATTAAGACCACTGTCAGCGGGGACAAGAAGACTACGCGTCTAATAAAATATTATTGAGCCGACACTGAGAGACTTTAACTGCTCAAAGCACCACTGCTCTCTGCTTTATGAGGCGTCAATTACACATGTCTCCTGCTGAATTATGTTTACATGATGAACTGGTTTATACTGAACATAGTGTGTGTAGCCTCGAGGCCAAGGCTCATGTGAATGGAGTGCCATTGAACATAATTTAGATGTCACTGCTGGTGACAAGTGTGACGCATGTACGATGACGTTTTGTTTTCCACTGGCTGTCACGCTAGCAACAGATGGACGCTTCACTTGCCAAAGAAGTTATTGTTGTTGCATTGCTTTGTCAAAGCAATGCGTTCACTTCACTTCAGCAGCTCAACCCAACGGCAGAAATGATACGGATCCCAGGGGATACATCAGCTGATTAGTTTTACTACCAGTATACAGTAAACTCCTGAAAAACAGCTGTAGTCCGGCCACACAGACCAGATTAGTCTGTAATGCTCTACTTGATCCAGGGGAAGACCGGTTCTGAAAGATGGTAGCCTGTTTACATTTCCAGAAACGCAAATCTTCTTCTCAGAGTGAAAGCAGAAACCAGGCCACCCGCAGATAACACCAGCACTGCTGAGCTCAGATTGTCCTGGGTCTTCTTTCCAAAGTCAAAGATATGATGATCAAGCCACCCACGTGCAATGTGTCCAGCTACTGCTCTGCTCCACCAGGCAGATCAAAGTATGGAGGTGTAACTGCAGCAAAGCAAATCATATTTTCACTGTGCTGTGATTTAGAAAGTAGTCAGATTGTGTATACATCTTCCAATGCTTCCGGTCCTCTACATCTGTTAATTTATTACTAATAAAAAACGTTTTCCGGGTTTTTAATTCTGCCCTTCACTCCAGTGTAAAAAAAAAAAGACGAGGCCTGATCTGACGAGCATGTTGACACGTTCTGTATCGAAAAGCACATCTTTGTTGGCAACCACCAGTTTCTTTTAAATTCAGTGTAATATTTCAAAATACTGAAAGTGTGCAAAAAAATGCCTGTAGTTGTAATGTTAAGAACTCTGGATCAAGATCCAGGGGCCTCTGTGGCAGCGGTAGAGCGGGTCGTCCTCTAATCAGAAGACCGGGGGTTTGATTTCCATCTCCTCCAGTCCACAAATTGTTTTTGCCGTCAATGTGTGAACGTGTGTGTGAATGGGTGAATGTTGACTATCTAGTGTACAGCACTTTGAGTGTTCCTAAGATTAGTCCTGGCCTGCCGTTCCTTGGTCTGTGGCCTGACTTTCTGCCAAATTTCCTTTGAATATGTTAACAGGTTTTTCAGATTTTCTGCGATCTACAGACAAACAAACACGAAAACTTGTTTGGTGAGGGCAAAAAGCAACAGCTTTACTCAGAACTGTCAAAATGACAGGAAGAGGACCTATCTAGTTTGAATTCCTCTGGCATTAAGGCAGCATTAGTAGGGGTGATAATATGACAACATCCATTACTTCATTTCCGGTTCATGCAGGCCTGCAGCATGTCAGGCTCAGCATTAATCCTCAACATGACAGCGCAGTACAATAAACAAGGGGTTTGATTTACATAATTTACAACCACTCTGCTATTCATTCAGAGGGAATGAACTTCTAGCGTGTTCCCATAATTCTTCTGTTCTCGTGTGGCTCAGGTGCACAGACCTTCTCTTGCTGTGTTACCTGTACGTCTGCAGACGCCGTGGTCCTTCCCCTCCTCCTGGTGGAGAATAATTTCCACAGCCGTCCCCACAGGAAAGTGGCCACCAGACACACGCTCCCTAATATCCAAATATCTTTATCCCTCAGGACGTTCTCCATGATGCAAGCCTTACTCTTCCTGCCCTCTGACGTCCGCCTGCACAGGCCGTCTGTCTTTATCTCGGCCTCGCTGCGGCTTGTGGCGAATGAGTCTCAGGTGGCAGGCAACAAGTTGACATGGGGCGAGACGGCGGGCGTTGATTATGAATTAGTCGGGCTCCTGTGGCCACGCATTGAATATTCAGTCTCTTGCTCGGACAAGAAACGGGGAGTCGTCGCTCTCAAGCCACCTGCCCACCAAGCCAACCATTCACCCGCCACCCGGCTTCCTCCCTGCCTCCCACCCCGGGACCTAAAAGGAGAGAACATGCCGTCTCTGAGATGAGAAGGGGACAGGTGGTGTCGGGTTCAGGGTGTCGCTGCTGTACGCAGAATCACATGCTCGCATGTCAGTGAGACCCCTGCGGTATCCTTTAACTTCGGACACAGCACTTGATGCATGCATGCGTGCGCGCTCCTAACTATAACTGTCGAGCAGTCCCCTCCGCCTGTGTTTCTACCACAGCTCACCAGTTGGACAGAAGCGCGCCGTGTGCACGCATCGCCGCAGAGGCCTGCGATGGCAAACAAGGCGACAACCATGCACTCGTGGGAACAAACACCTGCATCCGTGTGGTGCAGAGTTGGGTGTGTGAAATAAAAAGGACACTCTGGCGGAGATAGAGAAGGAGATACAAATGAATAGCTAGATTGTGGTCCTAAAAATGAAAAAAACAAACACTGCTGTTCCTCTTGTGTATGTTCAGTGCACGCCACCAATAGACAAAGACGTGCAGATCCTCTCCATTTGTGCTGTAGGAAGAGGACATATTAGTGGCTGTGTGTGTGTGCGACAGCTATCTGTCTGGAGGGTCGCTGATGATTTATACTGGATAGTGGAATGAAACCGCCGCAGTCAAGCAGTTCAGATCCCTCCCCTTGCCCTGTCAAGCTTGTAGGTTAACAGCATGACTTTTGACGCCTGTGCCTTTACACATCTCTTCAAGAGAAGGTGAGACACATTTTGTGTCCTTTGAAGGGATTTGTGTTGATTGACAACCTCAGGAAATCATACAGAAATATGGACATATCTGTTTTTGCTAGAATTTCAGAATATGCCATTTTCTTCACGCAAAAGAAACTCTTACGAGTGGCAACTGGAAGTTACTGCGGTAATACGGTATTTGCTGTTGGTCGTTGGCATTTTGACCTAGAAAACAGAGTAATTCTACGAAAAACACATTTCATACGTCAAATAAAAAGGCAGGATCTTTTTCAGGCAGCCATTTTTAGCAGATTGTCAGAATATTTGCGAACAATAAATCCAACATTCTGCAGCAGGCCAAAAACATGCTAGGTTTAACGAGCAGCAACAGGTGGTGGGGCGGGTAAAGGGTCAAAGGGGTTACAGAGCAGGACCCCCGGCGGGGGAAAATATGCCCAGCAGGGAATCCGAGGAGAACCCCTGCAGAGAGCGGGGCGGAGTGACAGCGTTTCTTAATGAAACTGGTGGATCTGGTGGCTGACCCGCATGTTTATGATGTGTGGAACGGTTTGTAGTGTTGAACTATGAGGGAGGATGGAGAACAGAAAAGCTCGAAAGAGTAAGGGAAGAGAAGGACAAGGGGTGGAGCAAAGGGGAAACTGAGGTCAGAGTTCAGAGATAGAGAGGAAGGTGTGAGAGTTATTAGCGTGGCGCTGTGATCATATCATATAGGCTGAGGATCTCAAATTACAAACGGTGCCTCCCATGGAACTGGAAGGTTTCCCTCAGCGCTCCCTGGTGGTCACTTCAAAAGCACCACTGATTTGTAGTTGGACAAGACATAATATAAAAACACTGTTCCCCACTCAGGCTTACAGTAACTGCACTCAGAGCTAACAGAACAATAGTTCACAGGTTCTCATGCTACTTTAGGTTTTTTTTTTCTTTTTTTTTACTTCTGAACTGTAGAAATTATGACTATTATGATAAAATAGCAGATATCCAACAACGAGTAAAACAAAATATACCAGCTGGCAACTAGCACACAAGAAAAATTGGCAAAAACATATTGACCTTGTTACTGTTAAATCACTGTGTATGTACTGTATATTAACCGCAAAAAAATAAAAATGATTTGCCGATGGACATTTTTAGGCTTATGTCTTCCTCAATATCCATAACATGCAGGTGTTTGAATCCAGACATCCATGTGACCTGATGTGAACTGAGTGGATTGGCAGCTAGTAATATCATATCAGTAATGTCAGCTTCAGTGTCAAGGACTATTACCTTTTTAAAAAACATTTTCATGCAAGTCACATTTACTGAATGTTAAGTACGCGGTTAAGTACAGGTACCTGCAACTGTTTAGGCACTTAACTATATATATATATATATATATATATATATACATATATATATATATACATTTAAAAATGAATCCTAATAGTTTAAGATGACCTTTTATGTAGTTAATTGGAACTGACCTCCCTGGCTGCAGAGTTGTTTTGTGGAATATTTTACATTGTATTTTATTTTTGTGGAGTTGTTGATATCACATGAGTAATTTAAATCAACATTTAACATATTCTCTGGATGCTGACTGACTTTAACTGTAACTCACACCAGAGTGCAAGGGTTCGGTATTCATACTCCGAAATAAGCAAAGCAAACTGGCCCAGGGCCGCCATCTTGTGGCAACTAGATCTGTGTGCGTTTACCAAGCGCCAAACATTCATGTCAGTCTGTGGTTTACAGCGTGTACTTCTGTGCCAGAGGCTCAAACATTCAAAGATCTGCAGCTCCCTCTAGTGAGCTTGTTGTGTTCCACCTGTCGGGCCATGTTGTGCCTGCAAACAGGTGCAGAGAACCAGAATAGTTTGCCGTGGTTTATTTCAGTTCCCTTCTTCCTCCCCTCTGCACAGACTGCTGATTGTGACTCTGGTTGAACTCATGGCAGCGTTGCCATCAGGGGGCACAATATTGTTCCAGAGTCATTCTCATGTAATCTAACTCCCATAAATGCCTGCTCTATGACGGACCAAAAAAAAAGCCTATCCAAGTTAATTTGCTCATTAATTGTTTGAGACAATTTATTTTTACAAATTGTATATACTTTTTTGTTTTTGTTACTGGTGACTAGTTTTTCAAAAACACCATCGCATGCTTTGGAAAAGCAAAAGTTTCAGCAAATGGGCTGAACATGCGAAAAGCAAGCAACATGTTTTTTTCTTAGACAAATGAGCATTTCAAGATTTAGATCAGAAGTAGATCCAGTTAAATATGGTAGTAGGGTGGCAGAGTTAATATTTAGGTCAGGTGTATCAGTTTGTAAGAATTTATTCTACCTCCTGTCTTTGAGCAGAAATCTAAAGGAGGAAGGTACTCAGGAGTAACGGGACAGTTATCCATGTTTATAGGAATCACATATGTTTCGGGTCTACCCCACTTGAAGGCAGTGCATGTTACCTGCTGGCTTCCTCCCTCCAGCTCCACATGTTTGAGCTCCCAGAAGCAGCGCATGGTCTCCACCTTCTCCAGGTGTCGGTAGAAGGCCAGTCGGCCCAGACGGAGGCTGTTGCTGCGGTTGCGGATGGCCTTCAGCCCCTCCATCTTTTCAACGATGGGGGACATGGGTATCGGGGGCGGGACGGTAGATGACGGGAGTTTGACATTCTTCTTGCCAGAAACAGACTCGTCACACAGAATCTTGTCTGACCTGAAATTACAACAAGCTGTTTATTAACGTCTATCCTCAAAAACATATCATTACAATCACCAACAACACAACAGCTCTTCAATATGAAGCAATCGAAGCAATCAGTTAATAAACAGAAAATTCATTTTGACGGAACTTTATTTATGTTATCTCTGACACAAAACATACTTAAATATAGACGCGGCAATTTGAAAATGTGATGCTTTTCTGGTTCAAATCTTTGTAAATGTAATATATTTGGGTTTTGAATCGTTAATCAGGCAAAACAAGCTATTTGAAGGCATCACATTGGGTTTCTGGGAAATTTTGATGGAATGCTAATAAAATGTTCTATAAAGATATGTGTACATTTTTTGTGTCGACACTTGTTTATGCAAACGTTCTAAACATTACTTACTTCCAGGCCCTTTTGCTTTTATTGCTTTTCGAGAAAACTTTATATATTCGTGTTTTGTGCCGTTGCTTGGATAAAAGAAGCAATTTGAAGACCTTAACTTTTCGGAAACTGATTGACATTTGTCACTATTTTCTGATTTCATAAACCAAATGAATAATAGAGGAAATAATCTGCTGAATAATTGATTAAAAGAAATAAAAAATGAAAGTAATCTTTGATTAGAGCCCTATGTAAAAGAGACAACTAAGAAACAAAATGAATGTACTGCATCGTATTGATGCAAAAAGCTCCAGTAAACCCGACAGGATTGCCATAAAGCAGTCCTCTTCATAGTTTGCAACATTGCTTTCACTTGCCTAATGCAACCACCGAAATCCCCAAAAAATTGCTGCACTGTTGTAAACAGTAGAGCAAAATCTCTTGCCTAATCTAATTGCCCATTTCTGATCTGCACTGTTGAAATTGCAGCGCACACCATATGCTCCGACCCAGCCCTGCAGTGGGCAGCAGTCACTCTGATCCAATTGGGATGACTGATGATGTGGTGGAGAAATCCACCCTGACGCCTGCTGGCGACAGCTGGCTTTCTGCTTCTCTCTACCTGTTGAGCCTCTGGGGGAGTCATGGAAGATCACTGAGGATATTTATACCTCCTGCCTTTTGCTTGACAATTACAGAGGTCAGAGAAGAGCTGTAGTTTCAGCACAACGCATAAATCCGACTGTGTGTTGCAGCCAGGGATGTTTTTCAGCATCTCAGGGTTGGATTTCAACTCCAGGGCTAAAACCAAAAGAGTGGCAAGGGATGCACCTGTCACTCTTATTTATGTTGGACGTTTTACATTTGGGGATTTATTTACTCATTCTATAATTTATTTATTTATTTACTTTTATTCATTTACTTTCCCACGGATAGGGGGAACGGGTTTGGGATGCAGATGCACCAACTGTGCAGATCCATGTTGTTAATTAAAAAGGTGCACGGCTCCAGGTACAAGATGATTTGAATTTTTGAATTAATGACAAATGTCTGGATAAAGTCTGAAAATATAGTAAGAAGTTGTGTGGAAAAGTTGTGAAAACTCTATGGGATTTTACTACACAAGGCAGGTTGTAGCTTTTTACCAGACAATTTTTGAGTGTCCAACATGAATATTTACCACGAGAGTCCTAATGTACCCTTCAGACCATATAACAAAGCTGCTGTGATTTACAGAGTAGTTGTTTGTGCCAAAGTACCCAGACTTCACTACATTATAAAGGTAGTTACTCTTCTATTAACGTCACTACATGCAAATGAAGTAGACTAATTTTGCAGATTACGATTTTTGAATATTAATACAGTGAGCCCACTAAATGTAAAATGTAAACTGTATTTCTAAAATTTCAATTTCTCAGAGACTTTGAAAAGTACATTCATGCTTTAACATGATGCCAATGTATCTGAAATGAACGTTCTCAACTTTTTCTGCTGTAACAATATATCAGTTTTTCTGAATGCACAAACATT
The DNA here is from genome assembly GCA_016806645.1 of Ophiodon elongatus. Classification (NCBI taxonomy): domain Eukaryota; kingdom Metazoa; phylum Chordata; class Actinopteri; order Perciformes; family Hexagrammidae; genus Ophiodon; species Ophiodon elongatus. Next base: position 1,930,126 of record JACSYO010002134.1, read on the forward strand.
TCCCAAATGTTTCACAACGATACATGTTCCAGGCACGTGTCTATTATGACTATGTTTAAGTACTTTTCACTGGTAATACGTGTGATCTTTAGTTTTCTCGGAATACATTTGAGTACAGTTGTTTTATTTGTAGTATTTTTACATCTATATATTACTGCTTTTAATTAGTAAAGTTCCTCTGAGTTCTTCATCTACCACTCACTGTCGGACACAACAGGTGTCCAACCTGACCACCACCCAGCCTGTTCTTTTAAATTTAGTGTTTTGAAGAAGGTCTTTCAAAATCTCATGCCTGCTGTGCCAGTGTCAGCAGGAGGTGAGATTGGTCACAGCCCTGCAGGCCAGATGCTCCTGAGAGGCTGCGTTAAAGGTCACTCACTTTAAAGGGCTTTATTTTGGGTGCTCCACAGTACAGGGAGAGGGTCAGGGGGAATGCTATCACCCGAAATGGAAAGCGCCCATCGGTGAAAAACCGTTAGGAGGCAGGAGTTGTCACGGGGCTTGTTGTCGGACAGGAATTAAAGTTGAATAGATTGCTTTCCATTGTGGTCACTTTGACTCATTGCAGTTGCTGCTTTAACCGCCCCTGCCACATAAAGGTATTGTTTATGGTATGTGGCTGTGTTTTATGTGTTCATGCGCGCCAGTAGCAAGAGCGCCACTGTCCAAGCGATGCTGTAGTTTGTGTATGTTTACTTTGCTTGGCGGCCCTTGTAATCCCCCCCTCTATAAAATGGCAGGGGAGTTCCTATCTGTCTTCTTCATCATAATCCCTTCATGTAACTGATAGGAAGCCCTGCATGTGTCTCATAACTCTTAAAGTAGCAATGAATCATGGAGGCCCCAGAAGACTGAGTAAGTCCACGAGTGTATGTTTAGATGAGTAAAAAGCCAAAGAAAAAAAAAGAAGGGGGGATTGTCATCATTCAAATCCAACCAAATGTGCCGCGAGAGCAAAGTGATGAGAGATAGAAACATCGCTGTGAAAACCTGCCCAAGGGAATGAAATATTCCAAAATCTATTCATACTAGTTGTCTATAAGGGATTAAAACTAAATGCACAGCAAGTGCTGATTATGACAGTCATGCTAAACGGAGGGGACAGCATCACAGTGTTTTTGGTACTGTTAAATTAGTTCTCCACGTTCAGGACTGCTGCCAAATGCTGTATCAAAGTCTGTACTTAGCTGTGGGCTTATTGTAACAGGCTAATTGTACAAGCTGGGGACAAAGGAGAGCATTAAAAAGAGAGGCACTATAAGAGACGGTAGCGGCAGGTGACGATTCCTACAAAAGTGACCCTGGTTAAAGCTAACCTTCAGCGATAACAACGTTTGGGAAATTCTCTTTCTTCCTGTCTTTGGTCACAAAACACAAATAAGTTTCATATTTATTTACTTAGTATTTATTTTTATCTGGCACAGCAGTGGGCCTCCCAGACCGGCCTGGTGTAGAATAACAAGCCAGACTTGAATATTGCACAATGACTCAGGGTGAGCTAGGTCCGCCCAGTCAACATCTCATGTGGCATATTCTGAAATGAAAATCTAGAAATCGCCCCTGCTTCTGCTTTATCCGCTGCTAGGTGAACAGTTGTTGCAGTCGCTCTCAGCTGGGATAACATTAATTAATCGAGGGGAGACACAGAGTCCGCTGCACGCATGTTTGCTTGTGTTGTGTTCATGTGTGCATGCATCCATATATATACTTGTGTAAAATATGGCCTAGCTCTGCTCGGGATTTGTTGTTAAATGTGAGCATGGTACAGAATCAGCAGGGCAGATTAGGGGTCTTTTTTAGGTATCAGGCCAGGACGGAGAGTCTAGGCCCAGACGGCCTGAGTGGGAGGGGCGGCCTTAAGTGGTAGGTCTTCACCTCAGGGTGCTATCTCTCTCTCAGGGGCCTCTGTTGTCCTGGTTTAGTAGTCGCATGGAAACAGCCATCAAAGCCTATAAACCATAGGAATGTGGGGAGGTGTCTCTGAGTGTGTGTATGTGTGTATGTGTGTGTGTGTGTGTGTGTGTGTGTGTGTGTGTGTGTGAGCATGGAGAAGAGAATAGAACGGCACAGAGCATCATCATCTAACCAAATTTGTCTTTGGTTTCGACTCAGTCAAAAGAAGCAAAACTCTTAGTTTAAATATAGAAAGCAGAAGTCAGTGAATTACAGTAAACACACGAATGAGCGCGAAAGACTTCAAGAGAGGCCTCGAGTGTAGATCTCCAAATTCCCTCAGCTAAAGGACACGCTGTTCAGCTGCAACCTCGTTCACCAGAAGAGAAAAAAAAGGAAATTACTGGACATATATCCCAGTCCGCTCTCCTCATTAGTGGGGATACTCAAGTGACAGCAGCAACTTCTTTAGTTAATAGGCATCAAATTAAAAGTGTTGACGCCGACACGATAATATCAAGTGATCAACAGGTTTATTTTTCCCCGTCTAAACTCGACATTCCCTCCTTTCCAGCCTGCCAGCTCGTTGCGGCTTTCACCACGGCCGGAGCCAAGTCATGATCAAAGTATCACTGCCATAGCTCTCTGGAGTGTCCAATGCAAATAGTTGGACCGAGGATGTCCTCTTAGGACGCGGCCAAATTGCTAAGGAACCCAGGCGACCTTAAAATTCTGCTCTAAGTGCCATATAAACCATACGCAAAATAAACACATACACAGAGTGTATATGTATAAATATGAGTCCAGTAACTCCCTCCAGGCTTCTCAGAAAATACACAAACACACAACTTCCCCACACACGCTGTACAGTATGTACAGATACACACACTCATTTGTGTCCTAACGGACATATTTGGTGCCAACTGCCCTTCCAATCCGTCACACTGACAACAACTCGGCAACCACTGCAGAAGAGTGTAACTGTAGAGCTTCCACTCAATGTACTTTTCCATTTCGCCAAGAACAAAGCGCAGCCCTTAATTTAGTCCACAGCAGATAGAGTTGCATTCTGCTTTGCACCAAAATCATGGAAGAACCAGCGGTGGAGTAAAATAGATTATTTTCTCACTTGTTTTGTTTTTTTTAGGGAAAAATAGATTCTTATTCTTGTCCGGTTTGTTGAGCTATTTCACATAAATATAATAACACAACCCTCAACGTGTGATATGGGAGGTCTCGTTTGAAGAGTTTGAAAATGATTACAACGTACTCCATATAACTGCAGCGTACCAGGTTTGTTTCCCGGCTTTTGGGCCTTTCTTGCATGTCATAACACCCCCTCTCTTTCTCTTTACCCCATTCCTTCACTGTTCTCTGTCAAATAAAGGCAAAAATGTAATCCCCCGCCCCACAAAAAAATAAAAATAAGATTTGAGGTTGTTTTGCTTTTGTCTTTCACCTCAACGTATTTCAAATATTACTTTAGTATTCATTTTAAAAAGTATTTTTTCAAATATCATTTCAAGCCAAGCCCAGGGTAAATGTGCGCTAAATGCATCAGTATGCCTAGCAACTTGAAAAGTGGCACCTTGCACTGTGCGTAACTGATACCGCAGGAAGAGAAGGTGCTAGAATTCAAAACATGATCATTATGCAAGTATAAGACTGCTTTACATTTCTGAGGATAGTCGGCATAGGCAGATCCGAAATATCTATTTCAATTAGGGACAGTGAAAATATTGATCATATAGTTGAAACAGAAGACTCACCCTTGGTAGTTGTGGACATTCGCAATCACCAAAATCTTCTTCTCCTTTCCACCCATGTCTCTCATGGGTGTGATGGAGTCAGGCTCTCCAGGTCTCCTCTCTTCCTCCACCGGTTTGTGTTTTTAGGTCCTGGCGCTGGATGCTCTCTTCACACCAGCCAGCTGGGGCAAATTGATCCAGTGTGACAGACAGACAGCCAGATCAGGAGAGACAGCTCATTGGGAATCTCTGGCTGCTTGTGGCTCTCTGCAGTGGGAGCCACAGACGCACCAGATAAGCACCAGAGGGGGCGGGTGAGGGAAAGAGAGGGTGTATGGGTGGAGGGGGAGGAGTAGGAGGAGGAGGGGTGGGGGGGGGTCTGCTCTGGGACGTAGAGACCACAAGCAGGGACAGAGCGGAGGAAGTGTTCCAGGGAATGTGGCTTGTTATAATGGAACGAGTGGCATGCCAGAGTGCCATGTGTCTCTGCAAGACTAGGGATGATATACGTAGAGAGGAAGAGATAAAACAGCATGGGGGAGACAGGGTGAAGTAAGGAAGGAGCAAAGATACAGAGTCAGGTTTTAAAAGAGTATCCTCCTTGTTTGTTTAACAGTTTGCCTCTTGAAAGCGGTGGGAACGAGCTCTTAACACAACATTATCACCAAGTTATGAACAGAGTAACATGAGCATTCATTTAAGCCAAATACTCACTCTCCCTTTAGCTCTGTTTTTGGTCTCCACCAACTCCTGAGGGAAATATCTGTCTCTTTAGCTGCTAAATGTTCCACTATGTTCACCAGCTGGTCACTTAACCTGTCTTTGATGCGGGGAAGTTTACAGTCAGTTTTTAGAGTTATTAAAAATTCCTGCCTGCTGTGACTGCAACTAATTACACTGAGCGGTGGGAGGGAACCAAAACAGTTAAGTTGCAGGCCGAAAAACAGATACAATGAGTTGAAAGACTCATCGGTCGGGTGCTAATTATCTGTGGGTTCATCACTATGACATGCACGTGGTCATTTGAGCCGTTGTTGATAAAAATATCTCGATTACAGCAGCTTTAATCAGTCTTTAATCTGTTTAACCAGGACGGAGGGGCAAGCATGGCAAATTAGTTTAGACTACAAATGCTATGACATATGGCATCAGTCTACTGCGTCAATATTCACTGCTCATGTGTCTGTCCCAAATGAAATCTAAATAGATGAAATAAAAGGAAATAAGCACGTGAAACCAATTCACGTCATGTCGAAAAAGTACGAGTTCCTCGTGTACGTGTGCAAAAATAACAGCATACATAGTTAAACCGAATTCTCATTGAAAGATTCTACTCAATTACTGGATTAGTAGCTAATGTCAAAATTCCCCAACACGTAAAACAACATGGTGGAATGAAACACGAGTTCCTTCCGATGCGCCGGCCTTTCACAGGCCTCATTATCATGTGCTGTGTTTATCACCATGGTTTGTTGTTGTCTTGACCTTCCCATTAGTGAGCTCAGTCTTTAGTCTTCGGTCCTGACACTGAATCCTCCCTCGCCCCTCTGTCGCCTTCCTGTCCCTCTACCTTCTCTCTCTGTGCTAATTGGTGATACCGGTGCCCGAGGCTGTCGGGGTTTAACGGAGCTTTACGTCGGTGCAAAAGTGTCGCCCCGGGCCAAATGTTTGTATTCCTATATTTAGCTCGCACTCAATTTGATTATGTTGGGACAATAGTAACGTTTGGCACAGGGGGAAATATGGCAGCACGGAGTATCGCGCGTATGGCGGCAAAAAAAATGCCAAGAAGACGTGTTGCAGCAGCGGGAACACTCAACGCTACAGCTTCCATGAACCGCTCCGTGTTTCACTGGGAGATAAGATAAAGTGTGCCAGACACTCTGCTGCTCAGACCTGAAAAGCAACACGCTGTATAATGAAGGGAGCCAGTGAAATCTTTATCTGGAAATAAAATTTATTTTAAACCAGTAAATTATGGCGCAGTTAAACAGACAGCTGCTGGCTGACCTGACCACCACCACCACCACCACCACCACCTGCCTTCACCTCTCATAGTCTGCTTTAAACTGGGTCGTTCAAGAGCCAGCATGCCGGCTTCTACCTCACAGACACCAAACATCTGTTATTCCTTTCTACCATGACATACCAAAAGACCATGAACTAAAAATATTTTAAAGAGGAAAATCTCCCTTTAATAATGTTAAATATATATGAGGTGGGGTTTTTTTTTTCTCAAGAGAAGGTATCAACTTTACTCTTACATTTAAAATTAAGTTTGTTAATGTGGCTCACAGTAAATTAAGATGAAAAATAGGTTATACCGTTTGTAGAATGACAGCTGACTCTCAGCTGCTTTTATTTCATGTTTTTATCTTTTCAGTTTGGTGTAAAGAAACTTTGGATTTTCTTTTTATCCAAAACTTTTTTTACACACTGTTAAATGAAAAATACGTCATTGCGGAAATATGTTAAAAACTAAAACTGTCACAAAAAATAAAACTGACCATAGTAAATCTCATAAAACAAACATTGTACGCCACAGTTATTCCAGACAGAAAGTCGTGAAGTTTGATTTTAAGAGCTGCATTTCCTACGAGGTATTTCCAGGCTATTTGTTGCGTAAACCGTCTGGTATGGTGGCGGCAGAGCGTTTAGGATGTATCATATCACGATTCCTGCGAGGGTCGCATCAAGTGTATTTCCTGCACGTGAGCTGCAAAATAAAAGATGCAGACTTCGGAGGCTGGCGTAGGTTTCCAAACTTTCCAGGGAACCTCAATCAGGAAGCCAGATTCCTTGGTGATCCCCGAGAAGGTCACAGCTGTGTGCGGCTGCAGAGGCTTTTTTCCCCCGGGCCGACCGAGTTGAGGGCGCCGTTGTTTGCCTTGACCTGTGAAGTGCATAAATGGAAGATGGGGATGATCAGTAAAGTACTCCGGCATGATCGCATGTCTAGAAATCCGCAGCACATTTATAGTTCTGCTGCCTGGTTACAGACACGTAATGATGGAGTTTTTACTCCATGTTGCAAAAAAGCTCAATAATGAGGCCTATGTGTGGTACTAGAGTGGTAGAATGATGGCTTCACGCAAGTGCCACCAGTTTAACGAACAAATAGCAATATAATATATAAGGGTGGGTGTGGATGCATCATATTTTCACATGCCTGAGGTTTTCTGTATCTAAGTCTACTATTCCAATCTTTACCTGCTTTCTGCACAGATCATGTGTTAAATTTAGATACAGCTTCTAAAACTTGGGCCAAGACTTACATATGTGGAATATACCTTTCATATCATATATCATACACCGATGCTTGTTTTATGAGTTTGAATGAAGCGTGTTTTTCTACGAAGCCTTGCAGCCCATGAGTGTCGAGACGATGGGTTGTATTTATTCAATCTCACAATACAGCGGTGGTCGTTGCAGACGCACCTTGGCGGGCATCCGAGTGCACCTTACTAAACACTCTTTACCTCCACCTCGTTCTTTTGGTCTGCATCACTGCTTGCTAACTTCAGACCACAGCCTCACCGAATCATAGACCCGTAAACTGCACACATGCGCAAGCGTTCGCAGTATTCTTAGACCAATTTGTGCTTTGCCGAATGATCCTCTGTGGGTATTTCCCAGCTATAGCACCGACTGCTGATGGTACAAGTTCCCATCTTAGGCGTGTTTTCTCCAGCAAAGAACATCGGATGCAGTTCTGCAAATCAGAGCATGTAATTACAAGCAGGTTCTTTGACGGATGGGTAAGTGCTTAGCTAAATAGCTGGAGAAATCTGAGCAAACACAGAAAGAGCTGGTACGCGGTGTCCCTCCAGAATCTGTATCAAGTACGTGACACCTTATTTAATTGCATCTAAGGGGAGCGTCTAACTCTGGAGTCCACGCATTAAGCTGAGGTCAGTATTGTGATCATGATACCTTAGTAGTATCTGATGATATGTTATGAACTATTCACTATGGCAACGTGTGTTCAGATTGTATTCAGTCAGATATAGACACACCCGCACACATTTTGTCCATGCAGATACAGACTTACACTCGTTAACCCGCCATGAGTGAGCCCTGCACCTTAACTGCAGACTTTTGATTTAAAGCTTCCCTCATTAGTTTTTTGTTGTTGTTGTGATGAACCGAGAGGGAATCATCACCCGACTGCAGCTCTGCAGAGCTTTACTGCCTCTTTTAGCTGATGGTTTTGGTTTTACGTCATCAGCGTTTTATCGTAACGCTCTCATCAACCCCATTTACAGCAGCAGCAGGAAGTAGTCGTTTTTTAGCCAACCGGTTCTGATAAACCCACTGGGCACCACCTGCCCAGCACAAAGCGGCAGACAGACGAGGTTTAAAAACTAGCTGGGGAGGAAAGTGGAACATCTATCTTTTTCTCTGAAGGTAGTGGAGACCAAACCAAAGCTATAAGAGGAGAGTCAATATTGGACTTGCGTTCATCATGTAGACACAACACAACTCCAAATGAATGACAAAGTTGCTCTGTGTTTGATAAATATTAAGAACTTTATATGGTGATGATATGTAAAGGGTGTGTGTCAATCAGATTGTTTTTGATACGTTAAGCCTCATGAACGACAAAAATCATTTACAGGAGTAGATCATTTTGGGAAAAATACACTTACTTGCTTTCTTTAAGAAATAAATATAGATGCAGGGGAATATGGCTACCTATGTCTAAAGGAGAAAAATAAACCTCACTACTTTACACACATCTCATTTGTTTAATTGGTAACACATAAAAGTATGAAAAACCATTCATCATGTTAAGCTGTTAAACCCTTCCTGACTCTTGCTCCTGATTAGACCTGCAATCATTTATTTTTGGGCCACTTGCAAGGCAGTAGAAACATCACTATTTAAGTCGATACGGTGAACTTGTCAGCAAACAGTTGCTTATTTGCGATGAGAGTGAACCCGACTTGTAACGTTGAGGGCTGGGCAGCCAAAGTAATGAGCTGAGACTGAAACCCACTAATGCACAAACGTGGGGTTCATAGCAATCTCATCATTTTACTTTCGAAAAGAAAGCAAATCAGCGCTTTCCTAAAAGATAGAACAACTACTCATATTTAGTTATAAAATGCAAAGTAAGGCCAGAGTTAGAGACCAGACCAACTCTGTATCCTCCGTCTTTGTCCAAGAACTCAGACTACCAAGTACTGCTTCGGGTTGGGATCAAGTTATTTTTGATGTCCCATGAATTCATGTTCAGTACAGGTAAGCTGTTTGACCTTGGCTTTACACCTACATCCAACATTGTCATGGCACAAACAACTCATCGCATCTGTTTATTCTTTCACCACCTGAGACCACTTTATACAGACTTCTGTTTTTCCGGCTTAGGCCTCCTGTGTCATGGCTGCCGCAGCTCAGCGAGTAGGCTTTAGGGGATACAGGCCTTTATTTGTTTTGCAATTTGTGCCATTTAAGCCATGGTCCTCTCGAGTTAATAACTGTTAACTGCTGGTCTGGGGCATTAGAGTGTCCTTCATGGGCCTGCTGAAGGACAAAGGAAAAGTAAGGTAAACAATGTGAAATTCTCACACACACACACACACACACACACACACACACACACACACACGCACACAGCCCTCAGCCCCTGCCTGCTGCATCTCACACTCCTAAATAAATCAGAATAACAATGATGAGATTTATGAAGGGTCATATACTCTGCCAACATGCCCTGTCTCCTGCCAAGTATAACATATTGAACAGAGAAGTGTGCCACCATTGAATTCTAGGTCAGTCAAAGGTCCACAGTCCATAATAATCAAAATACAACATTGGAACCAATTGTCTCTCTGTAACTGTTAATACAGAAATAAGAACCTGATCACAAAGAGGCCTTATTGTTTACTGTTTGTGTTTTTGGATGAATTTAATGAAATTTAATGCTGATTGTCCATTTAAAGGAGCAACCCACTGCATTACGTGCCAAAGTCAATAATATTACATAGTTTGTAACAACGTAGTTTTCACATTGTCATTTGATTAGAATGACAGTTATATAGTGGGGGAGGTTTTCTGCTACTGCTGCATGAGCTGCACGTGTCCTTTTTCACGTGAGGACTGACATTGCCATTAACTTCCTCAAGGCTATCCCTGTTTCCATGTTCTGTTTCCCCTCCTGAATGACATGGCTGATGAGTACATGGTCCATCATGAGGCCTTCTGATGATAGACCATGTTGACAGGACAAAATGGAAATACCAACGTCAATAGCGGGAACAGAACACCTCGCGGAGGGAGGGACTACCCTCTTTCATCTGAGTCCCCCACCCATCCCACACTCAGAGGGCAGTTAGGGGATGACAGCGTGGGAGGGATTGTAGTGGAGGTGGCCCAAAAATCTGAAAAACTGTGTAAACATGTTGACGTGTTTAACAATAAGATCAGATCATAGGATGATTTATATTGTCCGTTTGTCCCACCAATATGATTCTCTTCGGTTGTCACTTCTACAGCTTTCATCCGCGGGACAACACATCCCTCTGGCTCCCTCTAGTGGACCACACGTGAGGACGTAATGGCAGATGTTAAGTAATCTCTGTTTGCATTTGCATTGATTGCCTTTGTTCATTTATCATGCGGATGTTGGGCCCCTGCAGCCACTAGAGACCCCAAATTGTGTCCAAAAGCAAGCAACATGAACATACTCATTTGTATATTATCTCCACAAAATAATGATCACATTGCAGTATCATTCAGCTTTGCATTTTCTTCTTTAGCAATTGGTAGGCTTAGAACAAATTATGAAAGTCACATCAACTTCCTCTGTTCATTTTCGTGATTAACCTTTTCTCTTTTTTTCCACTTTCTGTGAGGAACAAAGTATACTGAACAGAGCCGATGAAATTCTTCTTAAGCACATCAATGCACTTAAAGTAAATGGCTCTCTTGTCTCAGGGAGGCAGGGCAGGGCTGGCTACCACTCCTCAGTACCTTTTTGGGAAAAGCCAAATATTGAATATTGGCCTCAAATCCTTTGTCAGATTCTTAGGCTTGTTTCGACTCTTTATTCTTTGACTAGATATTTTCTGGTCTGAATTGGCATGATGATTTATAGTACATGTAAAAACTCATGCGTAAGGAAGAAAGAGGGGGGGAGGGTTTCTGTACTGGGACAGGCTATAGTATGGCGGTTATGTAACACAGAGGTCTGGAGTCCAAGGGTTGTTATGAAACAGAAATGTTTATCAGGTTTCAGTGGTTGTCAAGGCTATACTGTAAGCCTTTGTGACGGGTGGAGACAAGGTATAAGCTTGACATAGTAAATCATACAGGCACACCTTTAGACACGAAATGTTCCAAAAGAACAACCTGTGCTTCTTCTCGGCAGAGGCCATGTTACATTCACCCTTCAAGCCCATACACTCTTTATTTATTTTTATTATTTTCTTTAGGTTTATTAAAATGTCTACCATGATCCAAAGTGGAAAGAAACAGCAGCTGTTCACTGATGGTCAGGTCTCGTGAGTGTAGGGTTAAATGACAGTGAGACATATTACATTAATGAGACAAAATATTACTGAATGATTTTGTTTTTTGTGTAAAGTTTTATAATAATGTTCAATAACCTGTTTTGTATTATTTGATTATGATACATTTGTTCATGCCTTAAATAAGAAAATTTCGAAAAGATACTACTTTAAGTAAGGCAGGCGTGAAAATGTATTTTCTTTGTGAAACCTGAAGACCACCAAGTAGACCTCATATTCTGCACTCTGCACATGTTTCCATCCAGAATTCTATTGAAACCCTATTTTCTGGGCTCCAAAAAGACAGAGTTATGCTCAGTTTTGAATATAAGTTTACGTTGGAAGACATATGGGTTCAAGATCTGACCAGTGGTGGAAGAAATAGTGATGTAGAAATACTCTAAGTTAAAGTCCTGCATTTAAATTTTACTTGAGTAGAAATATAAAACTATTAGCAGCAAAATGTACTTAAAACCCCAAAGTAGGCCTTCTCGTTATGTCGAATGAGCCATTTCATCAGATTTATGTTCTATGATTAGATTATAATTATTGATGCATTAATGTGTTCATCAATTCAATGTTGCAATTGGTAAATGTGGGGCTCTTTTTAACTACGTTATATACTGCGGAGTAGTTTAATCTATAATAATACTTCAGAATTTATTTGTCTATTGTATTTTGTATTGATAATCTGAATCAGCAAAATAACTAGTAACTACAGAGCATGTAGTGAAAATATGAAGTATATTGTGTACAAGTACCTCAACATTGTACTTATATGCAGTACTCACAAATGTTATCTATAAATATAAATGACATCACACGTCTTGATCTGAGCAGCAGACCAATAGGTGTAACTCCTTGGCAACATTTTGTCACAATGACACCAGAGGGTTACGTACTTTGAGTTTCATTCATTACAGTTTCATAAACTTGGGGAGAAATATGAGAAATTAATTTAGTGTAACAGAAGAATACAGTAGCCATATAAGACACCATGGCCACGTCTTAATGGTGTTCATAATATTCCTGGATATTTGGGGAGGTTTAGTGACAAAAGGAGGAATTAATAATGCAGGATTACACAACACATCTCAGATTCTGATATTAAAATAAAATATTGACTGCTATTTTGCAGATATATTTATAGACCTATATAGATATATTTATCTATATCTATATAGATAGATATAGATATAGATATATATATATATATAGATATAGATATACATATATCTATCTATATATAGATATATAGATATAATATATATATAGATATATATATATATCTATAGATAGATAGATAGATAGATAGATATCTATATATATAAAAAGAAGGGTGTGGTTCTACTGGATGATATTGGACTCGTAGCCTCATCTTCCTATACTCATGGTTAAGCCTGTACAAATGTTTTCACAGCACTGTATTTGTTCCTTTTCCCCCTTCCTCCCTATAATGGCATGTATTTGTAACCAGTCAGTGACTTATCGCCCAGTCACGCGTCCCACCCACAGACTGCAGTGACACCACTGTTAGTGTTCCATATAAATGAGGCGCGTTGGACTTACGGGTCCAACCAGTGACCCTGCGGGTTGTGCTCTCTGTGCTTTCAGGGGCTTTCCTCTGGCTTTTGCGGTCTGCGTTTTGCTTTTACTTCCCTTGAGCGCGTGCGAGCAGAGCACGATCCAGTCGTTGCGGGAGGACCATCAGGTAATGTAACAATGGAGCTAATAGGCCTGAAACACACACGCGCGCACACACACACACACACGCACACACAAACGTACACACAAACGTACACACAAACGTACACACAGGCACCGTGTGGTATGGCTATAATGCTGATTCCGGACATGCATTCTGCGTTACGTATATCGGCTGTTCGAGAGGGTTGTGTCCGGGTTTATTTCCGGGTATCTGAACGCATTTTCACTCGCTCCGGGCAAAAAAACTGTGATACGAGTCAGAATGATGCATGTGAGAAAATACAACATTTGATACAAAGTTAGTGTCTAATACGTTCAAAGATTTTGAAATTGGCAAAAAGCTTTAAAAAGTTAATTACCATAATATTATTATATTCTACGCAGACGCTACCCAGTATACACCCTGGTGCTGGATGGAACGTTTCAGTGCCTTGCATGAGGATCCAGTTAACCACAATACCAATAGGCTGCATGGGAAAATAGATTATTTTTAATCATTATAGATTGTGGTTCAAATATCAACACCAATGCATTAACAAAAGGGAGGATAAAGCTTTCTGTGAAAGTTTAATTGAATCATTTTTCTTTTGAGAGCATATCTATTTTTACGTAACTTATACGAGGGTTTCACAGGCTGTGAAGAAGAACGAAAAAGGAAAAACACAATACCTTTCAAAACATTGCCGATTATTTTTGTGGCATTTAGCCTTTATTTTAACAGTTGACAATAAAGTGACAGAAAGTGGGGAGGGAGGGAGCAAAGGAGATGACGTGCAATTGCCCCTTTAAATGCAATTCACATTTATTTTTACTGTGCTGTTAACAAGGTATGAAATGTAGAGGTTCTCTCTCCTAAAATAAATAGGATACAGTTTGTGTCCTATAAACGTCAACTATGAACCATAAACCATGAAACATTAAAATCTGTCTGAAATGTGTTTTACAAAATGGAATCATACTGTACAACAATTTGAATGTCATTTGCTCATTACAGGAAAAGCGTACAGCATCAGTCATGGCCGCCATCAGCAGCTCAAACACAGACTTTGCCTTAGAGCTGCTCCGCACTCTGAGCCAAACAAATCCCGCGGGGAACATCTTTGTCTCCCCGCTGAGCATCAGCTCGGCCCTGGCTATGGTGTACCTGGGGGCTAAAGGGGACACCGCTGCTCAGATGGCGAAGGTCAGCACACTGTCTCTCTATTACATGTTTATTAAAATGTCATAAACGTTGTGAACCGCAGTCATCCTGGCCAGTTTCCAGAAACCATGTTGTGAGTTATGAAGTTCAGGCTGTTTGCATGGGTGTGTGTGTGTGTGTAGGCACAGAAGGAAGGGTGTGTCTTCAGACAGCCGAAGTCTAATGAGACCTGAGCTTTGACCTCAAAAAGCTCCCTTCAAACAAGTAACATATTGTTTGCTTAGAAGCCGGTGGTTGTAAAATCTGGTAGTTGACAATGAGGTTTCAGTTCACCTTCAGTTTGGGAAGTTCAGTGAATCCTCTGAGCATTGTTCTCCTTTATCTTATTTTGATTAATGACTTCTGTGTTACAAACTATGTTCGCTCGAGCCAAAGGGAACCTTTTCGTCCGCAGTGGTTCAGCAGGTTGATGATGAACGATTGACTTCATGAAGACACAAAACACAACAGCATACAGAAATATAGAAATACACTATATGATGTATGAGGACACATGAACAGTACATCCACCCGGCTGCAGGGATTTGATCCTATTCAGCTAAAGCGGAAACCTCTATTGCTGAGAGATGAACGACACAGGGACGACATCCATATTTTATACAGTCTATGGTTCAGCCACGAGTGAGCATGAGTGAGTTCGGCCCACTGATGTTGGGCGATAAGGCCTGGCTCCCTATTGGCTTTCCAGTTCATCCTGAAGGTGTTGGATGGAGGTCAGGGCTCTGTGCAAGTTATTTTACACCAAAGTGGGGAAACCATTTCTTGCATTCCTGGCTTTAAGCACGTAGCAAAGAAAAGCCTTCCCAAAACCATTGACACAAAGTTGTCTAAATTGTAATTGTATGCTGTATCATTAAGCTTTTCCTTATTTGTATTTCCTCATAGCCCTAGACCCAAAGTACACAATAGTATTGGGGCATGCCTGTCTGCACACTTTTGGCCTTGTCGTGTAAACTATGGAGAGAAGGCACATACATGTAACATTAAAACGACATACATGACTAAATATTACAATTCTAGAACATTTTAATAATAAAAGATAATATTGAACATAAAGCTCATACAGTACAGTAGCAACACATATTGTACAGCGGGGCCCTCTGGTTGGCCTTATAGCGATATCTAGTAGGCTGCGGAGGTACTACCAAATGGGTAGATTAAATTCATGTACATAAATAATGTCAAATTAAAATACAGTGCATTTCTTTTGGTAAGGTGTTCCTCTGAACTGTTTAAACAATCTGAAGTGGGCCTTAAGTTACAAAAGATTTAGACAGACATGTTGACAGACTGGAGGCAGCAGATGAGGCTAGGGAAATTCACATCCAGCACCCGGACCATCAGCACTGCCGTCTCCCAGGGATGTGTGCTCTCCTCTCTGCTCTTCTCCCTCGACACCAACGACTGCACCTCGGAAGACCCGATGACAGCGGACTTCTGGAGGAGCCACCAATCACCACACTGAACGGAATTGCTGTGGAAGCCTTCACGGTTCTGTCATCCATCATCTCCCAGGACCTCAAGAGCTGCTGATACAATTCTACACCGCAATAATCCAGTCTGTTCTTTGGATCATCCACCAAACAGGGGACAGGAACAGACTACGACAAACAATCAGGAGTGCAGAGAAAATCAACCAGGACTTATTAACCCTCTGGGTCAGGAAACGGGCGAGAAACATCACAACAACACCCTTCACACCGTTCTCCCCTCTGGTTGGCGTTACAGAACACTGTACGCCAAAACAACCAGACACAGGAACAGTTTCTTGCAACTTGCTTTCACTCTGTATTGTATATCTGTATTTTACTTAAATATCCAGGTTTTCTAATTCAGATTCTGAACCCCTGATGTGCAGCATAGAGACTTGATAATATTACAAATCATATTAACTGCAAAAGTAACCAGATTATTCGAGGTCTTAACTAGCAGTTACAGTAGTATAGTTTCAGAGCAGTGCAATGTCCTTACTTTTGACTCTCTGTAGCACACATTTTTTGATCCCAGATTAAAGTCTGTTGTTCACACTTTCACACAGGCCCTCTCATTCAGCTCTGGTGAAGGTGTCCACACAGACTTCCAGACATTGAACGCTGAGATCAACTCGCCATCCGCGTCATACATCCTGAAACTAGCCAACCGTCTTTACGGAGAAAATACTGCCAACTTCCTCCCGGTGAGTTTTCAGTTTACACTTCAATCACGGAAGAGTCAGATACTTGTATATACAACTTTACATGACTGAATTCATGAGATGCTTTCTCCTCACTGCAGCAATTCCTCGAAGCCACACAGAAGCACTACCAGGCGGACCTGAAGGCTGTGGATTTCATGGGGGCTCCAGAGTCCTGCAGAGCGGAGATCAACAGCTGGGTAGAGCAGCAGACAGAGAGTGAGTTATTCTTCTTAATTGGACACTAATTATGACCAATAATTAAAATAAAAATTATGTACTTGTACAACAATCATTTCATAGTGTACTTTAAGGGTGTCCACTACTAAGAATTTACATAGTCAAATCTGATTGGTCAAGTGTTGCCTATTGTCGACTGATCTTCAAATTGTGTTTGTTTTTTTCTCTCATTGATCCCCCTCTGTTTAAGCTTCATGTATCGATACAAAAATATTAAAAACAACAACATTAATGGCCAAGATACATGTGACTATCGCTTTGCTGTTGTTTCAGAATGGACAGTGCTGTTTGTTGTGTCTCTGTGCGGAGCTGTCCAAAGTACTGAAACAGAGCGGAGATCAGAGGATAGACAAACAGACGGACAGACAGACAAACACAGTTTCTGAGCTTGTTTGCTTTTTGTGCTTGTAAATAGGTCTTTTGGCCCCAATTCCATTTTACCTGTTGTATCAATCCACAGACAGAAGGGAAACGAGGTGAAAAGAGAGAGCGAAGCAGCAAGCAGCTGTTTTGACGAGCATCCTTACATAAATTCAAAATATATTTAGCGTTCCGATAGGGCTTAATTCTAACGTGAACAGCAGCCATATGTTGTTATTATTTAGAATTCCTGATGCTATCGCTAAGATGCTGCTCCGATGGTCCATCAAATTTGGATAGTGCAACTTTATCCACACAAACTAAGGAGGTTGATTGAAAGCACACGTTATTTTCAAATTCTTATTATCAGTATTATTAATAGGGTCATATTTATACCAAAATAGGCTGTATATCATTCAGCACCCTCATTTAGCCTGAATGGATGTGATTACAAACACATTTTTGTTCCCCCCTAGTGTTCTCCGTAAATCAGGGTTCAACGCTTGCTTTGTCCCTGTATTTCCTTTCAGATAAGATTAAAGATCTTCTGAAACCAGGAACAGTCACTGCTATGACACGACTGGCTCTGGTTAATGCCATCTACTTCAAGGGAAACTGGATGAACCGCTTTGATCAGGCAAACACCAAAGAGATGTCCTTTAAAGTCAACCAGGTGAAGTTTGTAGATGTAGACGCGTGTAGTTTGAATACATGAAACGGTTTCACTCAGCCAACTGAGCCCCGATCCCCTTGATTTACTGTGTTTCCTGTGCGTTAGAATGAGGCCAAGCCGGTCCAGATGATGTACCAGATGAAGAAGCTGCCTTTCAACTACATTCCTGAGCTCGGCCTGCAGATCCTGGAGCTGCCGTACGTGGATGAGGAGCTCAGCATGTTCATCCTGCTGCCTGAGGAGTCCACAGACGGCTCTGACCCTCTGCTGAAGGTACGCTACCTTGAAGCAATTAGCTGTGGTAACTAGGGTTGCAAGGGATGTAAAATAAGCTGTAATGCACAAGTTATGAACCATTTGCACTCTTGGAAAAGTAAAGAAACAATACAACTAATAATATGTAGAATAATAAAGATTTTGCATCTTGCATAAGAGATCTTGATCTCAATGAGACTGCCTGATTAAATATACATACATTTAAAAGGATTAGTTCAGCTAAACCAAAATATGATTATTGGATGAAAAAGGCGCCTATGAGCTGATGCTTACAACTTCTTATTATAAATATGAGCTAGAGATGAAATATAGTGTGTGTGTTTTGTTCCAGCTGGAGAATGAGCTAACACGGGAGAATCTGGACGATTGGACCAACAGGGAAAACATGGACGTCCACTCAGAAGTGCTCGTTCACCTGCCCAAGTTCAAGCTGGAGGAAGACTACGAGCTGAACGAGCCTCTGGCCAAACTCGGTATGAGGGACGTGTTCTGTGGGTCGAAGGCCGATTTGTCTGGCATGAACGGGGAAGGAGGACTCTTCCTGTCCACGGTGGCCCACAAGGCCTTTGTGGAGGTGAACGAGGAGGGGACGGAGGCAGCTGCGGCCACAGCGGGCATGGTAGCATTTTGTATGTTGAGGGAGGCGCACTTCACAGCGGACCACCCCTTCCTCTTCTTCATCAGGCACAATAAGACCAAGTCCATCCTCTTCCTCGGCAGGTTCTCATCTCCACAGTAGACAGAACCAGCAGACGATGATATTGTGCCAATTGAAATAAAAAAATAAATGAAGGCTTTAATTTCTGGGATATTTAATTGAATTTAACTGATTTTTTGTGTGTGTGTTGTGGTTGAATCAATGGGTTATAAAACTGGAGTGAATAAAACAATAGACTTTTGAGTTTTAAAGTGACTACATTGTTAAAATGGAGGCAATCAGATTTTTTAAAAAGGATTTGACACTAGTTCTAATGAAATGGGTTTACAGTGAGGTCTAGATTATCCAGAGGAACTGGGAAAGCTTCTTGAAAAATAATTTGCTCCATTCACCAGTTTTATTGTGGTGACAGTAAAAATCTCTATAGACAAAACGATACATCTACACCGGTTATTACAGATTGAAATCATATTTGAGAACTTTTAGAAAAATAGATAAAGCATAAGAAAAATGAACGGCCTGCTTTGATGATAAATTTGCAAGACATCTGTTATTGTAGATCCCGACAGTTTGTTACACCTTTTACAATGATTTGTTAAATATCAGTGCATAGCTCCACTGAGCTGTGAACGAAATGTGGAAGTCATGAACTTCAGATGAAGTTCTGAGACGGCCTTCCTACCAAAGCAGATGAAAAGTCAGCCGCAAACCAAAGCATAAACCCGTAGGTGGTTCTGTGTCCTGTTAACTCGAGGTGACCCCTGTGTGGCTGTGCCGCCTCCTCTGTTCACTAAGGGGCAGTGATATCAATAATGTGTTTCTGAGAGATGCTGTGGCACAAATTATACAGAACCTACAGCAATGATACAAATATTGCTCCAACATCCTGATCAGAAGCTAGTCAAGGGCTGACCCCTGACCAAATTAAAAACTATATATATATATATATATATATATATATATACATTTATATATATATATATATGTGTATATATGTATATATATATGTGTATATATGTATATATATACATATATACACATATATATATATATATATGTATATATATGTATATATATATATATATATATATATATTTTGTCAAGAAAGTTCTAGTGAGTTTAATGACTGACAGACATGACAAAGTTAACTTAAATGGTCTGTGTTTGTGATTTCATGTTAGAGATAGCCTATTACCAAACCGGAAGGCGTATGATTACGTATACAAGTAAATGTTTCAAATTGTATCATCGTGACGTGAGCCATGTGTATTCAGTGAAACTTTATACTTGAAGCATGTTCAATGTCTTTCCAGTCTGAGAATAATTGCAACACTTCAGGGTGTCGTTTTGGGGCATTAAAAAAAAACAACCCAGCTGTTCGTCAAGAAACCCTTATTTTGAAGGTTATAACCGGAAGCACCTGTCTCTCTCTCTCCGGACAGACAGACCGATCAGATATGCGAGACTACGTCCAACCTGTCTTTTCAGCATCGGTGTAGTAAACAGCAACCGGGTGAGAAACAACTAAGTTAGGTTACTTTACACCCGTGTTGAACTCCGACGTGACGTCATTTCACTGCACGAGGCGGAAGAAAAGTAAGAACTGTTACTCGAGACACAGCGTTGAGTTGTCTCACTCGGGTTTAAGTTTAACTGACGACATCTAACGCTCGCTGAAAGGAATATGAGTGCAGCGGTTACCTGCTAGCATAGCTAGCTAACATCTACTTTAGTAACGTTAGCTTCGCTCGGCTCAAGAACGCGGTCCTATCCAGGTTGCTCTCCTCCAATGAGAAGCAGGCAGCGACCACAGGCTGTTTTATAGGAAGGGGATCAACAAACAAGTCGGCCTTTGGATACCCGACAAGCGAGGTAAGATAGTTAAGTTCGCTATAGTGAGTTGTTATTTGGTGGTTATTTGAGTCTGGCTTGATGTTAGTTTGCTGAACCTTGCTGCTCAATGACGTGGCATTTACCTGAGAACAGCTGAGTCAACACACCCACCTGGAGTGGGTGTGTTGCCTTCAGCGCCACGTTACCTGCTCCTTTGTGTAATAAAGTATAACCTAACTATCACTCATAATGTGTTTGTGTGACGCTTACGCTCCATTAAGTCTGTTTTTGGCTTTTTCTAGATGAGCTGTCGGGATGATGACGCCGCTCCGCTGAGGGTGCTGGTGACCGGAGGCTCCGGCTTGGTGGGCAGAGCCATACAGCACGTGGTCAAACAGGAGGGGGGCGCCAAGGAGGGGGAGGAATGGATATTCCTCTCCTCCAAAGATGCCAACCTCATGTGAGAGAATACTTCCTCTTGCTACTACCACTTTGCAAACGCTTGTTATTTTGGTACCAACACACACACAAATTTGTCTCGCTGCACTTAATCTCATTCTGTGTTATTGTGGCCTCCGTTCAGGAAAATGGAGGAGACGAGGGCTGCGTTTGAGAAACATCGGCCAACCCACGTCATTCACCTGGCTGCTATGGTTGGGGGGCTTTTCAAGAACATGAAATACAACCTGGATTTTTGGGTATGAGGAAGCCACGCTTCTACTATCACCTGTATTTGATTTTGGATCTGTTTTTGTTAAAAACTGATTTGTCTGTCCCGTCCAGAGAAACAATGTCTTCATCAATGATAACGTGCTGCAGGCCGCACATGAAGTTGGCGTGGTCAAGGTTGTTTCCTGCCTGTCCACCTGCATCTTTCCTGATAAGACCAACTACCCGATTGATGAGACCATGGTAACAGACCCGTATGTGTTCTCTGAGCTAGCGTCAGTACATTTGTAAATGGCAACTAACTTTACTTTACTTTCTTTGCACAAGATCCACAACGGTCCACCTCATGAGTCGAACTTCGGCTATTCCTATGCAAAGAGAATGATTGATGTTCATAACAGGTGGGAACTGATGGCTTTGTGCCGTGACATGTTTAGTACATACCCAATGTTGCGTGAATAATAATTGTCTGTAAAACTCTGTTTCACAGGGCGTATTTCCAGCAGCATGGGTGTTGCTATACAGCTGTGATTCCCACCAATGTGTTTGGTCCCCATGACAACTTCAGCATTGAAGATGGTCATGTGCTGCCAGGCCTCATACACAAAGGGTACATTGCTCATAGTAAGTCACATTCATAGCTCACTTTGTATTGGATCAATAATGAGACTATAACTACACATCACTACTTATAGCTGGGGTCGGTAACATTGGAGAAACCATCAAGACTTAGCTAGATTTGAGAAAATATCCTACCCAAAAACCAAGCCCAGTGTTGCTTTTCCAATGAAAAGTTTCTAAATGTAGTGAGAAAGTTGCTGAGTCTGCAACACCGACAGCCCATAGCTCCAAGCCTATTATCATAATGAACGTTTAAACATTTTATTAAAATATATTATGAGGATACTTTCATACACTGTATTTTGTTTTCAGAAAACTTAAGTTGTGTTGTTACCATTTATTTGATAATGAGTGAAAAACAGCAGGGTATAATGGGGGGATCCCTCTAAATCTTATACTCATTCTTGTGCATGATCAGAGGAGGGGAAGCCCCTAGTGGTCTGGGGCTCTGGCACTCCCAGAAGACAGTTCATCTACTCTTTGGACCTGGCTCGTCTCTTCCTGTGGGTCTTGAGAGAGTATCCAGAGGTCGATCCAATCATTCTCTCCGGTGAGTCCTCACACAGTATTCATAGTGGAAGCCAAATTGACTTCATAGTACTGATGTCTGTGTCGTGTCCACTGGTTCCAGTTGGAGAGGAGGATGAAGTGTCCATAAAAGAAGCAGCAGAAGCAGTCGTGCAAGCACTGGACTTTAAAGGGGAAGTGGTGGTATCCTTTTGATCATGCTAAGTTAACTGATGTCAAAGCAACTTTTTAGAGGTGTTTAACTTGGACCACGTTCAAGACTTGAGGCGGTTCCAAGTTATATTCAGCAGGGTCATTTGGATAACTCAGTAAACATCCTCTTGGATCAGATTCCTGGCAAACAAATTAGGTGTCCATGTTTTTGGTATGATCCCCAGTGTAAAACAATGTGCTGGTGGTTTTTGCTTGTTGTTGCACAGAGTACAAATTAAAATATCATGCATTTTTTATTTAACAGACTTGTGTATAATTGTTACTATAGATCCTTTATAATCAAAACGGCTATATCTCCAGTGCCATGTACTTACCTTGACCTTTGACCTTTAGTTTGATACCAGCAAAGCAGACGGACAGTTCAAAAAGACGGCGAGCAATGCAAAGTTGCACCGCTACCAGCCAGACTTCACCTTCACACCCTTCAAACAAGGTGGGAATGACTTGTGTGTGAGTGGCTGCTTAGATGCCATCAGTGCAGATATCTTAAATACTTAATGAAAATTACATTTATTACATCTGCTGCCTATCTTCACTAATATTTTCCAGCTCTTTCTTACAGCTTTAAAGGAAACCTGCGATTGGTTCGTTACCAACTATGAATCAGCCCGGAAGTGAAAAGTTGGTGCGCAGGGCCCGCGCTGTTGGAATAGAAGACTGTGATGGGAGAGGGATGGAAGAAACCAGAGGAGGTGGAGGGTTAATCTGCAAAGGTAGATGGATGTTACTTAATGAGCTCGTCAGTGGGACTGAAGATCTCTGCAACACCATCTAGGCTTGTTTCTTATTCGGGTATAAGAAGAAATCTAGTGTCTACATTTTTCACTATGGTGTTAATCATTTAAATTGTTAAATGACTGATTTGATCTTGGAATCCCAGTGCTGGCACAATTCAATGTTTACAGCAATTGTTCTATTTAAATCACGTAATTACCTTAATTCTTTAAAGGTTTGGAAGTTTAGGTGATCTAGCTTTGTCACTGTATTTAATTAACGCTTGGATGTTATTTTTACTCAGTATATTGGCACTGAGCAAAATAAATGTTTTATACCAATGTCTTAAGTGTCTCTTTAAAGGCTATGCCACACTGATCTGATACATTTAAGTTCATATTTTAAAAATAAAATGTGAAACAGCGATTGAATTTAGATTTTGGGACTGACTATTGCTCAGTTTGAACCGGCATACAGATGTATTAATAGGCAAAGAAATAATTTATTCACTTAAATGAACAGCATGCAGAACATACAATGACATCACAATAATAGTCGATTAGATTGTTTTGCAGAGAAGGCCCTCTTAACGTAGTTAAAAACATGGCAATAAAAATATAAAACAGCTGTAGTCTTAAAAAAAAAAAAAAGTGTAGTGCTCATTTGACAACATAGGAGGTGTGCCCTCCTTGGTGGAGTCTGCAGTACTCCTGTCCTGGCACGGCTCTCTTCTTACAGGTCTTCCCCGTCTTTGTGACCCCATTGCACAGCTGACGGCCTGATAGAGAGCTGCCGCAGAAGAAAGAAGTCATGATCAGTTTATTGTTAGGAACAAGCAACAGTTGAGACAAAAAGCTTAATCCAAAAAAATGTTTTGATAACATGGTTAGAGTGATATTGTTTGAAGTGTGATTAGAACGTCTGAACTGACCTGTTGCTGACTTGTGACGGTGTCGGACTCCCACTCCGTGAGTCGGTCGCAAAATCACGTGAGCCGCTCACTGCCTCAAAAACACCTCCAAGGTTTCTTGGGGGGACATCAGCAACCAGATCCTATGAAATTTAAAACAAACTGATGGCGCCTTTTTGATAATCCATGACGTACTGTAAATAGATCAGAATTTAGTCATCCCTCATGCAACAGTCACACTATTTGCTCACCGCTGAAAGAACTGGCTGTGGGACGAGCCAGGGAGTGGGTGTGCCAACAATCGGCGTAAACCTGGTCTCTGTCATCGGCTTCCTGTGAAGGTGGGGAGACACTGCAGAGATGCCAAAGTTACCTGGACACAAAGACAAGTGAGAGCAATGATGATTACTCACCCCGTGTTAACCTGAATGTGAGGAAAATCGTTTCTCACATTACTCATTATTTGTGCCTTTAGGTACAGTATATATGGCAAACCTGATATGAAGCTGTCTTGAGTCAACAGGTCATCTCGCTCCATGAAGCAATAATTTTCATCTCTGATTAAAAAAAAAAAAAAAAAAGATGAGTACATCAAATAAAACCAAGTACAAAGACAGAGGAGCACGTATCATTAAGAAAAGGTGTCGGAGCTGAAATGGTTACAATTATTTGATTAGTCAATCATAATTAATCAGCAACTGCTATGTTTTATGAAACAAAAATGCCCTACAAACAAGTATTTTCTGGTTTTCTCTTTGCATCAGTGTAAATTGAATTTCTTTTGAACTGTTTGGCTGACAAAAAAAAAATAGATAAAGTAATTAATCAAGAAAATAACTGCTGTGTGTAATTCATTAGCCTGTTGCAGCATAGACGGTATACGATGAGCTGTGCAGACTCACTTCTGCGGTGTGGAGGACATTGGATACGAGTGGCCGGATGAAACTGGCTGCTTCTGTGGCCCCACAATGTCACATGGGGCCAGTGGCAGCGGGGAGGCCGGCGTTACTCTGATCTGGAGGCAGGCCCACAACTGACTCACAAACCAGTGACCTGCAGAGATGGAGGAAAAAAACAACATTGTGACAACTACATGAGAAAATTGAGGACATTGTACTTGCCTCAGCATCTTCAAGCCTGTACCCAGAGAGAGGATGAGCAGCAGCAGGCTGAGGCCGCTGAGATCCAGCGCCGGCTGCTGGTTGACCTCGGCCACCGCGTTAAGAGACACGGTGAGCAGCAGCACGGCTCGAGAGAAACCGGGACAACGCAGGAACGACAGCAGGACTGCACACAGGACAAAGTAGCCCGTGTGTGTGATACACGTCCACATGGCCGCCAGGCTCAAACCTGAAATCACAAGGGAAATTAGATACCAAATAAAATCGTAACCATATTTAAGTAGTTTTAGGACAACTCAGACTATGGAGGATGACAATATTTGGCTGAGGGTTTGTTACCAACTAAAACACTTTCTATAAATACATTTTTTATGACAGTTGATTTTTTTTTTTGGCGCAATATGTAGTAGAAGATGCTTTTAACATCCAATCCAGTTTACTAACCCATACGACAAAGAAAAGCATAAAATCCTCACATTGAGAGATGTTAGTGTAAAGAAATTAGTGGATTGATGCGAAATAATTTTTTTAAAAACAAACAGTTGCCTATTCCTTTTCTATCTGATCAATTAAAATCACTTCAGCTCAATGTTGTATTTAAATAATTGTTAATTAAAAAGACGTCAGACCAAAAGTATTTAATTTTCAAAAATCAATTACAATTCATTGGTAGCAGGAAAGATAACAAACGTGGTCACTGCACGGTGTCAGGTCTCACCTGCCCAGCCGAGGTAGCCCTGGATCATGTGAAGCCTCCCCTCAATCCGACTCTGCATGTTATCCAGGTAGTGCAGCGTGGCTCCCAGGGTGCCATTCATGCGCTCCAGTTTGTCCATCAGGTCAGTGTAGTACTGCGAGGTCTGGTCCTGGTAGCGCAGAAACTCCAACATACTGTGGTCTGATCAGCCACAGGGGAAAGAAATGGAAAAATTGAAGACGACGCAGAGTTCAACGGCGAGTTTGAATTGAATTGTGTGATGAATTTAGATTCCATTACCAATTTTTTGGTGGATGTCCTGAGCTTGGTGTCTGACATCTTCGAGATCTTTAACAATCGCCTTGTGGCTGTCCTGCACCTCCGAGCCTTGGATCTGCAGGTGTTCGCTCACATTCTCTAAGAGGGGACAGGAAGGCCGGCCGAAGGGAATAAATCATTTAATATGACAGGGTGTGATATTAGATGGCAGTCCATTTGAAGGGGCAGAATAAACCTGTCAAAAATCCATTCAGACCATGAAACCGTCACGTTCATGTTCAGTAGTGCGAGACATCAAATCAGTCACTTATTTCTGACTGTAGAACATGTAAACAAGATAAGTAAGTATTTAGTGACCACATCCTTAGAAACACTAATTCTTCCGACAGCAGTTGGTTTGTTAAACTTTTTTTTGTTTATGATTTAAAGTAAGGAGTGTGCTCTGTATGTGCTTTCAAATACTAAGAGTGCAACCACAGTAATGTAAAGCCCAAATGCAGGCGCACATTTTGGTATGTCGACACTTCATACAGTCAGCACTGTGCTTGTCAAAAGTAATGTCTAAAAGCAGCCAAATATACCGAATGCTAAATGTTTGTCAGTGTGAAACACATGCGAGCCCTCACCCATTCTGTTTGTAATGCCCTGAATGAGATTGGCCACCAGTTCCTGTCCAGAGGCGATGAGGGCCTTTTCCTGGCCCAGACGCTCCAGGTTGTCCCTCAGTGAACTCTCCATCTGCCCCTGGCTCTCGTACAGCTCCCCCTGTTGGGCCTGCAGAGCACTGTGACCGTCCAGCAGCTTGTCCAAGGAGGCTGTGGTCAGGTCCTTCAGCTCCAGCTGGCCCTCCTGGTGCAGAACACCACGATCAAAGCTCAATCAACTGGCATCCTATGCACATAAAGAGGCCGAAAATGGAAATTTACCTTCAGGTCCTTCATTGTATCCAGTTGGCTCGTGGCCGTGGAGATGAGAGCGTTTACAGTTTGCTCCGCTCTGCGCCGGAAGAGCTGCTGCCGCATCGCGTAGCAGACCGAGCGCGCCCTGTTGCTCACTATGTGGTAGGCATTCCACGTGTCTGAATCCATGTCTGCTGTGCACTCTTTAATAGTCTGAAACATCAAAATGAGATTGCGCCACAAAGACCCAAAACACGTGTGATTGTAAAATACAGTGAGAACTTCATATCTCACCATTTGCTCTGTACAGGGGTAGGTCCGGCGCCCCTCTGTCTCCGCCTGGCAATTAAACAGTACGACTCCGAGCTTGGCGAGCTGCTCCTCCGGGAGGCGATCGCAGCTCGCCTTCAGCTGGGCAACCACCTACAATGGAGCAAAGCGCCTTATTGAAATGTCACGGTAAAAAAACAGTGGAGGTGTACCAAGGTGACAAACGGAGCTGTGAGCACTGCTGCCATTGGATGAAAATGTCCAAACGCCTTTACAGCAGTGTTTTCTCAACTTGTCCGGGCTGTAATTTCATTTCTAGTCCCAAAAACATCTTGTGAGGGCTCTCTGGTTGTCATGCGATTTCAAGTCTACCACAATTTTAGCTAAAAATCCCCAAAATAAGCTGGTTCCAGCATCTCTACTATAAGGATTTACTACTTTTTTTTATAATTAATTAATCTTTGTGGGTTTTGGACTGTCGGTCAAATCGAGCAATTTGAAGACATCCTCTTAGGCTTTAGGAAATTATGACAATTTTCAACTATTTTTGGACATAGACACGTTTTTTTAAATCAAGGAATTAATTGTTAGATTAACCAATGAATAAAAAAAACAAAAAAAAAAAACAGGTTTGTTGCATACTTGACTCCACGTGGATTACATTACATTACATTTAGCAGACCCTTTTATCCAAAGCGACTTACAATAAGTGCATTCAACCAAGGGAGTTCAAACCCAGAACAACAAAAATCAAGAAAGAACAATTCCTCAAGAAAGCCAAACTACCAAGTGCTATGAATACGTGCCATTTAAGTGCTACTACAGTACTAAGAGAGATACATTATATATTATTTTTTTTTATTCCAGGTATAGTCGGAGATAGCCAAAGACTGAGAAACCCTGAATGTCTAGTTTACCCTGTAATGACAGCTGTCCAATGGGCTGAGCTCCATCAGCTTTGACTCAGCCAAAAACCTCTCATCTGCCGTAGTCATCTCAAACCGGGCATCCTTTGCAAGAAGTGATGGGACTTCTGCTGCGGATGGAGGAGGAGGAGGAGGTGGTGCTGCTGCAGGAGGTGCCTCCGTTCCCTTCAACCACTCAAACAACCCGTTGACTGCAGGACTCCGACAGGCCAGCATGCAGATCAGCAGCAAGTAAAGGTGGTGGATCAGGAGATGGCCCATGTCTGGAGCAGAACAATAAGAGTGCATCATCAATGCATCCCTTCAATATTTAATGGAAAGAGATTTGCAACATTAAATAGCAACAGCGCGAAAGAAAATATAATTCACGTATAGTCCTGGATTCATCTTAAGCTTGATTCAGACATCTTTTATAATGTTCAATTTCCCCCTATTTTCTTAAAGTTGAGCTACTTGTAGTCTCCGTCATTAATAGTCAGTTTTTTTATTTCGGAAATGTATTCAATAATTACTGCATCTGTTCATGTGCTACGGGAGATATTTTACCTAAATCCTCAGATTACCTCTTTTACTTACTATTAATATTAAGTTAACAATATCTCATACTTCTTATCACACAGAGAAATTAGAGATCAAGTGCCTGCCAAACAACTCATAGGAACTTTGTAGTACAGGTTGAACTTTATTCTTGAATTTGTTCTAATTAACTCTTCAGGCCATGTATGATTTCTCAATACAGTTATTTACTCACTTTTCAGAAAAGTCTCTTCAGCGTATACATCACCTACATGGTGTAACTGCCTGCTTTTACTTACATCACCATCTGAAATTTCATAAAAGATAACTTTTCTTAAAATTCAGCCTAAACATTATTTAAAATGTCCAAATGTTAAGAAGGTCGCCATATGGTGACAACAACTGGGCCAATGCGTTTGAAAGATTGTCTGACAATATGCAGCATTATAGATTTGGTTTTGGATGGAGTAAACCCCTGGAGAAGGAGCATACGTGCATGCACGAGACAATAATCAAAACGTGTATTCATGAGGACCCACTGAGGATTTGCCCGGGCATGTCTGCGCTGCTGCACTGGCGCTCCAATACGATACCTGCTGCGTGGACCACTAGAACTAAATGTATGCATAAATTAAATACACATTTAACGTACATTACACTTTTACTAATGAGAAAAAAAAAAGAAAAAAAAAAGCGACGATTAAGAGGAAACACGCGCATTAAAATCTACCAGGTCGCAATTATAAATCTAAATTCCCGTCTGTTTTAAGCACCGGGAGTCCATCACCATGCCTTCTTCAGTGGAAAGAGGCAACAAGGTAACCCATTAAAAACTGAACCCATTATATGCGAGTATGATACTTATGAATTAATGACCTTGCTTTTCTATGCACGCTGGATTAAATGCACATTTTAAACATTGCTAAATAATGTAGCTACCTGTTCTTGAACTGTGCAGGTCCTTGGGGCTGCCGTCTCTCTCACACAGCTGCTCGAAATGCCAGCTGATTGTTTTTGTCCTATACCTCTTCCCCGCCCCGTGGATGTATAAAGAAGAGGACACACACAGCCAATGAGATGAGTCGTATTTTTTTTTTGGAGGGGTGTGTTAGATTTACATCACGTGTGAAACGGAACGTTAGTGTGCGGAATCCTGTGTGGGTTTAAGACGTAAGGAGGCCCCGCCCACCCGGTGCAGCAGCACAGGGTGAACAAATGAATCCACCGATAGTTCGCTGGATTTCAACTGGTAGGCTGTCTGGACGCTCCGGGTGTTTCTGACCCGACAGACAAACTAAACTACAACTTGATCTTTGATTAAACGTTGGACGTCAGCCATTCTGAAAATAAAAACCTCAGGTGAATAACTATCCTCTCACCAACGTACAGCTGGTGTCTTTCACAACGCCGCCCGGCATCGTGTTTATGTCACTCCGTGTTATTTTATGGTTGTCCAGTCAACAAGTAACACGTGCGTTGTATTGCTACTCTAATCAGTGCTGGATTATTGTGTTGCTAGCTCGCGTTAGCTGCAGCGTCGAGGCTGCTTTTCTGCTCTCGTTGGGTTTTTCTTTTTTTTGAAACACAGGATTTTAACATTTTATTGAGTCGCCTTTCATGACATGTAGGCTAAACACTGCTTTAAAAAACCCGATGCTAGCAACCGCACCGCTCTGTCCCCCGTCACACCAGACATGCTAGCACCTAGCTAGCTAACTAGCATCCTCTCCGACTGGATCCCCTACAGCCTTTGGGCTAACGTCACAGCGATGGACGAGTCCGGCATCAAGAAGCAGAACTGGGACGTGAAGGAGACGGAGTTGTTTCTGGACATCCTCAAGGAGCTGGACATGAAGAAGTGCTTAGACGGACGGAAAGTGAGGAACAACAAGCTCTTCAAGGTGGCGCACAGGCGGATGACGGCGGCCGGCTACCACCGGTCTGTGGACCAGCTGAAGTTCCGCTGGAAACTCCTCAAAAGTGCGTATTACAAGTGCAAAAGGGAGCCCGAGTCTCCGGCGCCGACCAAGATACAGGGCTGGTGGCGGTACGAGAAGACAATGGTGGCCATCATGGAGTCCAGGCACCCGCAGTTGGTCGGAGCCGGAGTCAACTCGGACAGAACCGACGACGTGACGGAGGACTCGGACGGGGACGCGTCCATGCTGCACTGGCCGCAGCCCTGCCCGGACAATGCCGCCCAGAACCTGGGTTTAATTGTAGGGGTGACGCCGTGGATGCGACGTAGCCGTGTCATTCGATCACACCCGTGGTTTCTCATCCCCCACATGTGTTGTCTAGATGCATGCGCTCATTGCCCGACTGTGAACGTGTCTCCGGGTTGTGTTGATATACAGTCACTTAGGTACACCTCACTCAAACTAATGCGGGTCAATGGAAAAGAGTCCTGCGAGGAATCCGTCATGATATACCGTTTTAGAGGTGTTGACTCAACTCTATGGTCGTTTTGTATGCGAGGTGATGTTGATTGAGATGTTACTGATGGTCTGTCCACCCTAGTTATATCATTATGGAGAGGATAGATATTAAACACTTCTATAACGCAGTGTGATGAAGGACAAAATGTTGTAGCAGTTATTTAAACTGGTAATCTAATAGAGACAAATAGTTTAGATATATATATATATATATATATATATATATATATATATACATATATATGTATATATATATATGTATACATTGAAGTAAACATTCACAAGTGCTGTTCAAAACGCTTGAATAATAATATTGTAAAATCTTAAGAAGAAATTATTTCAGGTGTGTGGAATTTCCTCCGCTATCATTTTGTTGCTTGATTGTTTTTCTTTTAAGTGGAAAAGCGTGAGAGGTGGCCCATCACAAGTTCTCTGAGTGGCCTCAGCCAACAGTCATAAAACCCAAAGATATTCTCATACAAAACTGAGAAAGATGGCAAATCTTCACATTTGACGAGTGAGAACAAATGTTTCAACATAAATGATCAAACTATCAAAACTGTCATTTATACGTTTTCCGTCAGTAAACGCGAGCCGTTCTCTTTGCACACTGTAGATGCGTTTTGAAATATAATGCGAGTGCTTCCGGCTTTTAGCAGCAACATCCTTTCTGAAACATCATCGGGTTACAAGATCAAGATAAATCAGATTTACAAGCGGCCTTGCTTCCATCTCTGCTGCAGTGACCAGCTTTCTCGTCTCTGTAAAATCTTATCTGGATTAAGGATGCAGTTGCATGACAAAAAAGACCCAGGACAGGGACACTAAGGAGCTCTAATTACTGACTTGAAATATACCTAAAACGTTTACTCGATTATCAAAATACTTGCTGTATAAATTTTCGTCCGTTGACTAAATCAACTAATTGACTAATATGTGCAGCTTTTAATTTTGTCAACGTATTTCGTGATGTACGTGTAATAGTGTGTGATACCATTCTCACTGTGGGAAACATGTCATGATAGCTCTCGTGTTATCGGCCATCCTGTGATTTACACCCATAGTTCAATTATGACGTAGCCGGATGTTAATGTTTCCCCTCATATCTGTTCTCTCCCTTTTTTCTTTAGATCAAAATGGACCCTGAGATGGACTCGCAGCTGAAGATTGGTTTCATTGGTGCAGGGAACATGGCCTTCGGCATCGCAAAGGGCATCTTGTCTGGTGAGTAGAGAGAGAGCCGTTGAAAAGGAGCAGAGAGGTTCTAAATACAGAAGTTAACCGTCTCTTGTGTGTTCCCACTATAGGAAATGTTCTTCCTGTAAACATCAAAGTGAGCGCCCCATCCTCCAGGAACCTGGGCCGTTTTCAGGTACTTTCCCCCCGTCTTTACTTGCCTGTCAGGGTCAGTGGGATGGGTTGGTTTTGCAGGACAGTGAGCAGTCCTAGTTCGGATCATGTTACGGTTTATAAGATCAGGTTACTTGTGAATGGCTATTCTACTGCTGCTCTTGTTCTGTTCTGCTGCTCAGTCCTGCTGCGGGTGTCAAGTTTTTTTTAATGTGTGCATATAATACAGTAATTTCAGGGTACAAATCTGTAACTCCTGTGCAGGAATTAGCAATTCATGTTCTCAAATGAGAAACTTGTGTGCACCAGTTAATAGAACATAATATTCTGTCATCAAATAGATTTACATTTACAGGGTGTCAAGTTTACACAATAATACGCTTAGCTGGCAAAAAAAAGTGTATCCAGATAGGTCCGTCTTAAAATACAACTTTATTAAGTTAATAGAAATTAGGGGTGAATCCAACAATTATTCCTATAATTGCTTCATCTGTCAGTTATTGTATTGACTAATTGTTTTGTCTATGAAGTGTCAGAAAAAAGTGAAAGATTACAGTTATAATTTACATCATGCCACGGTGACGTTTACAAATTGTTTGTTTTTATTTGACCAACAGGCCAAAAAACAAAGATATTCAATTCACTGTCATCACAACCCATCTCAATTCCAAATTTAAGTTGTCCATAATCAAAATATTTATGCTGAAAACAGAGAAAAGCAGCAAGTCTTTACAGTGGCAAAGCTACGACCAGATCATGTTTTGCTTGAAAATGAAAATCTGTTATCGAAATAGCTTCCAATTGATTTCCAGTCAACTTAACATTTAATTGACTAATAATTTCAGCTTTAACGCTTCATACTATTTAGATAAGCAAACGTTTGTATTTTGTAGCGGCATTTGTGCACCTGATGGCTGCAAACAGTCATAGCTGACCAGTAGTGCTGAAACAAGCATCATAACTCTTATATAAAGGAATGTAATATGTATGTACACTGTAATGTATGTGATAAATAAATATGTAATTGAAAGATTAAATTCCGTATTTGCCGGTAGCCTTGTGAAGCTCTGGGTACTTTTTTCTAACTGACCTGAGTAGCCTCATCAACCTGTAACCGTAGTCACAATTACGTGACACTAATTTGACATGAATTAATGTCAAATAGAGAATGTGATGCACACGTGATTGAACCGAACACCTGCCTCTGTGTCGCGGTCCTGTTTGTATGCTGTGTTTTATTGACCTCGTCATATAAAACCAGGTGAACTGTTGTTCTTCCTTCGTGCCGGTGGGAGATGCGGGTCAGTAACATCCCTTGCGTTGGCTTTCAGGAGCTCGGCATTGCCGTCACTCACTCCAACGTAGAGGTGGTCTCTGGGTCAGACGTGGTCTTCGTCGCAGTCAAACCTCACCTGGTTTCACCCGTTCTCAATGAGATCTCCCTCCACGTCACTGACCGACACATCATTGTGTCTGTAGCAGCAGGAGTGACACTGACAACGTTGGAGGAGGTGTGTGTGTGTGTGTGTGTGTGTGTGTGTGTGTGTGTGTGTGTGTGTGTGTGTGTGTGTGTGTGTGTGTGTGTGTGTGTGTGTGAGACGGTTTTTCTAACTAAATGGTGGTTTTCTGCTGGTCTCAAGATGGGGTTTTTTTTTTCTCTCTCTCTTTTTCAATTCCAAGCTCCTGCCAGAGAATTCAGTTGTCATCAGGCTTATGCCAAATCTCCCATGTATGGTTCAGGAAGGGGCTCTTCTGTTCTCGCGCGGAACCCATGCGAAGCAGGAGGATGGAGCTCTGCTTCGCTCTCTGTTGCACCGCTGTGGTTTGGTGGAGGAGGGACCGGAGGCCTGGATCGACATCCACACCGGACTGAGCGGGAGCGGCGTCGCTTTTGTGAGTGTCCCAGGAGTGTATGGTGTGTGTTTTTAGAAGGACGTATTTGTTTTGTAATTGCTTGCTGACTTTTGTTGTCAAACTTCCTCAAAACAAAGAAGTTAATGTTAATCGATCATTAGATTTCAGCCTGTTATTTAATTAAGTTCAAATTAAAGAAAATGGTGAGACCTGTAATTCTGCTGACCTTTTCTTCAAACATGCCGTACTGTTTTCCTACCTTCTGTATTCAGACTGTTTTTTAACTCCTTTCACGCCAACATGAAAGTCAGCTTGTAGGGACTGGAAAGTTACTGACGCTACATAATCTCAATGAATATTAGATCTGCTTTTATTGTACACCGAAGGTCCTTTCCGACGCAACGCAACCACTGTGCTCCGAGACCCATTATTTCCAGTGACTTGTGCCGTGCCACGACAGCTTTTTGCTCTGTTTGGACACGACTGCTCAAACCCTGTTTCTACCAGGAAACGCGCGTGTGTGTTGAATTGTGTTGAATTGTGATGCATGTGATCCCTCTCTGCAGGTGTATCTGTTTGCTGAAGCGCTGGCAGATGGAGCTGTTAAAATGGGAATGCCAAGTGCTCTGGCACATAGCATCGCATCTCAAACTGTTCTGGTCAGTTTTACTGTGCTTTTGTTTCACTGTAGCAAAATAAGCAATTATACTTTCTTTTTTTTTTTTAAGAATACTGTGCACAATATTTGAATACACCATCGTTAATCTAGTGGTCTCTGTTGCAGGGTGCTGGAAGACTGTTACGCGAGTCCGGGAAGCATCCGGCTCAGCTCCGCTCTGAGGTCTGCACCCCAGGTGGAACCACCATCTACGGGCTTCACACCCTGGAACAGGGCGGCGTGAGAGCATCCACCATGAGCGCTGTGGAATCCGCCACCGAGAGAGCGAGGGAGCTCGGCCAAAAGTCAGCAGCAGGATCCAGGAAATGACCACTGCCGTTTGCCTTTAATAACTATTCAATGGACTTAAATTAAGCCTTCCAACAAAAAAGCTGACTTTTTGGCTCACGGTCATGGAACACAAAGACAATGCAGGACTTGTCACTTTTTTTTTTTGGAAACAAGTGCAGTTCATACTTCTTCTTTTCATCTTTCATGTCTTTGACCAGGTGATTTTGTTGTGAACAAAAAGGAAATGTTGGCTAAATCTTTGACACTGACGAGTAAATTATTTGAACATGACCCTGTGATTTTCTTTTGAGTGAGTGGCTACTTTTACATGCGCATGAATAATCCAATATCTAATGCTATTAAGGTGTGACTAAACCATTAGATGCACAGTACTTTATTTTAGCCACATTTATTGAAGGCCATGTTATCCTGTGAGTTTGAATACAGAGGCAAGTACTGATGTAGAGGCTCATCAACTTTATCAGTCATTAATCAAATTATACTCTCCACCTTTAACTTTTCTCGTAATGCCTTACTAGCCGTGATTGGATTATTATGTGCATGTAAAGTGGAGAGCAGAATGGAAGTAAAATGTGTGGAAGTATTTAATTATATGAAAAGAAATCAGTCAAATGAAGCGTACAGTAAACCTACATTTTGGATGATTAAAGAAGTACCCTGGCTGGTATAGTCGAAATCTAGTTGCTGGCTTTGCGTATAACACATGATGCATGATTCCAAGTGTGTTCAATGGGTTTTTCATAAAGTGTCCTGTGAACCAGCTCCCTTTGTGTGGTGCCTTAGTCTGAGTTAAGTTGAGGTCTTGTCATCAGATAACTGCAAACCTGTGTGATGAATGTATCTGGAACTATTTTGATGCTGGATTAAGTAATTTTTCTACAAAAATGCAACCAATAAATTATGATGTATTATTATAGCTCAAATGACCGATCACTATATAAATGAATTTGAAATGAGCTCCACCTTTACCAGCTATGATATACACATTAATGCATCACTAGTTATAATTTTATATATGACTTAATACTTATGTATTTTAACTTAAAAAAAGGAGTTAAAACTACTTCTTCCACCACTGGCTTAAAGTCTTACCGGGTTTAAGATTTGGGTAAATTAGTACATGCATGGCATGTCAAACAGTGACACATAAGCAAGGCTTGTCATAAAAAGACAAATGTTGAAAACTAAATTTAGATCCTGTATAGGTCTTAATTCTGTAAAATGCTCCACTGTAGTAGTGATAATAAGTTGATATGATTCGGATTAGTGAGTGTCAACAATGCATGGGATTTAACATGGGGCATCAGGAAACATTAAAGATGTATAACCTCCCCCTCCCCCAAGATCACACAATCTGTGCTGCTCCTTGCTTCCTCTTCCTCCTCCACCTCCTCCTCCTGCTCCTTGTCACTCACTGGCTGCAGAAACACGCGTGCTATCCGCCGGCCTGGTCCCACACCGACAAGACAGAAAACACACAGCAGTAAGTAACGTTAACGCTGACTGACAGTCGGGG
This sequence comes from Ophiodon elongatus, assembly GCA_016806645.1. Classification (NCBI taxonomy): domain Eukaryota; kingdom Metazoa; phylum Chordata; class Actinopteri; order Perciformes; family Hexagrammidae; genus Ophiodon; species Ophiodon elongatus. Next base: position 1,966,887 of record JACSYO010002134.1, read on the forward strand.
ATTCAAGTCCGGGGATTAACGTCGGGACTCATTTATGAGACGTTTTGGGGAAATTAATGAATATTCATCGGGTTTCCCGTCGGCGGGGACTCGACGCGTGTTAGCCGAGGCTAGCAAGCGGCTAGCTGACCGGGCAGCCTGCTAACGCTGACGCCGACCACAGCGGCTCTCACGGCGGCTGCACGCCGGCCCTAGTGGCCGCTGGCCCACACTGACACTCCACACAAAACGTCTTAGTGGGGAAAGTCTGGCTTTAGTGGCGCATTTTAACGCGTTCTGCTCGGCGTCCTCCTAAACGCATCGTAGCTAGGACCTCCCACGGGAGGGGAGACGGCTAGCTGACGTTACCGGTAAGGTTAGCAGGGCGCACCTCTGGGTGATGCCACCTCCGTCGGGGCTTTGATCGGCCTTCCTCATTGGTAAACATGTCGCACGACAGGCTTTTCTTGATGAAATTAACACGTCGCTATAGTGAAAGTATTTGGTTGTTGGCAGGTGTGCAGTCTTTTTAAGCAGGACCTGTTTCCTCTGTGGATCAAAGCTTTTTTTTTATCAGATTTGGGCTTGATGGTGGTTTAGTCCTGTGAAGAGGATGTGGGTATTGTACATTTAAGCTCAAGTAGCGTTACATTTAAATAAGACGGTAACGTTGTATTAATTGTAAATCAAGAATTATGACTTGCTGAAGTGTCCTTGAGCAGATCCCTGAACCCCACCCTTCCTGGGGTGTCTGCACTGCATCTGACCCTGTGGTTGACCTCACTGTAAAGCAGGTAAACTGCCCCACGCGCATCAATGGGTTCAAACATTGAGTAAAAGTAAATGCTATTTTGAGAGCTTCAACCACTCGGCAGAGGTTATTTGAGTTGACTTCCCTTAAAATCATTATAATAGGGGGTTGTGCACTGATGTGAACGATGACATAAGTGAAGATTTTAAAGGGTAAAGCGCTGGCTTGAAATATTTTACTGATGTAAAGTATTCACCGTGTTATGTTAACGTATTGTCTGTGCATCCAAAGCCTGATCTGTGCCATGGAGCTCCATCGTCGTCAATAAACTATTTAAAACACACCGCTGAGCGACACCGTAGCACTGGGACACACACACACACACACACACACACACACACACACACACACGTTCCTTCATTTAGGTTAACACAGGCACAGTAGTTTATTTTGAGTAATTCCCACGTACACCGTCCTGCTGCTAGAGACTCACAGAGCACCAAATGCTGCTTAAAGAAAGCCCACTGATCCAGGGACATATGCTAAAAACTATATTGACGATCTGTGGCACTCTGCTCCATTTGATTATACTGAGATCTTTAAAAAAAAAAGGCATAACACACATACACTCTTGTCTTGGTATTTCATTTCCTATAATAGCTGGAGTAGAGAAGTAGTATGAAGGGTGGGTAAAGCTTTGGGAGGCATCCAAATTGTTACTTGGAAGTTATTGCTTAATATTAGTCTTCGATTTTTAGCGAGTAAGTGCAAGTATTTTCCATATTCATCATCATCTGAGACTAAAGGGGTGACCATTTGAAATTGTCAAGAAGGCAGAGTTTCATGTCGAGTTTATTATTGAAAGAAATCTTTAACACGGAGCTTCTTTCCCCTCATCTTGCATTCAGAGTTTGACAAGTGAGTATTACTGATAACACTGACATTTACCTGGTTTGCGTATTGTTTTATCCATAGTTGAACCTTTTTGTTCCAGTTCCATAGTTATGCAAGGTGGTGATTGTGAAATTTATTTTTCAATTGCTTGCGGTTAACTGGATGAAAAGAACGCGTTGAGCATTTGGCATTGAATACTAGTTTAAGCTCAACACCTTTACCCAGGGAGGTGAGTTGGGAGCTTGGATAAGATTTTCTATTAAACATTAAAGGAATTTTTATATATATATATATATATGTATATGAAGTATTCCTTTAAGCAGGAAATGCCTTTCCAAAATATTACCAAATTCCATGTCAGTGGTGTATTAGTGTTCATCAATATGACTACACCCACATGTTGAAACATTAAGGGAATGCATTTCCTGTATTGTAAGAGAAGAATGTATCGTCTTCAAAAAAATTAGCATGGCTTGCGCAGTGTGTGATTTGTCAGCAGATTAAAACGTCAGTACCTACTGAATTAATTAGTTTGCTTGCATGGACATGTTGTGCGTCTTTCACAGATCCATCAGTGGAGTGGGATTTATTCATTTTTTTAAAAATGTAATGCCTCGTTTAATATTTTGCTTTAGACTTATTACACTCTTCTTTTTTTTTTTTTGCATGCTCTCACGTCACTGTCAAGATTTGTCAAGTCTTGTGCCTTTTTACTAAGAGCAATTTACCACAGGAAAAAAGGCTCTAAATTAAGTGTTGGTTAGTCATGCGACCTTTGTTATTGTTGAATGTTGAGAAGCCATTTTTAATACTCCGACTGCAGCTCATTATTGTGAGCAATCAAAGGAACCAGGGTCCTCTGGTTGTCAGATAAAGATGATGCTGCATTAGCTGCATTTCTATACTGGGACATCTAAATGCCCTCACAAGATAAGCATAATAATGATTCATGGACTAGTGTTATAATTGCACTGCACAAAGCTACCGTATCACTTAAAAGCACACAGATTAAGCTTAAAACAAAGATGACTTCAATTTCCAGTCTGGTAAAATATAGCTTAATAGCTGTGTTTTCCTTTTTTCATATTTATTGTCGTCGCAATTAATGTGACATATGTGCTTGAATGCGATCGTCCCAAGTCATGTCTTGATAAGCAATGTTTGTTTTTTACAGTGATTTTTGTTTATAAAAGTAAATTACTTGTGTGTTTAGGAAATGATTGTGTGGCAGGAAAAACTCCAACTCAGACTAGCATTTTGTATTTTTGGCTACACCTAGCCAACTTCACATCCGACTGGCATTTCGACACCAAAGCATGAACGGCACTGTTCATCTTCCCTTACTCATACTATCGAGTTCATACCATGCGAGCATAGCTCTCCGAGTTTTGGTGGAACTCATTTAGTGTCTGCTGTGCATGACTTTGTGGATGATACTGGCTCTTGACAAATCACAAACGAGTAGATCCATTCGCTAAAGGTTTTTAGTTCATCTGCATGGGTTTCTCCTAGTTTCCTGCATGCCCCCTTGCTTTTATCTGGGACTGATTTGTAGACTCCATTTCGTACAGCTCTATGAAGAATAAAATGTTTTGGTACTGATTTTGATTTGTAGCGCTGAGTCTATTAAATCAATCCCTTTGTGTTTCCCTGCGTCTCTCTAACTAATACAAAAGTCTGTACTTGTTGTTCTCTTTATTTCCCCTGCAACGGATCAAAGATGATGTCTAAGAAGATCCCCCAGTGCTCCGCACTGGATCAGTCGGAGCTCGATAAGCCTCCCAGTCATTGTCAGGTGGACCGATCTGCAAAGGCAGCGCTGGGGTGTAGGAACAAGGCCGAGTGCGGCCAAAGAAATGGAGAGACTGCATCGTCGTCCCCGGAGAGCGGCAGCTTGAATGGCGATGGAAAGCGCAGCGGGAAAAGCCGCCGCCGCAAGAAACGTTCATCCAACCCCGGGAGTCGCCCCGATGGGAAGGTCGACATAAAGACCAAGACCGAAGAGAAGCCAGACAAAAAGACCGGCCATCCACGCCCCGACCCCCGTGCCGAGCTGATTGGCCTGCAGTCCGAGTGTGCTAATGTTTGGTTTGAGCGCGGCGTCTACGAGCGCGCCGAGAGCCTCTACCAGCGCTGGTTGGCGAGCTCCTCCAACGGGACCACCAAGTCGAACCGGTCCCCTTCAGCCCCAGGTAAAAACTCTCAATCTGCCATGGCTCCGTCGGGATTGGCGTGCCACCACGGCGATCAGGTGGCCTGCCACCATGTTGTCCAGACCGTGTGGGTGAACAAGACCACCTTTGACCAGGCAGAACAACGCTATGTCGAAGAGTCCGCGCAGCCGCCCGTTCCGAACTCCCTCGACCTCCCAGCCCCGCCGAACCGCTCCATTGCATCCAGAACCCCTGATGAAGGATATCAGTCTCTAGCCCCGACACCGGCAACTCCTGTCATCCAACAAGCATCTGGTACGCCGACCAATCGTCAGTCGATTAACGGACTGCCCCGCATCCCAGTGGAGCTGCTCAGAGACGTGTGGCTGGAGAAGCCGCTGTATGACCGCGCCGAAGCCGCCTTCTACCAGAATCTGTACGGTAACAACTCCTCCAAACGATCCAGCTGCACCTCCACTTCCAGAAGTACTGACCACCCGCAAAGCCTTGTCGAGGAGGAGGAGGAGGAGGAGGAAGATGACGAGGACCTGGCGGCGGAAGAAAAATGGGTGGTCCCACAGGGCAAAGCAGAAGTCTTCCATGCTCTGCTTCCTATTCAGGAGGAAGAGGAGCCATCTGAGGTCCCAGAGAAGGACGAAATGTCGGGGGCCGGCATCTGCTACTTCATTCACCCAGACAGCGAGCGGGTGTGGCTGGACAAGTGGCGGTATGACGCTGCAGAGAGCCGTTTCCATGGTTACACTGAGAGTGAAGCTGTGGTGGGGAAGAAGGGTCGGAGGCCAGAAGCAGCATCAGCTGCCTCCACCGCCCCACTGAGGGACAAGTATGACCAAAACAGGAGAATGGAGTCGCTCCAGATGTTTTTTTTTTTTTTTTTTTTAAATCTTTCTTTGTTTTTATTTATGTACTCATGGGTTTCCCTCTTTTCATTTTTCTTTTTGTGAATGAGTTAACGTTTTCCTTTTTTCCTTTTTTGTTATTTCATTCGTCTTGGTTCAATCATGCTTTTATTCCTTTTTGTCTGTTTTTGAAATCTTTCCGTACGACTTGTTTGTATGAACCATTGTTGCCTTTTGCCAACTTGACTTCATCTAAAGTTTCTTTTGTATCGTTGTGTTGGGGTGGTTTCTTTGTGGGACGTGCAGATAAAAGAATACATATACAATAAGACATTTTATATAACAATTGCATATTTTACGTCTATTAAATCATTGTGAATTTAGAGCACACATCAGGTGATTTTGATTTAGTAGTAATAAATAAAATAAATCCCTGACCACCTCTGTCCTGCTCACACATGCCTCTCTTGTCCCCCTTGCTCTCTCCTCTGTAGCACCATGAGTTCAGTGGACTTTTTGACCCAGGAGAAGATCTGGTTTGACAAACCTCGCTATGACGAGGCAGAGAGGCGCTTCTACGAGCGCTCGGACGGCTCCGCCCAACCAGCGCAGGTACCCAACCTCTTGATGAGCGAGTCATCATTATTAGTAATTCTCAATCAATTTATAATGAATTGGTGTATGTTGAAATCACTGTCTCTGGTCAAGCTATAACTCGACCCTTATTTGGAGCCACTTTTCATAACTATTGTTCATTTTTTAATTTATTTTTTATTTATTTTATTACACCAAATTACATTACCTGACATGTTTGTATGCATGGGAATATTTATGTTGAATTTGCCAGATTTCGATGAAATCAGACTTCAGCAGTCGTTTAGATTTTAAATGTTGACGCAGCCGATGCGCTGCACATGGCTTCCATGTGATTAGATGAGGAGGGAGAGGGCGCATTCACACTGAAATGGTGTCTCTTACGTACCATTTTTGATACAACATTGAGGGCATAACACTTTAGATCTGTATTAAAGGATAAATGGCAGTGTACCAGATGGTACCTGTGTATCAATAAGGAAAACATCATTGGAACCTTTACAATATTCAGTATTGATTTCGATATATGTGACAACACTACATTGACATAAAAGAGCTAAGTAGACTCATTTCACACGGAGTTTTTATAAAGTACGGCATGAGTCAAAGTTGACTTCTATTCATTTTCTTTCAGGATGTCGGGGCGAACACCATCCTGCAAGACATTGCCCGAGCCAGGGAGAACATCCAGAAGTCTCTAGCAGGAGTAAGTCCATGTTGTGTGCTGCATCAGTGCCTTAGCTCACATTTTTCACTTTTACCCAAATATGGTACAAGTAGCCTGAGCAATCAAGGTTCCACTAGACCTATATCGCACATTGCTTTCAAATGTCCGAGGTCACGGGACACGTGTAAAGATTAGGTTTACTTAACTTCATGAATGGTGACTATTTGATTTGTGTGTCTGTTTTTAATTTCTCTCGCATAGCCGCGAGCTAGACAACTTGCAGCCCCAGAGTCCCACCTCCCGTTCTCATGGCTGAGAGACCGTGTCAGGAACATAATAGTTTTATTATTATTATTATTATTATTATTATTATTTCAGCCAAGCTTGAGAACCAACTAGTCAAATCTAGTAGCTGGTGGCGATAAGAACATTTGTATAGCCGACAATCAACCTGATACGGTTATTGAGGTTAACTTAAAGCTAAAAGTTGGAGCGCGGTGGTCAGCTGAATCATCCAAACATTACTCTACAGAGATGTTGGCGTTATCCTTCATAACCTCTCAGCTCTGCAGTGTTTTTCTTGGTTGCTTGTTTGCTTTCTGTTATAAACTCCTCACAGCACTTCCCGTAAGTAGGGAGTGTACTTTATGACCTTCCCTCCCGTTTTCATGCTTTAAATCCTCCTCCTCCCCCAGCTGAAGACTACACTGTGTAGCAGAGGGTCTGGTCAACCTTCCCTGAGCCAAGAGTCCCATCTTGTAAGTGCCGCCACGCCTTGTGTGTCCCTGGAAGCCCCTCTGTTGCAAATCGCTTTGTCAGCGGAACTCGCTCACACCTAATCTCCAGTTCGAGACTTTGGTCATCTTTTGAGTGATATTTTTTTTTTGTGTGGAATCGTGGCTGCCTATCACTTATAGTTCTGTCGGGCTCCATCTCCAGCGCCTGTATTTCTGCTGCGATGGACACCACCTGTGTGCTGCGTGAGCTTGTTCACATGCGCTCTGCTTAGTAGCCCTGGGTGTGATGAAAGGGACGTAACATTTCAGTTTGGCCTTAAAACTCTGTTGATGTCTTTCTTTCTTTGGTGTGTCTCTCCTGTGCAGACCATCAGCGGTGCGGCTGATCAAGGAGAGATCATCTGTCGCATCAAGAGCCTGGAGCTGGAGAACCACAGCTTACACAAAGGTGGGTTTTGTCTGTTGACGTTCATTAGATGGTGCGAGACCCGAGGTCGGGAGCATTTTTGAACATGCGACGGTGGCGAAGCGCTGCGCTCGTCTCGCGGACTTGCTTTGGGACCGTGGCTGTGGAGGGAGGGCTGAAAGGAGGGGCTAGGATTTCATGGAAGGATATTTTCAAAATCTAGCTTTCTCTAAAGATACGGACCCCAAGCCTTTTCTGTTCGTTCATTCCACGTTAGGGACAAATGGTCACCAGAAGTTACCTGAGCCCAGACTGATGCTTAGAAACTGCTGCTGCTGGAGGAACTACGATCCAAAAGGAGTTATAGCAGGAATGATTAGATATCGAAAAATAAATACCTGCACATTTGAGAACGTGTAACTGGTAAATATTTAGGGATTCCACTTAAGAAATGACAATGAAGATTAATCAATGCCTTAAATTTGAGTAGATTCAATTAGGTCATAGTGTCTTAAAGTGCATTCCTCGGAAATTTTGTGTGGCCCCTGAATTTGACCTGAAATACAGAAGTTATATTTTAGTTATTCGTGGTCCATTTCAATAGCTTACATTTATTACACAACTTGGCTACTGCGTCAAACTGCCCCCCCCCCCCGATCCCCCCTCCTCCCCATCAAGCGTCTGTCAGGTCAGGAATGACACCTGGTAGGACGCTGCTGGTTACTGTTTCTTTATGACATGCTACACTTTGACATTTTTGGGACTTTTTTAATGATACTACATCATGACTTTTATTGAAATTACTATATTTCTTTCATAGCGTACTATTGAGTTTTTTTTTTATGGCATATTATACCATGTTTATGACATACTATGACCTTTTAACTCCGTTTTTATGGCATACGATACTATGATTTATTTTATATCCCTCTGGTGTTATGTTTCCGGGTTGTAAGTCCGTCTGTCCGTTCTCATACTCGTGAACACAATCTCCCAGGAGCAGCTTGAGGGACTGTCTTTGAATTTTGGCCCAAACGGACTTTGGATGAGTTGACTCAGTTTTGGAGGTCCACTGTGGAGTCTCTCAGGAGCGCCTTCAGCAAGTTTCTTTAAATTTGGCATGACCGTCTACTTGCGCTCAAGGATGAACTAATTAGATTTAGTACTGGACATACCATGTTAGGACTTTTTTTTTTTTTTTTTTAATGATATTTCTAATGGTGTGTTATGTCATAGCATGCCATACAAAATGTCCTAGTTGGAGGCTAGTAGAATCATTGTCCTTTTTTTCTAAATGACTGTTTCAGCACCAGGTCTTTCATCGGCTTACCCATGTTATCCAACGCCATTGTCTCGCTTGTTTTACATCTTGAATATGTTATGATTTGAATGAACAATACATCATGCTTGTAAAAAAAAAAAAGAAAAAAAGAAAGCGTACAAAAATTAAAATTGTATGTTTTTTTTATTTATACATAACTTCTTTCCTGGTATATTTCTTCATGTAAGACTCTCTGTTTGTGTGCTGTGTCTTTAGTGGTGGAGGACTTGAGGGCTGCGCTTTCCAAACTGGATTGTCGGGTGTCCGTTCTGGAGAAATCTCCTGCGGCTGTAACCACGGTTACCACTCCTTCAGTACCCTACACAAATGTGAGTTTACAGACTGCTTTACCAAGTCAGTCATCTTGTGCTTCAGCTTCACTTCTCCTCCGGTGTATCACTGGAGCATGTGATTATTTGTACTCTGTCTAGGGCACGACTGTCCAGCAGAAGACCAGCGCCCCAGTTAAAGACGAGGAGGAAGATGACGATATTGACTTTTTCGGGAGTGACGAGGATGAAGAGGCGGAGCAACTCAAAGAGGAGCGGTTGAAAGAGTACGCGGAGAAGAAGGCCAAGAAGCCTGGACTCATCGCCAAGTCTTCCATCTTATTGGACGTCAAACCTGTAAGTCACTGAACGGATCTGTTCAACATGAAATGTCTCCTACAGGAGCCGAAAACTATGATTCATCATATGTTTCAGAATGTGGACACATACAGGGAATCTGATTCGGTTTTGAAGTGAATTTAAATTTACAGGAAGATAGGACAGCACAGATGCATATGTAAATAAATATACAACCACCAACAACATACAATGTCTATTATACACTATAATTTGTATTTGAAGTTTGATACTGACTCCGCGCCCCCTTTTTACCTCGTGTCTTTTCACCTCCCCTGCCTTCCTTAGTGGGACGATGAAACGGACATGGTGAAGCTGGAGGAGTGTGTCCGCTCGGTGGTGGCTGACGGGCTGTTATGGGGCTCGTCCAAGCTGGTGCCTGTGGGTTACGGCATCAAGAAGCTCCAGATCTCATGCGTGGTGGAGGACGACAAGGTGGGAACAGACCTGTTGGAGGAGGAAATCACCAAGTTTGAAGACTATGTGAGTACTCTGCAGTTAGTCAAGTGTCTCCGCAAAGGTCAAACACACACACACACACACACACACACACACACACACACACACACACACACACCAGTCTGTGGAAGAAAAAAAAAACACTGGTTCATATTTATTTTTAATTTAGCTCCAATCAGAATCATTAAAAATTCTTCGAAAACCTAAACTCACAAACTCAAAGGGTCTGTGTGTGAACCTGCTTTTGATCGTTTTTGGTCAATATCGAGACGCCTAACCAAATTGAATACCCTGAAAGGTAAACTACACTCGGCTCTCATTTTGACCTCATGAAGGCAGTAATGTGCATGAGATGCAGATTCACCGACGCTTACAGTTTATTAGATTCAGTCAGTTAGCAGGCTGCTGTTAAATTGGGTTTCACTAAGTAGTCTAATATTTTGTCTCCACCACAAGCTACAGCCTCCATAATAAACATAAGGTTTAATAGTCACCTCTACGATTAAAACCTGGACATTATAACTATCATTGAAGATAATATTTACTGCATTACATTTACCGAGTACCTAATAAACAGTGGAGCCAAGACGATGACCTTAAATTTGTCATTGAAGAAAGAAAAAAAAAAAAAAAAAAAAAAACCTGAAAAGGGAAGCATTGGCATTGAAACACTTGTTTTGGAAAAAATAGTTCCATTGAATAATCACACAGGCCTTTAAATTATTTTGATATTCTTTGCTTTCTGATGCGTTTTTCAATGAAAAAAAAAAAATCATTTAAAAAAAAAAACATCAGTCCAAAAAAATTCATAACCTTTAAATAATTTTTATTGGTTTTGTTTTTCGTGCCAATTCTAGTACTGCTCTTCAGGCCCTGTCGGCACATTGCTGCCATCTTAAGACAATGAGGCTGAAAGCTTGCAGTCACTCAGGAACTTAAGTGAACTAAAGTGTTTCCTCTTTGCTCCGTTTCAGATCCAGAGTGTCGACGTAGCAGCTTTCAATAAGATCTGATTCCATCGTGTCTCTTTCTGTCTTTCGTCATGCCTTGTTTCTCTGCTGATTGTGTCAACGGTTAAAATTAATACAAATAAATTCTTGCATTCAAGCTATCGTCTCATTGTTTAGTGTTCTTGTCCTGAGTTTTAAAAGATAATTTCCCCCAAATGACACAAACTTACCTCGAGTGGGCACATACTTTAATATGGAACGTTTTTTTTTCAGAAGTCTGCTTCCACCTCAATACCCTGAACTTAAAAAAAAAAAATGTAAACTACTATGGATGTGTTATGAAAGTTTTTGACATGCTATGAATTCTTAATTTTACTGTAGTAAGACTGACTCTTTTCAACATACTATACAATGACAACTTTTGACATTAGTCCATTACTTTTTAATACTGGGATTTATTTGGTAAACAAATGTTGAAAAAGATCCAGTTTATCCTTATTTACTTTCTTCCTGCTAATTTCATGTAAAGGATTCAGCCCCATGAGCCTTACATTGTATTCTGCAGCACATCACATTTATTTGACTTATTCATTGTGATGGATCCAGTGGTGAAAAGTATATTTATTCAAAGAGTACACTTGATGTACTGGTAATCTGTAATTAAATGTGTATATTTTAAACTGATTCATACTTCTATACTAAATTTCACTGGGGAGTATTGTACTTTTTACTTCACATGGCTGACATTACTTTTCAGATTAAAAGATTTAGACAAAACCTTTAAGTCAAACAGTAAAGTATGGTCAAGCTCCCCCTCAACATTCATAATAATATGGTATAGTTTGATATGATGGGTACTTTTACTTTTGACGCAAAAGGTCAGCCATACAATTTTTAATGCAACACTTTGACTTGTAACAGAGTATATTTTATTTAAGTAAAAGGCTAATGTTACGACATGGATGGGAGACCAGACGAGTTAAGAGCAATAAATAGATATTTATTTAAAGAACACAACTAACTTAAACAACCAAAACAAATAAGCCGTAGTGTCAATCACAGGCGAGCAGCCAGCTGGGTAAGGGAGCAACCCCCCCCATGTTCAGGTGTTGTCTTTATAGCAGGCCCTCCCACCGGGCTGGGTGTAGCTCATCAGCTGATGATGCTCAGCCTGAAAGACAAACACAGCAAAACAGGACCCAGCCCCCTAGTGGAGGGGAGGGGTCGTCACACTAATTACTTATTCAACCATTGGAAGTCTCTGCAAACACATTTTAAATACCGTGGTAAATTGAATACACTTTCAGATTATCTACCACAACAGAGTAAAGGCCTTTCCTTCTGGGTCATGTGGTCCCTCTCTCGAAGATGTAATGACATCAGCTGCCCACGAGATGGAACTGTTCAGCCGAGTATGATTGACTGGGCTGGGTAGCAAATGTTTTCTTAGTATTATAGAGGGAGGTTAGAGTAAAGAAAGGTGAAGGTTTTAAATAATATAGATAACCAACATCTCTCAAACTCTTCATCTACAATCAAGACATGAGCTGTATCTTGTACTAAACAAGAGGACAGTATGTGGTGAATACCGACAGTGAGAGCAACACACAGGGGGAAACTGAACACTTTTTTTCCATCCAAATCCCGGGAAGAAAATGATCTCCATCAGGCCGTTGTCGAGATGAAAAGACACACAGCACTGCAGTGTGGTTGGCAACGTTCTGGGCCGACTAGAGAATGGTTCCTCAGACCAGCGTTTCACTCTGCTGGGATTTACGACACTCTTTGATGTTTAATCTACCACGAAATGTCTCTTTTGCAATGAATGTTTAACATATTTCATTACTTTATTCATAACATTTTTTGTAAAAAGTTCAATAACAAAGTGTTTTAAGGGAGAACAAAGAGACCACGAAAGAGACATTAGCCTTTAAAACAAGTCGACGACCACAGGGACTGTGAGGCTGTGCTTCAGCTAAACGCTAACACGCCAAGTGGCAATGTTTAGAGGGCCGGTGGAACATCTTAGTTTAGGAGGAGCGCATTCTTACATTTGGACTAAACACGAAGCACAGAATAGACGATGGTAATGTCCTTAGTTTTGCAGGTATTTAGTCATAAACCAAACAATGGACAATTTTGACCTGATGACGGCGCTTCATAAAAAAAGTTATTAATATCACTCCAGAGGGGAACGTGAAATGTGAAAGTTTGAAAAGACAATGCATGCTTTTCAGTCTGGACCGACCAACTGATGTTGCCATCCCTAAAGTCACCGCACTAGCACAGACCATTAAGTTCACACACACCACAAAATATAAAGAATCAAGAAAGAGCGACAAAAAAAAAAAACACAAGAACAAAAAGTGCATATTGACATGTTTTTAAAACAAATGCAAATTTGCAATAGCTGCGACCACCCACCCACCCAGCCCCACACACACAGCCCCACACACACACACACACACACACACACACACACACACACACACACACACACACACACACACACACACACACACACACACACACACACACACACACACACCACAATGAAAGAGGGGCATGACTAACCCACACCAATGAAATAGGAAGCCTCTGCTGAGATCAATGATGCCTTTCCACAAGCGCGTGCCGCGAGTTAATCGGCCGGCCCGAGGTCAGCGCTGGGCCACTGTGGAGCATCTGTGCAATCTCTGAGTGAGACATGTCACACCGCATGTCAGTTTGTTTATGTAGATCTGACACTCCGGGCAGCCTGGTGGATCCATACAGCAGTTGACCTTTCCCAATGACGAGCGGAGAAGTGAAAAAACCACAGGTCAGCTCTGCGTTCTGCAGCCTTTAACATCTGATTCCCTCCATGTGTAAAACACAAAGTGCTCTCTGCTCTCTGAAAGCTGCTCGATTGATTAACTGACTGGGCTGCTGCTTTTTTTTTTTTGTGTTTGTTTTTGCGAAGCACTTGATTATTTTAACTCAGTTCCTCAGGGAACCCAGGCTAATGGAAATGAGGGGGAAAAAATGCATTTAGTATAATTCAAGTTTCATATCTTGCCAAAAGTAACACAAAACCAGCCACTTTCCTCCTGTGGAAATCTGATTCCAAAGAAAGATGTTGATTTGCTTTGGAAACATATAAAACAATCATACTTAACTGACAGGTTTCTGTTTTTCTTCCCTGAAGAAAAATAAGCTTTAAAGAGTTTAAAACACGGCATTTAATGGCCTGTTAAAATAACTGTTTTTGCAGTAAAGCCCTTGTGGCCAGTCTGATTGCACAGAGAGATGTAATGTTGCCTCAGTTAACAGCCTGTCTGTCTGCCTGCCTGTCTGCCTGCCTGCCTGTCTGCCTGCACAGCCCACCACTCCCATCCTGTTTAAAGGGCTTTCTTTTGACAGCCTCCTCCCATAAAGGTGGCCCTGTCTGGGCTTTGAGAGGCTGCAATAGCCCCGTGTATGATGGACAGATGGATGGATGGATGGCGAGGTAAAGACAGAGGAGCCTGTAAATTAGACGTACACTGCAAACCCCCCCCCTCCCTCTCCCACCCCCCACACTTCTTTTTTTTTCCTTTCCTGAAGACTCACACTGTGTCTTGGTCAGTCGTGAGTGAACAAGAAACAAAAGTCAAAGTCAGGCAGGAACACTTGGGCCGTGAGAGACAGGAGCAATTACTGTCTGAGAGATAGGGGGAGGCAGCCAGGACGAGAGGAGCAGGAAGAGGGAGAGAAAAGTAGAGGAAGGAAAACCAGAGAGACTTCTGACACTTCTGAAACAAAGGCAGCAACACACACACACACAAAACCACAACATGTCAGCATTAAAAAGCAAAAAACAAATCTCTTAAATTCAGCAACTTTCTTTCTTTTTCATGCTTTGGATTTAACAACTGGAGATAAATAAGATCAATGGTGGCCTCTACGCCTGCAGTAGGTTTAATGTTAGTTTTTCTTCAGACTTCATCTACATTAGCCCTAAAAGAAGACAGGGGGCAGTATTTGCTGCAATTAATAAACATAAGAGTCATGTTCTTCTTGGGCCATTTCATTAGTTACACTACCAGATACTTGTTATGTCTTGAACATCCTCCAATTGTCTGTTCTGTGCCGTTTACTTCTCTGCGCATTAAATGTGGAGTACACATTGGTCTGAAAGTCACATCCTGTATGTGGACCGTGGACTCTGTGATTCACTATTAATTATATGTGTAATGCAGGGTGAGTGGAAAGAAACTTCATCTGTGCCGGGTGCAGACAAATCCCATAAGTGACAGTGAAAGGTTCCGTGTGCATCCTGAGCTTCCCGGTGAATCGACAAGAGGACCTGAGGGCATTAATGGAGTTAAATGGGCACTTACACATTCTAGGTAACGGAATTGTTTCCCGATCCGGACGGTTTTTATCTAACATTCCACTAAATTTCCACTTAAAATATTGATAGAAATGATCGTATAACGAGCTCAGCTGATTTAATGGTGTTAAACTAAAATGTAACTTCTTACCTTTCGAGCTAAATATCGTTTTAATTATTAGAGCTAGCTTAGCCTTTACTAGAGCCGGTAAAAGGACGCTGAATTAGCCGTGCGCTGCTCTTGTTGCTCTTGTCCTGGTCCGGACTAACTTCTATCCTCGTAGTAAACATTGGGTGCTGCTGGTTCTTCGGGGGTATTAATTTGTTCCAGGGTCACCAAAATGACCATCAATGCTGTCAACACATCCGGGACCGTAGTTCTGTCCTTCACAATAAGATATCACGCTTCAACAACTCTAAACTATGCAATAAAAGCTCCTTAATTTAATTTGAGTGAATATTATCACCTGCTGGATGTTTTGTTAAAATCTTCTCATGTCAGTCACTTGCAAAACACCAGCTGATGCTTGGAATTTAACAATTATGCACACATGTGTTGTATATAACAATTACTATCATAACACACGGTGCAGAGTAAGAGTTGTATTACAACTAAAAACGCAAGTATTCATGATTAAAAAGCTACATTGTGAAAGCAAAAGACAAATGAATTGTGCAAATCATTGAAAAGATGATGCAAACATTTATTTATCTACAAACGAGACAAAAACTAAATAAAAACTTAATCAGGACAATAATAATCTTCATCATCCAGCTCCTTGTCCCAGCCGACACACGTGGTGTGATACCACGACACCAATCCCTCCGAGCCCTCGGGAGGGTCAGGTTCCCTGCACCGCCGCACCCCCAACTGTTGCTTCCATGTCTTCAGGAGTGTGACCTATTAACAGAATTTTTTTTTTTTACTTTTAATTAAAGAAAATGATCCGATTTTCATAGGTTGGCATACAAAGAAAGTTAACATGAAGTACACTACCGGTGGATATCGTGGGTCCAGCAGACGAGGAGCTGGATGACGATGGTCCGGTCTCTGCCGGTTGGGAGGCTGTATAAATAACAGAAAAAGCATAACCATGTTTTGTTTAGTCTTCTTCATGGCTAATGTCACCATCATGTTATAATATTGCTTGTTTTTTTCAGGTTATATAAAGCATTTACAGTGGGAGGGAGAGGAATGACTTTGGGACCCATGGAGGCCACATCCCGCTGCCGATGTTGAAGGCTGTAAAATAATAATCATATTTTATTATTACAATACTAAAATACATACTCATGATAATGTCTATGCGTCACAATAGTTAATACTTTCAGATTTATACGTGAATTCAAACGCAAAATAGGTGTGCGCTGACCAGGAGACGGGGGAAGGTGGCGGTGGTCCTCAGCAGGCAGGCTCAGGAGCGATGTTGTGCTGGCAGGCAGCCGGGGACCGTGGGAGGCACAAGAGGGGAAGAGCGGGATGAGGGGCAGAGCGGGATGAGGGGCAGAGCGGGATGAGGGGCAGAGCGGGATGAGGGACAGAGCGGGATGAGGGACCTGGGCCTGCCTGTAAGCATGTTTAGTCCCCCGGGGTACGATGACCTTTCTCCTTGAAGAGTCCAGCTGAAACACCGTCTCGTCGCAGTTATACACCTGACGGGGTTTCTCCCTCAACCCGTGCTGCTGCAGGGTGGTGATGAGGAGCCTAAAATACTCCTCAATTGGCCCCCTCTTGGCGCAGGATGCCCTCCCACGGTCAGTGATGTCTGGGGTCCGGGCAGTAAGGCGATGGTGGTGCCGCTCACGGAAATGTATCCACCACGTCTGGCCAAGTACAACCGTAGCTTCCTCCTGAAGGCGGAGGTTGTAAATGGCCAGAGCGTGGGCCAGGAGCTGAGGCTTCGCCAGTGGAAACCCGTGACTGGCAGAGTACAAACAGTACTCCACCAGGGAATCCTCATCTTCAGGGGTGAGGAGAGTCCTCTGACCATGGACACAGTCAGAGGACACCCTTCCACTGACTCGGTCACTCAGGCTGGACTTTGGGACCCCAAACTGCTGGGCTGCCTGCCCTAGACTGAGCCTGCCTGCTTTCACCTCCTGTAGGACCTGTGCCATGGCCTCCTGGGTCCACTTCCTCGTCTTCCTCTCCCTAATTTGCCAGATGTTTGGCATCTGCAAATACACATTGATTTTGGTACAGTAAGAAATCAGAAATCATCCTATACACATGATGCTATATTTTCATTGGCTAGACAAAGTAGTGTAAAGCTAGCTATAAAATGCACTCATATGCGAACTTACATTAGCAGTAGGATGAAAATACAGAGATACTTTTCAGAGTAAAGATCGTCGCCGGAGTGTTCTTACTGCTTTCTCTCATCGAAGTCACTTTCCCTGAATATTTAGACACGTAAACGTCCATATACATTCATGAAATTTGACACGTAGATTCTTTGATATGTATAAGTGAATACTACTTATACTTTGATGGCGATCGCAGAAAAGAATTGCCGCGAAAAGAGCGTCACGAGCACAAGAAGCGTTCGAGTCAGGCCAATAGCAGCTAACGCCGTTCGAGTCAGGACACCATGGCTACCTCATCCTCACAAGAAGCTGTAAAAACACAACATAATAAAACCTTTAACGTTAGCTCAACTGAAAAACGTTACTCCGCCTCTGCTAATATCCAACTAAAGACCTCGTGCCTTGAGAAGCCAAGTTAATGCTATAAATGCAATAAATAACTGAGTCCAACCATTTTGAAAAGCTAACGTACCGTCATCATATCGTCAGCTAGCTTAAAACACAGCACACGCAAAACACACGTGTTAACGTTATAAACTGGAATGTTAACACTTACTTGTTGTAATAAATGTTCCCAGAATGATATTATAACGTTACAGATAGTTAATTCACACACTCACCTTTCTCTTTGGTGTGACGTTGCTCCGTCAAAGTCATGGTACGCGGTCGGACGCAGCACGAGCTGACTCCTTTGGGCTCGTCACTGCGCTGCACACGGCACTAATGCTTAATGAGTTGCTTTCCAACGGGCCCCGCCCCTCCCTTACAGAAACGCGACATACTAAGTTATCTCTGCTAAATATCATCATTGCACTCAATATTTCAGCTCATTAGTGCAAACAACTAAATAGATTTAATAATGACACAGTTGTTTTTACAAAAAATGAAAGTATAAGTAATGACCACCACATTTGGGTTTACAGTGTATGACTTCAGTGTCTGTATCATAGTAAAGCAAGTGATTATATGCAACTAAGTTAAGATAAAATAATATACAAAGTAGATGCTGAGAACATTTCCATCTTCTAGACTTATTTTCTTAATAATCCAGACACCAAATGTTCCATTTCTTCCATTATTATGTGTCTCGCTTGGTGATCACAAATCACATCAGATTGGTACAAATACTGATTTAGAATGGCGGTTCTGTGATATAATCCTAATAAACTCTTGCCAACCAATCAAAAACCGGTATTTTCGATTAATAAGGCCGATAGTTCACCGTGTGCTAACCCGAGCACACTGCTTTGTGCGGTTCTGTTGCTTATTCCCCCAATTATGCTAATAGTTTATACAAATGTAATTGATTTTCCGGGCTTTTGGTAGAAGATTGTTGTTGTCAGCTATCAGCGGCAGCTTTCATGATTAGATTGCGGTTTTAGCTTGTGGATTAGGCTGAATTGAGGCACTAGACATGGCTCTCAGGTTGTCCCGCTCACACATATGTGCACAAACACAGGGCCGCAATCTTTCCCCACGGCGATCAATAAACCTGATAGGGACTTCAGCAGACTGAGAGTCAAGAGGGCTGCCTGTGTATGAGAGAGGGGGAGAAAGGGAGGGGGATGATGATGTACACTCAATTGTATTCACTAAACGACTCAATATACCTCAAATTACAAAATGTAAGGCTGATAAAAATGAGTTTGCTTAATTGGATGGTTCCTTGTTAAATGCTGCTGACTCTGAAACACACAAAGCCATGCTTGTATTCATGAATAAATAAAGGAAAATGTTTTGCTTCGTTTACACGTAGTAATTGGGTTTGACTGGACACATTACAGTCTCCTAACAACAGTCATAACTGACTCATAACTTGATTGGACAGTTCACCCCAAAATCCAAACCTTCAGTGCGATTTATCAATCTAGATTGTTTTGGTGTGAGTTGCCTAGTTTTGGAATATACATTTGATATCGCCAAACCCAATTACTACGTGTAAACGAAGCAAAACATTTGCCGCGGGTATGATAAGGGCACAACCTGATTCAGTAAACTCTACGAGCTTGAAGCCAGTAGTTGCTACACGTTTAGAAAGAGACTTTTCCACATCAGGGTAGTGATGCGTCCAAAGGTTAACTGCACAGCGAGAAGGACGGGTTTGTTTTTTTTTAATCTTTGAGTTCCTCCTCCTTTTGACATTTATCTGTCACTCTACTTCCTCATCTGTATTTACAGGCACAAGCACGTACAGCTCACAATGGCTCTCTGAAAGGTAAACTGTAATCATTACACTGTTGTTCCCATCTTGGCATGGTTTTGAGATTCACCTCCTCATCTGGCGTTTCACCTCGGCGAGCAGACTCCCTTCAGACCGCGTCTGGGCGGCAGAAAGCATGTGGGGAGAGAGAGAGATGTGGCTTGCCGTCTCGTCACATAATGGCATGTATTAAATATACATTGCATAGATATAACAAACTCAGAAACAGCCTCACACTTCAATCTGGGGCACCATTTCTTACAGCCACAAAGAACATCGAATTATTCATTTTCACGCCGCTCTGAAAAGGGCTCATCCAAGAGCTGTGCTAATTTTGCTTTCAGATCACTCTCTGCCTGGTACTCATATAAACATCATTAGAGCATCAATAACAACACGCCGTGGAGCATGAATGAGAACGTACTTACGCCACGCAAAGTATCTCACAGAGCCAGTCCAAGTGTTTTCGGGGGCCTTGAATCCCAAACAGGATCTGGTTTGGAGGAAACAAAGCTGACGTCGGTGGGTTGAACATCTTCTGGTCTGTTGCACATCTGACCATGGGAACTTTTCCACTGTTCTTCTCTGCAGTACAAATTGCCGGACTTATCTTTCGCCTCCCGTCATTGCCGGAATCCAATTGGACACGTGTTGTGAAGGTCGATGTATTTTGGGGTCAAAACTACAGAGATGGGAGAAAATCACTACATAAGACCCGTTTGGAAGCAGGAGCAAGATTATCAGAGTCGGTGCAGTTAGTCTTCAAGGATTTGTTAAACCAGGTAAAATATGTTCAGCACTGCGTCATACTGTGAAAGAAAATAGGATATTAAAAGATCAGGATACACCATGAGGTCTTTACAGCACTATTTATTTTAATCCTGTGCCCACTAAGTGATGCCAACGTGATCAAATTTAACCCCTGAACAATTTCATCGAGTCCTCTTGATGTTTTACCCCATTTTCCGTTTCACTAAGAAATATGAGATTACAGAAGCTCTAACTGCATTTTCAGTGCGATTCTTAAATCCTTTAGGGGGACTGCGTAGCTTGTTTAAAGACGAACTTTACAGATTCTACACATGAAGTTCAGTTCACTTGTCATGATTAGTACTTCTCGGCCCGTTATCCAGAAAACCCCTGGATACTAGCCTTTAGGTTTCTGAAGAGAGCTTTTCAAAGTTTGAGTCAAGAACCCTGATGACGTCATAGTGATGTCATCAGGGTTACGTTGGTTTAGGCTTGAACATTTTATTTTTGTGTTTGTGTTAAGAACTGGGGGTGTATCTTTCATTAGACCCTCCCTTGTCAGGAAGGGTCTAATGAAAGATGCTATTGAGTTGCATGATGGGAAATGAAGGATCCAGGCCTAAAAGTCAGGACAGTTGGGCCTCTGATGCTTTGATTTTGATCCTCCTTTTTATATTTTATGAATCTTGCGAGTCTCTCAACCTTGTGGACGTCATTGCTAAATCTCTGGAGTATACCGTTAAACGTTAAAAGTGTGAGTTTCAGTCCAAGAAACTTCTATAAGGAAATGTAACAGAAAGTTGTTTAAACAAAGTTAGGCTGCATGCAGACTTCATCCAGCCTTCCAACTGTGCCCCACGCTTGATGATTTATTATGCAAAGAAGCCTAGATTCCTTTGTAAAGAATTAATAAATGCATCATGTTTGAATTATTTAACAGTGACAAGACCTGTGTGTCTTAGCTGATTGGCTGTTTACGCCACGGATGTGGAAGCTGGGTAAATAAAACCGCCTCATCATGCAGTCGCCTCCATTCTTGGATTCTTCCCCCGTCTTATTCCTGACGGGCTTCGGCTCATCTCGACACGTCAACAAACACGAGGCCTGCGACACGCGGAGATTGCCAAGAGGAAGACCAGGATCGCCATGAATAAGGACAAACACAGATGAATTAAACATCAGAGCAGCTTCCACTCTGGAAGCCACCACCACCACCACCACCACCACCACCACCACCACCACCACCACCGCCGCCTCTGCGTTTGGTTCTCTAAAAAACAGACGATCCATCAAACGGAGGCAGGACACACAAGGGCCCATCTATGCCGAAGACTGACACAGATTCCGATGGAAAAATAACCGACGAGGGCCCCAGCTTCGTCAAAACAGGAAGTCTAGCGGTGGGGCCGAGTGGGAGGCCCGGCCGCTGTCGTCACGGGAACGAGACGACGGGAAACGCACTAAAGACCGGATATGCCGAAAATAAACGAAGCGAGGCTTTTTCTAGACGGAGAAAACACGTGACATTACTCTTTAAAAAGACACAAAGACACAACATGATTAGGTCTATTTTTTTTTTTTTTTAAATGATTACAGTCATTATAGGAGTTATTACATCTCCACTTTTAGAAAAAAAGATACATTCGGAAAATAAAAAAAATAAAAAAAACACATTGAAATTCACTTTGATTTCTGTAGCATATTTGCATCATGGATAAAAACTTAAAGATTTAATTTGCAGCACTTTTAGAGTATAAATCGATACAAAGTCCCAGGTTTGCTTTCGCGGTCCATTTGTCCCTCGTTTTGAAAAGGCCTTCTTCATGTGCAGTGTTTAACTTCCTTCATTCATCACAATTATGTCGACTGGCTTCACAGAGACAAACACAAAAAGATTCAACAACATAAAAAATAGAAAAGTATTTTTTTTTTCTTCTTTCTTTTTTCTAATTAATTGAGGCAACTAAATAAAACAGATGGCCATAACTACATTCTATGACTGAATATCAAAATAAATCACTTTCCTTCATTTGTTAGAGCAAGACCCAATTTGCATATTCACAGAGATTGTAAAAAAAGAAAAGAAAAGAAAAGAGCGATATAATATTTCCATAAAATGTACACCACTGTTCCTTCATCAGAAAATACAATATAAATCTACTTTAGTGGTTTTAAAGGCTGCATGATAACTGGATAGAGCTGCTCCATTCGTCTCTTCTTTTCTCTACACATGCTTTTGCTGAAAGTAAAGAAACGAGGCATTTCAGCCACCGTTCATCTGCTCTTATTGCGTTTACCATCTGACTAAACATAAGCGGCTGTCGACAGTCGGATGAGTTTGCGTGTTTGGTTTTTGGTCGGTTCGGTCAAAACCTCTCTGATACCCGGTTTAGCCAGGAGCGGAGCAATTATCTGAATGACCTCAGTGACGCTTAAAACACATCTCAGATTCAAACGAGGCTTTTAAGGCCACGAAAAACACATTTTGTGCGATGGGGTCCAACATGAACCGAACTTTTCTGCCAGAGTTTGAACTCTTTCCAACGAGAGAATCCTGTCTTCTTTTTGTCTCTCACTGCTTTAAAGTGGACTCGGGTGAAACAAAGGTGATGATCGTGTATTTCCGTGCACCAATCAGGAATTAGCAATATTGCGAGCAAATGTGATCAAACCACAGCTACGGAGTTTTTGAGCATTAAACTCTCCCTAAATAACACTTTTTTTTTTTTTACTTTAACTTTGATTGTTGTCATTAATTAATATTAAATGTTATGAACAAAAAAACCCAGATAATTTGAAACCAGGTTTTCGAGGAATTTAAGATATCTTAGTAATTGGTAAAAACACAACTGAGGCATCAAAACAAGTTTTTATGTAGTATTTTCAATATGGGTGATTGATTATGTTTTGGTGACTATCAGGATCATTTAGTTTCTCCCTCTACTTTTGGTTGCTTTACCGCATTTATTTTCATAATATAATTACACTTTTGCCTCCTGAAAGGTCAGTTCGCCCAAACCTCAAAATATTCCCACTTAGGTCTCATCCAGCAATGCAAATGATCTTGTTTTGGAGATATCCACGGCTGAAACATCTGCTACTCCAACACAGTGGAGATATGACATTTGAGAAATTCAACAGCAGCATGTGTTTCCACAAACAGGCACTCGGTACGAGCCTCAGACCTGACTGCATTTGAATTTAATTAAAAACTTTAAGTGGAAGATAGAAACACACTAAAACTCCACAGAAAGGTCTGAGGAACAATTTGGGAAATGAATCTTTTGGTAATTTGGATGCCAGCTGTTTTTGCTTCTGCTTTAAAATAAATGGGGACATTTGCAGTATGTAAGAACAAGTCATCGGGACAGGAGACAGACAGAGAGACAAAGCTTCCTTTCTCTAACAGTCTCCACATTCCTCTCATTCTGCTGGGCACGACCTGACCGCAACTACAGCTGGCTCTGTGTCCGTCTCGGTGTCTTCTGGGAATCTTTTTTTTTTAAAGTCAGGAAATCCCTGCAAGGGCACAGAGGCCACTTACAGAGGCCATGTGAGATCTCTTTTAGAAAATCGGGTTATTTTTAGGGTCTGGATTTGGGCATCTGTAAACTTGCTTTCCAGATGTGTCAGATGCTCAGATCATGGTGTAATACAACTACAGAACTCCAATTTGATTGTGCAAAAAAAACAACCACTGCGGCCTGATCCTTCAGTGACACGTTGATGAAGTTGAAGCGTATGAACTGAACCGACAGCAGGATATTTCCTGTTAGCGTCAGCCCACCGTTGAGCAGCTGAACACATCTGACTGAGTCAGGAAGTCTTAAACAAGCATGTGAACTGCTATTAAGTTGTTTAAAATGCTTCGACTTTGGTATGAACTTTTTCCTTAACAGAAGAAGTGAAACTAAAAGAGAATTAATCATATCTTCTGTATGAATTATTGCTTCTTTTTTTTTCACAGAGTAACAATAAGACAAAGACAACACTTTCTGACTGAGCTGCTAATTCATGTCTTTGGTCTGTCACTTAATGATCTGCTTGAATAAAATCCACCTCTTTCATCTCTTTCTGTTGGCAGCTCATTATCTTCTCTGTCTTCTGCTCAAAAACAACTTTTCACCAGCCCGCCCTCCAAAAGCCGCCCGTCCGCCCATCCATCCTTTCATCCCGACTCGCTGTCAGTTCTTTTGGGGAAGGGGGGTTTAATAAGAATATACTTTAAGTTTAGCCAGCTCAGAAAAAAAAATGTTGTCAGCAGAATGGAAGACTGGAAGCCATTCTCATCTTGGATCAGAGATACACACACATAAATAAGTTTAGTTTCTACTAATATTTCCTGAATTAAAGATTGAAGATGAGCCAATTTATGCTGTTGCAAACTCACACTCGCTCTGGGGTCAATAGGTAAAGCTTCAATATTTGTGATTATGATATATTTTCGGCAAATAAATACAGACATCTTTTTAGAATTAGTATCTGTACGTCCTGGCCCTCTGTTTCTCGCCGCCAGAGCTTTAAAAGGTCACCTTCAGGGTCACAGTCCCTGTGTGGCATGGGACAAGATCGAAAGCTCCTACTGGACCAAAAAGGGGTCAGAAATGATTTAATATGAATGAAGCTACGGGTCAAAAGGGTTCCAGTCCTGACAAACTCTGTGGGATATTTTGTGACGACTGAACCGAAAGTGAACTCCCCCCCAAAAAAACAGTCCCTCTCGAACACGTCCGCATTCCTTCAGCCTTTCCCTCTCGTTTCCTTCGATTTAAGAAAATGTCCATACTGGAAATACTATTACACTGATGAGAATTCTGCTAAAACTTAGTATTCTAATTGTATCAAATGCAAATTACATTTCTATATAACACACATTAGTTGCGGTTTGTAATTGGTTTCATTGTAGCAGCTTTTGTATAATATGGACTACAGTGTGACGATCATGAAACAAATATCCCTTCAAATGTCAAAAAAGGTTCTTGAAATTAATGGCATGATATTATAATAACTTAATACTGATAAATAATAGAACAACCCATACATTTTTTTAAAAGATAGTTCTAATGTTTAACTTTTTCAGGAAGATTAAAGTATGACGTTGTTTTTACGATCGCCCGTTATTCGTTAACTGGATTTTACATTTTTAGCCCATTTAAAGGGATATTTCATCACATTGATTACATTCATTATTACATTATCTGGTAATATTGCATTCCTTAAGCAGACACGGCATGTTATAAAACCTCGGAAGAGCGAAAACATGATAAATAGACCGTGATGATAAAATGATATTCCTTAATAGTCATGTGTTCTATGGTTGAAATGTTAATATTTAAATTCTCACTGCACCATAATGAACCCTCACCTCCAACACATTTTCTCTCTTGCTACTTATTCATCATCTGGTGCCGGTCATCATCAGGGAGAAGCTGGTAGTGTCTCTCAGCCACGTTGTACATGACATTTAAACTCATCCACACATCTGAAAAGATGCTTAAAAAGTTAAAAAGCAACAAATCTGGCCCATGCCCGGAAGCCCTTGTTCCCTTTCCTTAAAGCATACCCTTGAGCAGGGAGAGTTAAATATTTAAAAGAGTGGCGATGAATATTTGATCCACAGTACTTATTATCAGTCTGTTTGAATTACCCCTTGAGCCGCTCCAGTTGAAATTAAGAGCGAAAGCTTCAAACTTTTTGAGACATGCTGGACTGGTATCTGGCGCTGCTCGTTACTCAAAGGACAGCAGGTCCGGGTGGGGCTCTGAGTCATCAGCGCTCACTCCGGTGCCTTTACTGCAGGGGGTGCCGTTCCCCAGCAGCAACTCCTCGCCCAGGCTGATGCGGCAGGACGTTTTAGCCGAGACGGGTGTGGAGGCCAGCCGGGAGTCCGGCCCCGACGCCTTCTGCCAGACGTCGCCGGGCTTGGCTCTGGGCTCCAGGGGGGGATCTTTGTTGATGAGGTCTGGCACAGAGAGCTGCAGCTGGGGCCGACGTTCCTCTTCGCCTCCTACAGTGCTCCCGTTTTCCACTACATCTTCTTCGTCACCGATCACTTCAACGACTTTGCCGTTGCTTCCTGCCGTCTCCCAACAATCGGCGACAAATTTCTTCTCCGCCGGGCCTGGAGGCAACGTGAGCTCCTCTGATGCCTCGTCCTCCTTCTTGCCCTGCTGCTGCTCCTCGCTGGTTCTCAGCTCCTCCTTGGCCATGAAGGGTGTCTTGTCAGGAGAAGAAAGGAAGGAGGAAGAGTCAGCAGGGTCCGGAGAGGAGACCACGGGGTCAGAGGAGATCATCATGTCCTGGGTGGTCTTCAGCGCCCGAGGGAGGCGCTTCTTCCCCGATGGGGGTGGTGGGTCCAGCCGGGGGAAGGAGTCAAAGGAGGAGAAGTGACTGGAGGAGAAGATGAATGGGGAGGTGGAGAGTGATGGGGATAGGAGGAAAAAAGCGAGAAACATAAGAGGCAATTAGTTAAACAGAGGTAAAAAGTAAGTACTGTTCCTACAAAAGTTCTGGTACGCATGCGTTCAAATGTTGTGCGGTCCTATTGGCCTGGTTCTGTTTTCAAAAATGCTAAATCATCTTTTTTCTACATTTGTTCTTCTTGTCATGTGACTCTTGGAAAGAAAGCCAATACGCTTTGGAATAAAGCCAGAAACGTTTTGAGCTGATACAACCACTGCTAACGTTGTCAAATCGATGCTGACAGCTGATGGCTGACGGAAACGAGGATAACTCAACTGTAAATTAGAAACTCTGGGTGCACTGTTTATTAATGAATTGTTAAAATAACAATTTAATTAGACATTGGTCCGCAGCCAAGGCAAAAACCCGAGTGTGGGAGGAGCTCGGGGAGACCATGAAGAAGGACTTTCGGTTGGCCTCAAGAAAGTTCTGGCAAACCGTTAGACGACTCAGAAAGGGAAAGCAGGGCCCTGAGATGCTGAAGGCTCTGGACATTGTTGGGCTGTCTCGGCTGACATGCTTCTTCAGTGTCGCGTGGAGGTCGGGGACAGTGTCTGTGGGGTGGTAGCCAGGGGTGGTGTTTCCCATTTTTAAAAAGGGGGGAACCGAAGATTGCGCTCCAATTATCGGGGTATCACACTGCTCAGCCTCCCTGAAAAAGTTTATTCTAGGATGCTGGAAAGGAGGCGCCGACCAATTTTCAAAAACTCAGATCAAGGAGAGGCAATGCGGATTCTGTCCAGGCCCTGGAACAGTGGACCAGCTCTTTACCTGTTGGAGGGTTCGTGGGAGTTTGCCCATCCAGCCTACTTGTTTTTTTTACAGATTTAGAGAAGGCTTTTCGCTCCCCAAAGAGCCCTGTGGGGGGTACTGCGGGAAAATGGGGTACCGAGGTTGTTGCAACTATCCATCATGTCCTTGTGTAACCAAAGTGAGAGCTGTGTCTGTTTACTTGGAACAAAGGCAAACACGTTCCCAGTGGGTGTTGGCCTCCGCCAGAGTTAGATAAGCAGAAGATAATGGGTGGATGGATGATCGTTCACTGGAGCTGACGGGGTTGCACTCGAAGACAATTCATTTCAATAAGCACCGTGGTGGTGTATGAGAATGTGAAGAGCACAGAAAGTCAGCTCTCAGCTTCGTGTGTATGAACAATAGGCTGGTGTGTGTGTGTGTGTGTGTGTGTGCGTGTGTGTGTGTGTGTGTATAGTAGGGGGGTGTATCTCTCCTTCTCAGGCGATTTCATACATATCTAAATACTCAGTCCACGATCCGCTACAAAATAATGGTGTTACGCAAATAAATCAATGATTTCCGCAAATATTTACTTCAAATACTAAATCAGAAATGATGTCTTGGGTAGTCCGAAACTGGATAACGTTTTAGTCCGTCACTACGGATTTCTTCTCTCTAAAATGCTGCTTTTGGCTGGGTATGCTTACCTCAGTTCCTCATCAGTTCCTTCATCACTGAGTTTGTATTTTCAATAACGCTGGATTGGTTCACGTTCTTACGTGAACAACACAGGCTTCATTGACAGTTTTGCCTTTAACTGGGAGAAGTTACGGGGCAGTGGGATGTAGCATTAGCTGCTAGTCTTGTTTTCTTTTACTGTCTTTTCACATTCTAAAATTAGTAACAAGGTGCGTGGTGACGTCAGCAATTCTATGCTACTGCCAAGGTCAGGCAGTGTTGTATACGTTTCCTTCTGTACTGATTGTTCTAGATGTCTAGCAGCAGGTAGCCTACGTGACTGGAGAACATACCTTCAGTAGGAGAGGAGCAGGTTGGGAGAGAGAGTTACTGAGAAAGATCATTTTTTTGCTTGGCATATTGATTCTTTCTGAATTTCATAAATTTCGTAAGTTTGGGAAATTAAACTGAATCTACATGGAGACAAATGGGAGCAGAGCTCCTGAAAATGACTTCTGCTTGATCGCTCTCCAGGAGAGACAACAGAATAATGCTTTCTGGAACAAATCCCCAAATGCAGACACACAGAAACAACCTGGAATGTATGTGTGTGCATATAAGCGGGTAATGCATACACAATTAAAAGGCATTTCCATTTTGACGGTATAAGAAGCTAAGAAAGTTCAGTCTTATTAAATTTCAGACATCTCACAGGAAACTTTGGCGTGTCATTATTAATTTAAGCCACATTTCACAGGAGAAACCTTAAATCATTCACCTTTTCTTCCATCTATAATATACAGTGATAGAAACTTCTCTCAGCACAGGTAATTCAATATTTCTTGCCTATAATAAGATAAAGCCTACCAGTGGTTATATCATTAAATTGAATGAGTGAAAAGTTCCGTGAATTTTACATATTCATCCTAAAAATTAATACACACAGTACAAAAGGATACATGTGTTCAGTGAGGTCAACGGGTAACCAAACTGCATCAAACCAGCAACCTTTGAGGCACAAGTTTGCTAATTAATTTGGGATGATCTTAGGTTCAGGTTTAGGGTTCAAATTAAGTTTAGGGGAGGATAAGTTCTAACGGATCACGTAAAAATGTACTTTGTTCACAACCCACGCATGCAGAGGAGACATGCGAGTGTGTACCTGTTCACGGTGGTCTGGTTGAGTTGGTCCATACAGCTCCACACGGCATCAACGTTCTTGTTGACCTCAGTGACCCCGATGTCTCCGAGGTGACTGGGCTCCTTTCTTCTTAACAAGTCATTGACCTGATTGAAAAAAAGAAGAAGTTAAATTAACATTACAACCCAAATATCAAGAGTAGAAGAAGAGAACTTAATGCTTGTGCTGTGCTAACCTTTGCTCCGACAGCTTTGCCCAGATTAATGGCATTTTTAAGCCTCTGTTGGCCACCAGAGGATGGAGAGTCGAGGGAGCTGGACCCCAGGTTATGATTGGCTGATGCTGGGGAGCGTCGTGTTGAGGGCTGGCCCGGCCTCGAGATCTGAGGACTCTGCTGCTGTGCAATGGAGTTCTCGAACATACTTTGATCAACTGTGAACAAGGAGAGAAACGGGAGAAAGAAATACAGATTAGGTGAATACAGAACAGGATTTAACAGAAAATGTCCATCTGCTTTTAAGCTGCAGACGCTTTAAGCACATTAGACAATACGAATGGGATGTTCGCTTTGAGAATGAGATGCAAAAACTCAGATCTAGCAGGCAAGTGAAAGGAACACTCCACTGAAAATACAAGAATGCTTCTGATTGGTTATTCACATTCTCTACAACTCTCACTGAAGCTCTGCTAGAAGAATTAGCTATATGTAACAATTGTTTGGAATGTACATAATATATATGGAGCAACAGAGAAGAAGCGAGTTACACTGCAGAAGTGGTTTGAATGATTTCCATTGTAGTTTTTAAACTCTTTCTCTAATTGGAATCCATTGAAACTGCTGTGAATCACAGCTGACTTCAGCTGCCGTCTTCCACTAGTGAAGCAATCTAAAAACCTTTGAAGGCCATCTCTCGAGCCTGAAGTTAGAGCATTTGATACATTTTGGTGGAGTATCCCTTTAAGTGACCACGTCATGTCCACATGTGTAGCTTTGCTCCAAACAAACTGACGTTGCATCATCACATCCCGCTCCACTTAATGAGAATGCATACAATGCATTAGGGCCAGGCGGCAGTGCAGTAACGTTGTATGTGATGATCACAGAATTATATATACAACAAAACTCAAGGCATTTGCAATGACACATGCACAATGAATAGAAACAACACCAATGAAAATAAAGCAGAAGCTGACCAAAATGCAGGATCAGAAACGGAACAACATAAGGGGGAGCTCACGTGGATGCCAATCCACTTAAGAGAGAAGATCTTACCTCTTGGAGAGAAATGTTTCTCGGAAGGCATTTAATGAGACAGAAGCATCAGATTTCAGATCATTTTACCTCTAAAGATACAGATTATTGAGCTGTGAGAGCTTAAAATGCTGCTGATTCATATCTTCCTATAAGAAGACAAGCCGGGGGAGGTTGTGGCTAAAGGTCTTGACCCGCATACACATATCTGAAAGGTACATTGTCTGAACTTCACTTTGCACATACAAGCATTTCACTTGCTCCACCATTCAAGAGATCTACAAAAAGCACATTAGCCAGAGGAAACATTATATTATGGATCAACGTGATACAGAGGGCATTTAGAGTAACTTTAAGGAGATGGAGAGAGAGAGAGAGAGAGAGAGAGAGAGAGAGAGAGAGAGAGAGAGAGAAAGATGTATATTTACTTTACAGGCAGTAACATGCAGGCACT
This sequence comes from Ophiodon elongatus, assembly GCA_016806645.1. Classification (NCBI taxonomy): domain Eukaryota; kingdom Metazoa; phylum Chordata; class Actinopteri; order Perciformes; family Hexagrammidae; genus Ophiodon; species Ophiodon elongatus. The sequence continues at coordinate 1,997,617 of JACSYO010002134.1, forward strand.
TATTAATGGGAGTCACCAAATCAATTGCTACAGCCGAAAGGTGCAAAGTGAAACAACAGTGGATCAATTAGTGTAATTATATCGTAGATTGTGTGTCTGTGTGTTGTTCTACTATCTTATAATGTAAAGAATATTGCGTTTGCATCCCCACTGTGTCAATGCAGCGTCTTTCTTTTCCCACACAGTACCGATGCATGAATGTATGAAGATGGCCTTAGTGCTATTACTCTTCTGGAAAATTGTACTGCATTTAAAAATGTAGAGGAGTGCATTAGTCGAAAGTGAGATGAGATATGATCCAGTTAGTCCATTTAGAATAATAAATCCAGGAGTTTGAGACAAAAACACTAACTGCTAACCCCATTATGATAACGTCTTACTAAAATGACCCAGTATAGAAAAATCTGAAATAACCTCAGAGTTATTGTTATTGCCTTGCAAACAGTCTTTATGTCCCCACTTCAAGAATCACATATTTCGTAAAGTCCCTTTCTGGTCGCTGTGGTTTGTCTTCTTAAGGTTTTGTCTTTTAGACACTATTGGTTTGTAATTACTTTTATTAAACCCAATACGGAGTGCAAAAAAATTAAATAAAATTTGTAACTGTATTTATATTTAGTGTGCATTGGTTTGACGCTTCTTTTCTGTTAGCAAGTTATGTTTTCAGTGACGAAACTTAAAATTTTTAAGTTGAGCTAACGGAACTCATTGAGAGGATAGTATATGTAAATACCTGACTGTTTGTTACTGTGATTCCAGAGGCACCTAATTTACACGCTTTAAGTCTTCGTTCAATGTTCTGCCTGTCTGCCAAGGTCATTCAGGGTGTGCTGACTGTACACCAAGGTCATGGACTGATCTCAGGATCAATACTTTCACATTGCTCAGGCTACGAAACATCCTTATTGATCCCACCAGACAACGAGGCCACACATTCCTCCCACTTTAACTCCTAATGGAAAGGTAATGGATGGACACTGAAATGTAGTACACCCATAGGAGGGCATTGTGAAGGACACCAGAAGGGGAAGATGTTTCTGTAACATGCCTAACAATGTGGTCTGGGACATTTTTCTATAATTCTACACATTTACGGTTTGGCTGCTTTTTCCTCTTCACATGTCATCTGGCATCCCGTGCTGCTGAAAAGATGAAATTTTCTATTTGGAAATGAGCCCAGGTGTCTCAGTCTGGCTCATTTACACACATCACAATTTATGACCATTTCTCTGCTGGATGGTCTCGTAGCCAGCTTTCAAGCCCTTTCCTCTTAAGGCTTCAGTAAACGCTAAACGAATGCAAATATGGTGTTTTCTCAAAGTCTGTCGAGTAAAGTGCAGCGTGCAAATACCAGAATACCCACAGTGACTGGAGGTCAGCTCGTCCCCACCAAGGTGAGTTGCAGTGAAGGGGGGGGGACGGGGGACGGGGGGGGGGGAGAGACGTTGAACATATTCCATTCATGAAATCCAAAACAAAAGACAACACCAGTGGTATTGAAGTTGCAGCTAATTATACAGGAGGAAGATGATGATACTGTGGTACCACTGGCTTTCTGCCTTCATTTGGTAATGATGGAAGAGATACAGGTGTGAAATGGCAGGGAACGAGCAAGAGGGGTGGGGGGGTGCACCAAACAACAAACTGGGCATGTTGAGGTAATATGTTATGTGTATATACGTTTTGCAGACGTCTCCGCACAACACACTGACTGTGGATAAGTACCTCACACAACCCCACTTCAAAACAACCAAACTACCCCTTTAATCGTTGTCCCCCTAACGAGTGGCGGTGGGACACAGCCCTTTGTGCAGCAGCCCCACTGGGGTTCAGACTGACGACACAGGTGGATTTTCTTGCCCACTGAAGCATCAAAATGAAAGTAATTGTTACATCCCCGCCACACTGCAACTTCAGCGGCGGTTCCAATGAAGACCGTTCCAAATCAAGCGATGCCGTGCGTAATGTAGCACGGTCTGTCACACACTCAGTTCTAAGCGCAGCAATCACCGTGAATTAAACGAAGTATTAACCCGATGAAAGGTTTTTAAAACCACCAAAACAGCACCGCGTGCTAGTTTTCATTGTGTATACCAAAGATACACACCGTTTGAGTGTGCAGGGAGTTTGAAAAAAAATGAGGCACGCTTAAAAATACCAAACATGCATATTGAAATCAATCCATCAGACTTTTGACTGTAAGAGAGCGGATCATAAAACAAGAAATAAAGTATTAATAAAGTAATAGTATAATAAATAATAATTAAGAAGCTCTTGCATAATAACTGCCAACATGGTGTAGTCAGTATTAGTATACACTGGAGAGGGGGTTTTACTGTCTGACCTGTTTTTTTAAACCTATGTGTTTTTAGGCAAATTAGCATCATTAAAAGTACACCAAATTAGCTTTCAGTACTTCCTCTATGACATGTACCCATGGATGACAGCTATCACTGGGATACTTTGAAACGGAATAAAACTCTGATGATTCTTGGAGATAAAAGAAGCGTCTTTTTCATACGATTCCTAAGTGGGTTTATTGATGTTTATTCGAGATCGACATTGGAAATAATGATATCCTTGAGAAGTGGAAGTCCAATTGAGTAAAAATATGTGCGTCATGTCTGTGTGTTCAACATTGAGTTATGAATCAGAGAAGAATTAGCTTAAGCACCTTAATTGGGGCCAAATCAGTGGACCAAACTACAATAACTGCCTTCCTGTTGTTTTTCAGAACACCAGCATGCCCCTCGTGCCTTCCACATAATACAGGATCTTTGTACAATTCAAAAACCACTGCACTGCACTGAGACAGAGGTTAAGATTTAGGTGCCTTTGGCATCATTTTCTGAACAAAAGAATCTTTAATCAGAGTGAATGTAAAGGCCGAAGAGACCATCACTCCAGAGAACTTACTTCCGCAAGACTGTGTAACAGCAGATTACAGAATGCGTTTTAGTGCGTGATATTTTCTGTGCTATGTTATCTTTTAATTACAAACACGCCAGAAGTGTTTTACAATAATTATCGTTCATTAGCGCGGATTTCTTTCTCTCTGCCTTTTCTTCGGGAGCTTCTGTGGATTAACTGCATTATTTCCAACAATGAGATTAGAAACAAACACAAACACAGACGGGTTCGCGTTGTGTGAAAAGTCGGCAAAGGCTATTTTCAGTGTGTAATCCAATGCGTAATCCCTCCGAACGCTCACGTTTTTTGTCGTTACATTCCAGTAATTTAATCACACGTAGTCAGTCGCTTCCGCCACCCTGCAGAATACGCAGTGCAGAGAGCAGGAGGAGAAACACAGCAGAGAAAAGGGTGACTTTAGGGCCACAAAACAAAATGGTTTACAAAAGAAGAGAGCTCTCACTCCCACTCATGCAGCAGCAGCGGTCGGCCGGGCCGAATCCACGGAAGAGATAACGCAACCTTCTGCAACACGAACCAAATTGTAAAACCTACCCTAGAAGGAACATTGATGATAATCCTACGGCGTAATTAGAATTTGGTCTATTCTGTTACTGCGTTTGAACTTGTGTGCTCTACAATATAAAGAAACTAAATTGGGTGTAAATGAGAGTGTTCTCTTGGATTTGCTTTTGGTTTGTCATGGACAAAACTAGGTCTTACAGGTATAGTTAGGGGGTCGTCTCTGCAACAGGTGAACTAGCAGAGCGGCTGACCTTTACGAAGTGGAACAAAAAAAATCGATACTCTGCTGGAACTCATCAACAGCTACAGCAAAAAAAAAAAAGTGTATATTTTTCACTCCAGGGTCCTTTTCTCTATTTTAATAAGGAATGATGAGGACTCGCAATGTGATTATGATTACAGTTTTCATCGTGTGGAACTGGTAATTGGCCAAATCAGCTCCAATCGCCCTCTCTCTCTGTGACTTCGGCTCGACTCTGCCAGGCAGCCAGCGTGAAGTTGTAATTAGCTCGGCTCGGCTCTGGCATCACCGATCAAAGTGCCAAACTCTGAGCTTTGTTCTTAGCCGAGGGTAACCCACTTCTGTCACTGAGACGGAGCTGACACACACACTGAGCCGCGCACGTGTGCAAACACACTCAGACTTCTTCCGTGATAAGTAGTATATATAGATATAAGTATACTTTTTGGTTCCCAACAATATTTTGTGTGTTAAGTGTTAAGTTCAATCTTTAAGTCAACATGGAGGACCAGTTCTAGAGGAACATCTACAGTTCCATGGCAACTGGGCAACCCGATATGAAGATATGATGAAGACGGCGGGAAGTGACATTACAATGGGACACATTTTCTTGCCGCTTGTTCTTGTTCCGTCAGCAGAATTTAACTTTGTTTATGTCAAACACGTTTTGAGGACTCATTAAGAGACAGCTGTGCAAAGATGTACCTTAACGCCTCAAACGGGGATGAAAAAGTGCAAACGTATTCAACTTGTATGGCCATGTAACAAAACAAACCAGCAACCCGATCATCTCTGAACGCTCATGTGCATATTAAGTATGTTCCATCCTTCAAACAATGTATGAACAGAGAAAAATCTTCCCTTATGCAAAACATTTAACGTAAACAGGGACAGCTCAGGAAGTCCTTTTGCCTAAAAACTGGAGACAGGCTGAAGAAACTGTGATTCTGTTGCTTATCTGTCGAAGTAATAAAGAAAAAGTTAAAACAACAATTATATTTTGGCACTATAAATGAAAATGCTTTAATTGATTGAGCCCTTCTACCAGAGACGTAGAGTGCAACGAGGTTCTGGTTTGCAACAGACCAGCGACACGCTGTAAAGGCAGAATATGTGAGAGACGAGCGGCGGGCTGAGAGGATGAGTGACCTTAAACACACTCACTTGAACACACAAGCGCACTAATCCTCAGGCCAGACAGGATCATTATCACTCATGTATTAAATTAGAGCTCCTAATTTATGCATGTGGGTGTGTGGAAAAGTATGAATATAAGTTAGGCCAATCATGTCGGGGACGGACACACACACACACACACACACACACACACACACACACACACACACACACACACACACACACACACACACACACACACACACACACACAGAGCCCCTCATTAATTCTTTACCTAGGTTCATTATAATGTGAATGATTAAAGTGGCCTGGCTCTGGTAGGGGTCTTCCTCAGACTGAAGAGGTATGCAGGACCGGATTAATGGAAGAAGTTTCTGATTTAGTAGACTGAACTCTGACAGACACGCTGCCTGTCACATCATCACTTTGTGCCGGCTTTTAGTCATTTTCTACTTGGAAAGTGGGCACTTTCAATTTTATGGAGGATCAGATGTAACATTCATGACTTTCTGTCCACAGGAAACTCTTAATAATGAAGATTTTTTTAAACCTGATTAAATCATAGTTTAACTCATTTACATCATGTTGCACCAAATTTTAAATCCATTTTAAAATGGAGAGATTAAATTTAAACCTCCTTGTAACATCAGTTTAGTTTTTACTCTACATTAAGATTACATTCAATTCTGTTGCATCAAAACTTTAAACTTAAATTAAACATTTTATCCAGTAATACCTTTAAAGGAAGTTTAACTTTCAAAATAACGGCCTTTTTGAGATGGATTGAGCAAAGCAATCAAAGCACGTTAAGGGACAGACTTTTATCATGTAGCTGCTTCATTTCTCTCAGATAGTGGTTCAGAGAAAACTATTATGGAGCTATTCTTTCTTTTTTTTCTTGCTTTGCTGTTGTCTGTTTTCTTTATCTTATATTATTTGGTCAGTTTGCTCCAACATCATTTTCTTAAAAGGAGGGAAAATAAGATTTTCCCCGCCGAGCGATCCGCTAACTAACTAATATGTTAGCCAGCTAGCTGGCTAACAATATCACATTACGTCAGCCAAAAGTTAATGGGACAGAAAACTAATGATCAAGGAGCTGAAATGATTAATTAATTTGATTGATAAGTGAATCGTCAGAATACTGATCTGCAACTACTGTATTTTATGACGAAATAATTGTTTGATGAGCAAAATAACTGACCATTTCCTGGATCCGGCAAGGTTTTGCAGCTTTTCAAAAAATGAAAAAATAATTGTCACTTGGAACCCTAAAGGATTTCAACAAAGGTTCGGGAAAACATTGTGGCCGTGACAAGAAAGCTAACAGTGCTGACAGTGGGAGACGGGACGCTAACCACCTCCGAGAGACGTTTTTCTGTGACAACCACTGTAACGTTACGCTATACTTCCACTTCTGCTTCTGAGAGACAATAGTCATCATTCACTCGGCCAAAAGCGGTCGAAACAGTCCTGGTTTAAAAATGACGAAGGCTGCATTAGTATGCGTTTTCCCTTCCGATCGGCTTGGATGGTAGAAAAAGTAAAAATCAGTCAAACTTGATAAATCTAGAACACGTGTCGAAATGAAGATGCCTGATATATTTATCTCCTGCATGATTGTCAATGTGCAGTTTTATTCAGTTGCATTGTCTTCAGTTCCCTGTCTCCTTATCTACAGCATGCTTTCCAGCCCCCCCCCGGCCCCCCGAGGACATCATTTCAGTTTTAATCTAATCTTATTAGCCAGAGTTGCTTCGGCTCCTGCACTGAGTGTTGCGTCGGGAGGAACCGACAGCACAGGAGGAGACCATGAGCCCTCCAGATGACTCGGGGCTCCCTCTACAACGCTGACCCCTCTGCCTCTCGTGTCACAGCCCCGACCTGCCCTCCTCTTCTCAAAACAGCCGCGACCTCAACGTAAACACAGCATGGGCAGCAAACTTCAAATTCCATCCCCCGAAAACATCGGCCAGCATCTATCTTGTCGTGACAGGCTGAGCCTCCTAGTCTGATCCTCAGTCTCACGGGAGAACAGAAGCCCCATTAACAAAACTGATTTGTCTTCTCCCTCTCCTCTATTTTTTTCCCCCTCCTCTACCTAAAGTAACCTTTCCACAAACTACACCTCTGCCCCACCTCCTTCCCCCTCCTCCCCCATTGGGCTCGTTTTCTTGGCAGGAGCAGTGTTTCGGCTACATGACAATAAAAAACGGTCAAAGCCTGCTAATGAAACTTTAAAACAATCCAATACTGATTACATTCTTGTAAATAGTGAGTCAACCTGCCCTGACTGTTCAATAGCAGAGCAATTACAGCAGCAGACCTTTCGCCTTCAAATCCTCTTGAGGGCCCCTCAGACCGCCAGCCAGAGAGGCTGCAGGGTCAGCCGCACAGATCTCTGCCACAAAACTATTTTCTTTCTTGAGCACGATGTATTTTGTGTGAAACGTGTTGCATTCGGTATACGGGCACTTTGCATTTCTTAGCAGAAGAGCATCAAAATCCAGGCCGCAGTGCATCGTCCTTGTGTGCCTCTACATCGCAAGCGAAAGAGCGAAGATTTGTGACGAGACGGAAACAGTTTAAGAACGCTGCCGGGGAAAAGTTGCACCGGCGTGAACTCGCCCGTCTCAGCTGGACTCAAGACAGCTCACAGCGAAGTCGGCGGGTCAAGGCAGTTTGGGATGTCGGGTTGTGGGCGAGTTTTCATCAGCGTGTCCTGAGGAACAGCCGTCCACCTCTTTCTCTTTGACACGCTCTCGTGCAGAGGAAAGAAAAACGAATTCACAACAGAACACTTCCTCGGTTTAGAAAGAAAATGAGATTCAATTATGATGGTATTCCCCGCAAACTCCGAAAGAGCAGCCAGAGTCTCCTTGTACCCGACTAACGTGTCTCTCAACGACACAAACATGGACACATCAGTGTGTCCTCTGGACGACGAGTCGGTCACACAGGTTAGTTAAGGACAGACGGGAGAAATCTACACATACAAGAGAGTTTCTACCAAGTCAGCAAGAAATGCTGGAGGCAAATACTCTTAACAAGCTATGATCACTAACGCAATTACTGAAATTCATCAGGAGGGGGACATGACTGTGTGTACCAACTTTCATGGCAATTAATCCTGTAGTTGCCGAGACGTTTCACCTAAAACCTCGAGGTTTATGGTGGCACAAGACAGTCAGGTACACTGTCATGGAACCGCGAACGTCCGTGCAAAATGTTGTGCCAATCCATCTCCGAGATATTTGAGAAGATGCGTGAAACCCTTCATCTGCTGGTGGCACGAGATAAAAAGGGGGATCAAGCGATTCACCTTCTGGGCATCACGGATATACGCACAAAAATGAATGGTAATCCATCCAATAGTTGTTTGAGTTGGAGTTCTCCTGACATGCGATGTGATATTCTGTCTAAACATTTCCATTGCAGCCTAAATCATAAAAGTGTTGGCACCGGCGCATCAACAGTAACGTCAGCTTTATTGACGACAGCCTTTTCAGACTCACGGTATTTCTTTTCAAATGATTTAAAAATAAAAGCACATCATCAAAGACGCTGAGATGCTGCGCCAACTTCTCCGCTTACAGCGGCCTCATCGGACCACAATGCATTGCAGCCGCAGCACACGTCACGCGCTAATTAAAGGGAACACATGTGAGTTTTTATCTCAGCTGGGAAAGCTCTCGCTCTCCTTTAACTTGTTGCTCCCTCTCCACATGCATGTAAAAACCCACAACCAATGGAATGAGTTGCTGGAACTACTTCACACGCATTCTGGGAAATTACTGACCAAACTAGAAGCAGTAAATTACAAAACCGTATCAGAAAATGATGAAATACGTCAAACATCATAACTGAGCTACAAGTCTTTGTCAGTCATTTTAAAAAAAACACAGCTGGGAAAACAGGGCAGAGCAAAAGGAGGCAAAAATAGAGGATGGCATAAAAGCAGCAAACTACATACTGCAGGTTGTGAACCAGACATGTTTGGGTGCTTTCAGTCTCCTCCCTATCAAAGTCATCAGATCAATAATTAATTCACCCATTTGCAGAGTCGCTGTCTGTCTGACCCCAAGGCTCCCTAGAGTGCGAGGGTCTGAGACTCAGAAGTGCATGTCGCCATAAATGAAGCTGCAAGGGAAGCGAGGCGGCAGGAAAACAATGTGTCCGCCGTCCCCGGACATTGTGTCACTCTCTGCCTGTCTCTTTTACGATTCTCTTTGTGTCGGTCTGTGTGGTTCTGGTGTTGTACTCTGATCCTTGTAAGGATGTTTGTAAAAAGAAAAACACAACACCGGGTTGTCCAGAGGGTGAATTTGGGATTTTCGGATTATAATTTAAGTTTAATTAAACAAGAGGGTTTGAACCCGCTGGCCGGCTTGGGCCCGTCTGTGTGGAGTCTGCATCTTCTCCTCATGTTGGCTTGGGTTTTATCTTCGGGTTCTCCGGCTACCTCCCACAGTTCAAAGACATTCAGGTTAGATCAATTCTAAATTTCCCGCAGGTGTGACTGCGAGCGTGAATGCTCGTCTGTCTCTTTAAGTCAGCTGGGATGGACCGTGTGGAGGATTAGTGGTCACAGATAATGGATAGATAGATGGATTTCAAAACCATGGGCCGTTATCTGCTGCCTCCTCTCTTGTTCTGTGATTTTGGAGTGTTGCTGCCGGGGATTTGCTCCCATTCAGCCACAAGAGGTTGGCTACTGATATTGATGGTATCGGTCCTGCGCATAGTCAGCATTGTAGTACATCACAAAGGTATTTATGGAGCTGGCATTGAGCAGGAGGGGGGAGAAGGGGGGGGTTGTTGTGTTGAAACAAGACAACGACAAACACAGACTGCCGACACATAGTTGGAGGAACACCATTATCTAAAATAGGACTGCATGCTGCAAAATTAAGATTTCCCTCCATTGGAAATAAGGGGTCTAGCCCAAACCATGAAAAAATAACCCAAACAAAAGTAGAGAAAAGCACACGTGTATGTGTCCACATGAGCATGAAGCGGCAAGGCGGTTGATCAAAGGCTTGAAAGGCCTCATAAGTGGGACAAACCTTTTGTTTTTCCCCGTGTTCAACACTATCTGCCAATCCGAGTTTGTTCCTAACGAGACGCGGTAAACACGGGCAGCTTCAACGTGTCTTATTCCGAGTCCTAATACGACTCATCAAACACTGGGCAAGTTTAAATATGACTGACTAAGAGCTGAATGTGATCAAAGGCGTCTCTCTCCCCTTCAGTTCTTCCTCGCCTCAGTGGGAGTTGTTCTCTTTAAGGTCGATGCAGACGTTCACCTCCATTTTAAATGAAACGCTTGTATGTTGTCAACTTTCTTTTGTCAGCTCGCGTAGGAAGAAACACAAAGGAAGCTGCGTGAAGAACAGAAGAAATGGGACGAGACAAGACGGGCCGACAGACAGATGTGGGCGGAGGCGGGCCTCCGGCAGCGCTGCGATTCAAGACCACTTTGCTCTTTTGGACCTTTCACATCTGGAGCTCCACATGTTCCGGATTATGTGCAACGCCAAGTCGCCGCTCAGCACGGCCTCGAGCTCCGCACCGCGGAAACATCAAAGCAGAAATCTAGTCAGAACACGAGGGCAGCTTTTCTCAAGTCCCCGCTGCCTCCAAATGTGCATGCATATTTGTGTGACTGTCGAGGCAAATGCTGGAAAAGCGCCTCCAAGAAAAGGACTAATCTAACTCCACAGTGGCAGCCAAAAGGGGTTAGAGATGCGAGTGGAAGGTCGCCAGTTCAAATCCAACGGCCTGATGGGAATATGCGGTCAGTTGTGACTGTAATGCTGTAGAGGGCAGCAACCAGAACACAATAGCAGACATGTCCGAAAGGTAAAAAAAAAATGCTTTAAGCAATTTCTTAAATCATCATGGTGATGGCCTCAAATGCTTGTTTTGTCCAAAATATATTCAATTTAAAATGATGTATAACAGAGAAAACCCAGTAACTGTTTGGCATTTTTGCTTGATAAATGACAATTATCAAAATTGCACATTTTTCTCTCCATCTTAATTAATCAACTGATTGTTTCAGCCCTAAAAGTCTCTGAAAGCTGACGAATGCAGGTTCGGAAGAGGCTGAAGCACACATTTACACGAATATAAAGGTTATAAAATTGTTCCATTCTCGGCTGTTTGGTGGACTCCTCTTTGACGCCGACCATTGATGCCGAGGTGAGAGGATTAATAGCTCGGCTTTTAAAGTCCTTTATTCCCTCTGCTCTTCTGGTGCACACATGGCCATTAATTTTAAGCACTGTGATGGGTCTGTTTGTGAGTGTTGGTGTATACGTGACCCACTGCCGCCCCACGTCTCTGCCAGCACCACTTCACTTGAACAAAACAACCTCGGGCAGCTCCTCACAAGCACGGGGCACACTTAGGTAATACGCTGGAGCTGTTTGTGGATGTGAGGTGCATGTTGTGTCAGACTCAGATTGGTCTTGGGTAACTCTCAGATGTATATTGTAGTCGGAAAGAACACGATGTAGACATCAAAAAATTACAGCGACGTGCGATAGCTGAACAGCTTATTCTAAAACCGTAGGCATTAATCTGCTGCTCTCACAGCCTCCACTCTCTTCAGGCTTTCCACCAGATTTTGGAACCAGGCTGCAGGGGTTCAGCCACATTAGCATTCGTGATTTTCTATTCCTGACTGAGGCACGACTTAAAAACTGGGGATCGCTCCCCTTTAGTGGAGCTCTGCCCAGTAAATCATTTTCTTAACACACCTAGGTCAACAGGCGGCGGTGGGGGCATTGCAGCTGTTTTTTTTCAGAATTATCTTTACAGCCGTCGCTCTTTTGGCCCCAAACCATTAGAATCAGCTTCCCCAAACAGATTTACTGAATTTATGGACTGTTTAAAAAAAATTAATTAAAAAAAAATCCGTTAATCCGTCTCTCATTGTTTTATAATTGTAATTTATTTTTACTTTATTCATCTTTTTTTTGTGTGTGTGAGGCATTTTGTAACTGTGTTTTACATTTTTTTTTTTTTTTTTTTATAAATAAGGCTTTAATTACTTACTTACTTCAGTCCTTTGTATCTGAAATGAAAAGATAAGTATGAGGTTTCAGCTAGTGGTGGGTACGAGGACAATATGTACCGTGAGACGAAAAACTAATTTGTCAGGTGTCAGAGATTTTGCCATACCGGTTACACTGTGGTAGCTATCCCTTTCACATCTCTGCATGAGTTTTTTGGCCATTGTGGGAATGTTGGAAATCAATTAGCAGGACTGCTTTACAGCAATATTGGATTTTGGGATGTATGGTTATCGCATGCATTAACAATTTATCTGTTGATTTTCCAGAAAATGTACTATGTATTATTATGTGACTGAACGAAGTTTTGACTTGTAGCTATTTTTTGCCCTCGGTTTTAGCAGTTAAACACAGTATCAGTTGGATTGAGGTCACGTGACTGACTCGATCAGTGAAGAACAAATCAGTTTGGCCCTTAAAAAGCGTCTTGGTTTCCTTGTTTGTATGTTTAGGGTCGTTGACCTGCTGCATAGTCCTTAAAATGAAAAAAGTCCCAAACTGTCCACCCAACATGGACGTAAACATCCTCAAACAGTTTTACTCTTACATTAACCTCATTGTACATTTCACATCCAATTTGCTGGAGCACAGAACCAAAAAAATATTAATAACACGGTGTCACTTTTACTCCTTAAAAGACCGAACAGAACACGGCATAACCAATTCTGTGTCGGTGTGTCAGACAGCGGCTGGCTCGGTCTCGGCTAGCGTGTCCCCGCAGGTGACAGACGGAGCTTGTAAAGAAGCGTATTGATTGGGGCTGCTCCCGAGCTGTCGCCGTTGTTAACCCCAGTTTCAACAACACATGCCCGTGACGGGGGAATCGATACAAAGTCGACAAAGCCTGCTCTGCTCGGATGGACCGCTTGGCAACGTGGTTCTCAGATGGCAACGACAAGACCCATCAGACAATTAATTAACGTCGAGAGGAGGGAGGAGACCGCAGTGTGTGACAGAGACAAACTGAGGCGCAGATAAAGACCGAGATCGGACTGGACCGGCAATTCAGCAGTCTGAAGAATGGAGAGTGAAAGAATTGTTTAAAAAGACCGTAGCGTGCTTTACGTAGCGGTTCCACAGTGGTGCCTCCGCTAAGCTTACTTCATATGATGAATCTTTTTTTGTTCCATGATGTTGAGTTCAATAAAAAACAATGAAAGTGTGTGAAAACATTTTTGGCAAATTAGGATTTACATCAGACATGACTTCAAAGTGTTCCTATGCAGTAGAAATACATAAGTATCTGAGGGTCTGTTATGGGTGCCACATTATGGTGACTCTGAAGTAAGGCAGATGATCACAACTCACCTCACTCTCACATATGGACACCATCAACCACACGCACACGCACACACACACACACACACACACACACACACACACACACACACACACACCACAATTCAACTGTATCCTATACATTTATTGGAGTCCGAATCAATAACTAGTTAAAGATGTAGGAATGAGTTCAAACTTTCAAACTTTCCAGAACCTGCCAAACACATAACTTTCAAAAAGAACCCCCCCCACCTCCGCCCCCCCCACACACACACACACACACACACACACACACACACACACACACTCTGCTTCTGCGTGTGATCTCACTACTAACCCCTGAGCACGGGTTCTTCACACAGCGGTTACAGACCGCCAGCATCTCCATCAAGATAAAGGGCAAAGGGGTTGTCGCTTTTTTTTTTTTTTTTGAGCATCTACACAGCATGAATCGCTGATAGATAAATCAGCAAGGAGAGACCGTTTACAGTAGAGCTGGCGTTTTGGAGAGGCCTGAGGAAGAGCTGGGTTCTAGAGATGACAGGAGAATAAGGTCAAACACATGTGAAGGAAATATAGATGATATGAAAGGGAGTATTCCCACCAAAGGCCAGAAAAGAGAAAAGTGTCAAGAGCAGGCTGGACACAGAAGAGAGAGAGAGAGAGAGAGAGAGAGAGAGAGAGAGAGAGAGAGAGAGAGAGAGAGAGAGAGAGAAGGTTTAGCATAAAGAAATGCTTAGGCATGTTAATTGAAATAACACAAGGGTAGGATGCAGAAACAGAAAAACAGAGTTCGTACTCTTTGATTTATTTCTATACTTATGATCATGTCCTAACAGGAACTGAAATACTAGGAAAATACAGTCAGTTTCACCACTGGTTTGAACCAATGTTTGATGCAAAGTGCAAACAAATTGTGTACAAAGCTTTCACATTAGAACAATGGACAACAAGTCCAAGAACAAAAAATGGTAAACTTTGGGACTTTTTTTTTTCTTCACACAACTTGTTAACAATGGATTCGGGATACGAGTTTCACCAACTGGCAGCAGGATTTGAATGTTATCGTTTGTTTTCAGGGTGCCATGAGGATGGGTGATGACTCAGGAAATAAAACAAAATAAACGTGGACTGGGTAAATTGAAGAATTATGCTAATAGCCATAATCATAATCTCATTACTTTGCCCCCAATCTCATAATGTCAAATTTAGTCTGAAGCATTTAAGTTTGTACAAAATCAAATCTGACAGGGAGCTAAAATTGCAACAGCTTATTGACATATTTGTTCTGTGTTTACTTTGTGTTTGGTTCTGGGTGGGCACAGGCTTTGCCACTGGACTTTCTCAGACACCACTCTCTCCGTTTTAAATTGTCACGTTTGCGGGACGAGGGCACAAGAAGGAGGACTTAAGTAATTACAAATAAAAAAAACGTACTGATAGCACCTTCACATAATCACTTTCATAATGCCCGTTTTCCAAAAACGCCCTTGTCTCCAGGCTTCTACGCCACCTCTCTCTGCATAAGTCAGAAATGTGATTGGGCTTGATATGAAAGTCATTTCTTACCTGATAATGTAATACATTTTGATTAAATACGATTATTGAATCACGAGATGGGGGTCACCTTTTTATAAATCATTGTAATATCAGTGTGAAGATGTGTTTAAGTGGTAATTTATTGCAACAAGTCTGAATATATATTTGGTCAATTTCGAGGGCTGTTTCATTACCTTTTAAATGATCACATTATCTGATGTTGATTGCACCGTTTGCCGAAATGGGATTCAAATGGCACCTCTAGAATTCTGTTGCTAGTTGGAAATGAAATATCTATCTATATATAATTATTATTTCAGCAGTGAGCTCGTCTCTTATTTTTGGCCCGATGGTGTGCTGTCTGACACACCTGTCCCTTCAGATGGAGACGGTGCAGCGTCAGATCTTTTATGTGTGAAAGTCATAGTCAAAATTGTCATGTAATGAAAAATCTGAATAGAAGAAAAAAAAAAAAAAAAAAAACGAGAGAAGGAAAAATGTAGATGATGAGACAAGAGAAGATGATGTGGAGCAGAGGGTGTCAGGCATAGAGAACATCCTTCACACTGACACATGTCTGATCTACGGGCTTCCTGTCATCTGGGTCAAACGCGTTAAAAAAGAAAAGCGAGCACTTCAGAGGAACTGAATAACTCTGGCGGCTGGCGACACGGAAAGAGAGAAAGCCAAGAGTGTAGTGGCATAAATATGGCTCGGGGCATTTTTAGTGTGTTTGAGATGATTTCTGGCAAATAATTCAATATAAATGAAACAAAAAAAAAAAACCAAGTGGAAAATGTAATGATGGGGCACCCTATTGGACCACGAGGCGACGGCCATGAACCACGATGTCCACGGTTTGAGTTCTGTCGGGGACCTACGCTGGTTCTCCATCTGTGTCTCCCCTCATTTCCTGTAATTTCTGTAATAAAGACCTTATCAAGAACGGACATACAATTTAAGCTTTTTTTTTCTTCGTTTTTTGGAGGCATTTCCACTCTTTTTGACGGTGGCTGCTCGTTAATTCACGGAGCATCATCCTGCCATCGGTGTTGCTCCTGACTCCGTTATCCTCGGCTCCCTTCCTGATTGGTTCTTTCTTTGAAAATCGATTTATGCACGCTGGGGGTATGATTTCCATAGTTTCATTTCATATCCAAATTTCACGGACTAAATGTCAAATGGCCCCTTAGTTTGTGTAGTTTTGATAGAACCACTGACTCCAACGCACTCGACAGAGACTGATTAAGTAAAGTTGAAGCTAATTTCCAAACAAACTTTCAGAGAAACAACATCTCTGATTGAATCTCTGTTATCCTTTAATACAAACACGTTCAGAAAGGGAGTGCCTAACTGGGAGTTAGTTCACTGGACTCTCACACAATTGGATTGATCCTATCAGGCTCAAGCTCTTTGCGAAAGATAGTGAGCCCACTGAGAAGTGGCCTGATTCCCCTTTAGATCTCTGCAGCATCTACCTCTACCAAATACTGGCCGGTACGAACCCTGCTCTGATAAACCGGGGCTACAGTACGCAGAAAGAGAACCCTGTGGCCTTCCTCGTGAAACAAAAATGAAACACTTTAATTCTGCGTTGTGCTTGGAGGCCATACACACAGAGCCGGGTTCAAACGAATGAGACCACTTTTGGCTGTCATCCGTGAGCTGCCGTTCTGGCACGAGGGAAGGGTTTTTGTTTACGGGATGAATAAAAGAAACAAACAGCATTCCTCGAGGTCCAACTAATCCCGGCTTTACATAAATTAAAAAGCGGGGTAGATGTGTGGACAAGTGAAGAGAGCGCAAACATGCTCTGACTACCAAGTCAACAAACTGTGAGGAGACAAAAAGGAGGGCAGCCTGCAGAAGTCAAGGACGGAGCAGTTCAACACTTCTGTGGGATGACATAGAAAACAAAGTTTGTACACACAGTACAGACACAGATTTTTGTCTAAAAATAGTCTTTGAAGAATAATTATTATTATGAGCTCAAGAAAGGACTTCCCCCTCTCCAAACTTAGAGACAGTGATAAAGTTCCGTGCTGGATTTGGCTGAAGTGTTCGTCAGAAGAGTCACTTCTCTCTCCAGCAAGGACGAGAGCTCATCAGTCTCTCCGGTCCCAAACCCTGTCGCCTTGTTGCTGCCAGCATGACTGACAGCTGCGCTCCCCATTATGACAAAGTGAAAGCTTGCCCCTGAACTGACCTTAACTTTTGGTGAAATTCCATGTTTACATTTCCACGATAAAGACAGGCTAACTCACAGGAGGAACGACTTTAAAGATAAGCTCCCTGATTTTGTTGGAGAACTCTCAAATTGGAATTGAGCAACAGAGAGCTGGGAGGAGACTTTGGGAGAGTGTGTGTGTGTGATTTATACGAATTTTGAGGTATGTGCGTGTAATAAAGAGAAATAGCAAAAGCAAATGAAGGAAGCAAGATTTTAAAGAATAAGTGTGTATGCATACAGATTAGATTCACACAGTCGTCTCTTGAGACACGGATCACAGGTGTGACCAGTCGGGGATACTTAAGGTGATACGAATATTCCTCAAGTGTAATTCCTCAATAAACAATGTATTTAATAGCAGCAAACTGAGAGTAACTGTGACACTTTACAGGCATAACTGACGACATGCACTGACTCTGAGTGAGTGTAAGAGCGTGGACTCATTTTAAGCCCGACCAGGGACCCCAGTTGTTGCTACTGCCTCGTACATTCATGTGGCTCCTCTCAGCTCCAGCTTCAGGACTTTTGTCTCAAGTTAAAACTTGTTTCGCTCAACCTGGGGCCCTGATCCACGACTGTCTGACAGCCCTGACACTGAATACAACACGGTAACAAGAGTAAATAAATAATTTGATAAATAAAATATATATTTTTGTATGAGAAGTATGTCAAAACAGACACAAAGAGGAGGTGGAGGGATGGGGGGGGACTGGAGTGTTCTTATATCAACTCATCCAGTGTCATTGATGAATAAATAAATGTTGCTAATAGCATTTGGCTACTAGTGGCAGCACTGAACGCATAGCACCCCAGTCAGTGAGCAAGGGAGACAATCTGGAGCCAACCCACTTCTATCGAAGTAAATCAAGTTGCTAAGACTCTCTTCTCTCTGCTGAGTAAAAATGTTAACCCTAACAATGAATGAGTGGCCCATTTGTTCAGGATCTCTACATTAGCCAACCAGACTCAGTTTGACCAGATCAGGGCTACTCAAGTTGCTTTTTCCACCTACAGAGAATTTGCTTTCATCTATTGGAGTCTTTCCTTTCTCTTATATGCAATTGCAACTATGTTACACCAACACGTTGGTGTAAGCCTTGTATATATAACGGTCTGACAGAGGTTAGTTCGCTACATGGTTATTCCTACAGGGTAGTTTGTGTGGATGGACAGAAACAGGTAAAAGGCTGTTGATTCTTCAGGGGAGCAGGTTAGTGCGTTATACCGCGATTTCATCTCCCAGACAGTCAGGAGTCTCCTGTCTGTTGAGAACATTAAGCAGCCTCAGCGTCTCCTCGTCCCTCCCCCAGCCAAAGATCTCCAACTCCTCCCCCTCCTCATCGTCCTCCCCATCATCCTCATTGTCATCGCTGTCGTCCGTGTTCGACTCGTACTCCGAGGCGATGCCTGACTCGCGAAACCTCGCGGCAAAGTCCAGGCGGCCCAGAGATTTGACGCCACGGGACAACAAGTTCACCGTGCCCTCGGACCCCTCTCGGCCCTCGCTCTCGGGCCTGTCGGCCTTGTGCAGCGGGGGAGGCGAGGGGAGTTGAGGAGGCCCCGGGAGGAAACGGAAACACTCCAGTTTGAGAAGACACTTGTCCCTACCTAGGGGGCTTCCCAGAGTCCCATTGGAAGACGAGAAGGCGTTGCCGGTCCCGTCAGTGGAGCCCAGCGCGGGCAGGTTGAGGGCGGACATATCAGGTTTGGGTGTTGTGGGGTCGCAGATCACTGGAGGTACCGTAGACCGGAAGGTGATCTCCAACAGACTGTCCTGAGATCCCACTGCAGAGAGGAGATGAGATGGAAGAAGAGGGGAAAGGAAAAGAAAAGTGATGAATGAGCAAAGGGAGGGAGCGATAAGGAATAAAGGACACATCATATTTCATACTATATTCAAAAGTTCCACTGTGCCTTGATTTAAATTCATCTGCCACCACCTCTCCTGTTGGATCGTGACAGAAGAATAATGCATGCAATATAGATATCTGTGAATTGTGGTGGAAAGCAGTTATTGAAAAACTCTTACAAAATCAATCACTAAGTTACCAATAAATAAATTTTGCATTGGGTAAGCAAGAAAAAAACAACAACCATGTTTCAAAGCATTTCATCATCATCAGGGCTGCTCGGTTTCCTTCCTTATGGAAACAGAGAACGGACCTTAAGCTCAGAAACTGAGAGAAGGATACATTAAAAGAACATTTCTAACACGAACCTCTAATAAGCATTAAAAATTTAAAGAAGTTTGTAGTTCGCTTCTTCATAGAGGGCGGAAGCTGGAGTCGGTTTGGATTTACAGCAGTTTTAGTGTTTTCAAAAATCAGTAACAGCATCCGTAAAAATCTCCAGAGAAACTTCTGGAACCACCCCTGAAGTATAATTGGTTTCCTCTCCGTTTGTGCGGCGGAAATCTAAAATCTGCTGTTTTATCAGACACACAGGGAGCGTGAAAGGCAATTTTCAGGTAAAAAAGTGAGTGAGAGAGAAAAAACTAATTAATGGATGCATTACAAAGAAAGCGGGGATTCAACCGAAAGCAGTTCCTGTGGGTAAAACAGCTCAGGGGGCAGAGTTGTTGGGGGGCGTGTTGTTTAAGGTACCGGTGAGAAAATCAAATATGATCCAGGAAGTCATGCTGGAGACAGATTCATGTGTTTAATGGCTTATCAGATGCAAAAAAAACACAATTTTACAACTCTGGAAACTTATCTCAGAACTCGAAACATATATTTTAAAAGTATTCCTTTAAGAGGATCCCCACCTCTTCTCAGTCATAGCCAGACCAGGTTTCATGCTCTAGACTTCTACTAAAAACGGTAAAAAGGATGTGACCCGTCTCTTGGTTGATATTGCAGCAGCAGGAAAAAGACGTGCGTATCCACTAACATTAATGAGCTCCGTTCCATTCAGGTGGGTCAATAACAATGCTGAGCCAACGTGCACCATCCCAGCCCTCTTAAACTGATGCAGCCATAATTAATGCTATTAGTTGCATATCTGTGTTTGACAAGTCAGAATGTGTCGTGAGAAAGGTCTGTTGCATCAAAAGTGATGGATCTTTGCATTTCACGATGTATTTTTTGAGATTTCATCGTATATTTTCCGTCCACATCATATCATTTTTCTAACCTTGTGCGGAATGAGGTCCTTTAACAATGTCCAACATGCAGAGGTGGCAAAGAGACGATATTTTCCCCACAGATTTTGGGATTTTCTGGCTGATAAGATAACAGATTGTCTCTCGCAAAGGAGACAACTGGAGGGCAGGCTGGACTGTGATATTACAGGCAAGATTGTCTCTGACGGAATATTTTAAAAGGCCCAACAAATTGTGCAGCTGTTGAGATAGCGACAGAGGAGACAGCGAACCAAACGTGTGTGGTGCACGATAAACTGAGCATTGAGGGGAATCCAATCTCACAAGGGTACTCACAAGATTCAATTTCTATAAAAGACGACTTTCTATATCTGCAGTACCGTCACTCTGGTTGCTAAGGACAGTTCGTCTCTCTAACCTTTGTCTTCAAAGTTACTACAAGGGACATTTAACTGGTTATGAAACAGTCTCAATGAATACTGATGCCTCTACATAAGCAAACGAGACCATCAGCGATAATATTGGCTACTACTTTATGGATATTCGTAATGCCTTGTCATCTGGTCCAATTCTCAGCGAAATCAGACAAAACGATTTACGGCACACAGTCAGACCCAGATCAGACGAAGTCAGACCCGGATCAGACCAGACGAAGTCAGACCCGTATCAGACGAAGTCAGACTCGGATTGGGCTTCGCTGTCACCTTCGGCAAGCACTGCTCCGTGAGTCCCCGCTGGGAGCCAACACTGACAGGACCGGTGTCCATCATTCTAAATGGTGCCCAATTCATGGGGCTATCTGAGTCTGCAATCCATTCTTGGTGAATTTGCCCCTTTTAGTTTATTTCAGTTGCACTGCCAGGACTTTGTTAAATTACTTCTAAACACTCCCGAGATAGAAATGATACTTTTCAATAATTTTTGTTACTTTCTCAAGTATTTACTTTTATATGGTGGATGTATCCCAGAATTGTCTGTCATATGTACTATGATGCCCAACTTGATCCGAAGGCAGAATACATTTCTACTGTTTATATAACTAATTGAGAGGACAGTTCTGTATTGACAGAGGTGTGTGCTATCTAAGCTATTCTAGTAAATAGGATTTAACCATTAGTCAATTACGATTGTTTTTTTTACATATAATTTGCATATAATGACCGAAATATTCTTTTCAGTGAATGATTGATGGGCTGTTGATCACCAATGCACATATAATTCATGTTTTCAATGGATATCTTCCTGCTAACTGGTCTCTTTACTATACTGGGTCAGACTAGCATCAGAATAGCTAAAGGAGATGGAAGGGATGAGGTGTTGCTGATGTCACGTTTTACTACTGGCTGCCAGTAGAGGCCGGGTCACAAATTATAAAGTTCACTTGTAAAACTAAAATGTGCCTTACATAAAACTTGCCTTCTGCCGACTGTCCCCCACAAACATGTGTCTGTTTCTCTGTAGCTGTCCACTTTTACAAGTCAGCAGGCGTGCACTCGTGTATATAAACTCCAGCATGCAGAATGTGTGTGCAGAAGTCTCCTACGTGATCCACTTACTGGAGTTTGGTCCAGACATCTTGAGCTCCAGCTCCTGAATCTGTTTCACCAGCAGGGAGATGTGCTGCAGCAGGTCTTTGTTCTGCAGCAGCAGCTGGTGGACTCGAGCCTGAGCCTCCAGCCGAGCCGTGGCCTCCGCCGTCAGCTGGTCCTTCAACAGGTGGACCTGCACAGGAGGAGGTGAGTCAAGATGGACGGATAGAGAGAGGGGAGAGGCGAGAGAGGAGGGGGATAGGAACAGATGCTCAGTGGAGTGTATACAAACATGTTCCCCGGGTCAATACTTCTAACTCTTATCTGAATTCCCCAAACACACAGATGCACCACACACTGCTCCAGTTGAAGGCTCAAACTGTGTTGACCCTTCAAACACAATTTGCTAGTCAGTGAAATCTTCTGAAGTCTTCTGACAGCTTTAAAGGTTGTTAATGTGGTGTTGCCAAATTCTATCGAACAGAGATTTTTTCTTTTTCCCCCAAAGCAAATTTAATCCTTTCAAAATGTAAGGAAAGAAAGAAAGAAAGAAAAGGTTTCTGAGCTGAAGTAAGATTTACCAACGATTCAGATGAGATGAGGACGATAACTGAAGAATCTGCTTCTAGATTAGAGGTAATGACTTTGGAGACAATAACAACATTGTCTGACCAAAAAAGCAGAATTTTAGCACACATTAAAAAAATGATGCCTTCATGTTGCTTCTAAGAAGAAAAAGCATCTATCAGATATGGGAGAAACATCCACATAGATTTGGTGTAGTAAATTAGTACGATGTTATTAAAAAAAAACACTATCTTTGGAGGAGAAAATGGGCAAATTTGCTATCGCTAAATTATTAATATTATTTTTAAAGGGCCATCACCTTGTAACTACTTGCATCAGGAAATGAGAGGCTTTGGGATTCGTCCGGCTCAGCTCAGCAGATGGTAGCGATTGATCAATCACGCTGTATTTTGACTGCTTGTTAATTAATTAAAGCAACACTTGAAGAAAAAAAAACCCCGAAAAAAGTGTTGTTCCAGTCGGAGGAAAAACAGATCAATCAGTGACAATCCGTTGGATGTGTGAAGAAAACCTCACAAGCAGAGCGGCCGGCTGTGCACGGGGCTGAAGTTTGATAATCAATAGCCAGACACGTTTCATGTGCAGCGTCGAGATTAAGTGGTTCAACCTTAGATCTAGAAATAGAAACGTGTGTAGTGTATTTAGTAAGTGTTCTTTTGTTACATGCCTGTTTTTCATGCATCAGTGAAATTAACATTTAACGTTGTCGTTTGAGTCGCTTTTCAAGCAAAAAGGCCAAACATGTACTGGTACCTTACTGGTACCTTACTGGTGAGTGTATTCTGCTCTTCTCTGTTTCATATCATTGTAAAATTCTACATCTCTAGATGTTGACTTTTGGACAAATTATGTCACCTTGGGGTCTGAAAATTGTGGTGTGCATTTTTCACAATTTTCAATTAATCAAAAATAACAATCAGCTAACTAGCTGATTTTGACTGTCTTATATTTAATATCTGTCTATGTACATTTAGATACATGCAAATACACACACTCTGACAGTCTCCAACGTACTGAAAAAAAACACGATTGATAGATTTTTAGATCTTTGTTATTTCTGTGGCTTTAAATCCGTCTATTACATTCTTACTACAGGAGTAGCAGAGCTCCGGTGGCTGCTCTGATCCTCACGTAACCTTAGTGCCAGTCGGCTGTGGTCTGCAAGATTGAAGCAGAGACTATTTCAATTTCAGACTGAAGGCTAAGACTTCTTCAACATTCTGAATCATTTATTACGGTGCACACATGTCCACACACACACACACACACACGCGCACACGCACACGCACACACGAGCGAGCGAGCTTTTTGTAGCAGCAATGAGCCCCCTTTTTACTTCAAAGTACTCTCCAAATCAAATGTTAGTGGCCCCACCTCACCCGACTCAGCCACCTCCAAACCTGAGCACATAATTGCTTTCAACCATTTTGAAAGGAGACATTTTCAAGGTTTCCAATCACAAGAATGGTTGACAAGAAGCCCAGCGTGCTGAAGGAGTCCACTCACTAATGACTTTCTGACAAGGGAGGCTGCGCGGCTCTCTGTACTTTGATGAAGCTCAACCCTGGAATCTGAACACAGTCCAGCAGGACTTCAAATGTCGGCGGTGTAATAGGCGGAGAGGTACTGAAGGAGAGAATGTCAAAAACATGCTTTTATCCACCGACACTAAATGCACGTTGAAAAATAAGAATCTTGAAGTGCTTTTCTTACTGTTGACATTAAGAAGCGTTCTTCTTTGTCTAATGGCTTCTTGTCAGTTAACCATTTCTACTCTGTTGTGAACATACAAATAGCTTATTCAGAGTGCGCCAGAACAGGTGGCCGTAAAATATATATCTCGGGAAGGCAGCTGGTGTGGAGGGCCCACAAGAGCAATACAGTATTTGCAAAAGCGCCGTGAATCACGGGGGCCTCGTGTGGAGGTACGACTCATTGAAACTCGTAACGACTCCCTGGTTTCTCATTTCGGCTTGATGTGGTAACCGGGGTGCCGAGGATGTCTCGGCTCTTGACGTCAGAGGGGACACATATCAAAAGGAGAGAAACTACAAAACAAACTGTAATTGGCATCTGGAACACTGCAGAACAGAAGGTCCTACAGTAGTTCATGAGCTGTCTGAGAATCTAGTAAATCTGCTGAGATGAGGTCGACTCCAGATGTTTAGTTAACGGTTTCATTTTGTCATTAACTAATAGACTGTGTTGCTGTTCCAATTAGTACTGGATCTACTAATGTAGCACAATGTTGTCTTGTTTAGTACATATTCCTATCAATATCGCCCATGTTATGGCTGAGCCTGTTGGGTGCTTCTGCTTTCAATACCTGATTATGTAGCACAATGATGTCTATAGTATTTAACATCAATACACACACGTACTTATATATAGAATTTGTTTTTTAATTATGTCTTCAAATTGACTTTTTGCTTGTGCTTAGATATGTATTACATTCTGACATGACTCTGAATTATACTCAATTAAGTATTCAAAATACCACTCTTATTAAAATTGGAGTAATTACTTTGATTTCTGATGAACCACTCGATTATAATATAATTTGAACGCTTTTCATTAGTTCAATTGCTATCTATTTATTCTTAAGAGACTAACTGACCGTTCACTTAATTGTTTTAGAACTCTCAGAAACCGTGCAGTCAACATCACTATCAGTAATATTGAACCGAATACAAAGAAAGAGGTCATTTTGTGGAGAATAACCTCTTTGTTTGATTTATGTTTGAAGACAAACTATTGATTCACAATACATTTCTTTATTCTCCTTCTGTCTTTTCTCTCTCACATCTCTCTCTCCTCCCTCATTGCCTCCCTGGTTCCCTTCTTTGCTTCTCTTTTTCTCTTTTAGACATAAAGACTGTTTTTAGCTTTTTTCTCAGATGAAACCTCATTAGTTCCTCCCCGCCCTAATAAGGAGCCAGTAAGGCGGAGAAATACAAGGAGTCGAAAACTCCCAGCCTCCTTCCCGAGGCCTCCACAGTGCCTCCATCTCACATCCACTCCTCAGACAGGAGTCACCTCCTTCCATTATCCTTGTACTTGCCAACAAATAGCGGTGATTCCAGATCGTGCCGCGGCCAAGCCGCCTCCGCAGAACTCATTTGAAAGACCGACACCCCTGACGATGACCTTGGCGGCGTACTTTACAGCTGACAGGACCCCCCCATCTTGAGCTGAGGAAGAGTGCAGCCTGAGGTTGACGTTACGCTGCCCTGCCGACGCCCCTAATGGAGCACCAGCCACTCCAGCAGACAAGTGTCACATTTGTCCTGAGGCTGTCTGTGTTGAATGTCTCTCACTGAGCTGCAGTGGCTGGTTAAAGGACACCGAACACTCTCACGCATAAACAGTAGTGAACAAAGCAAGATAAGTGGAAAGAGAAAAGAAAAGCTGGGAACAAACTTTTATTTTAAAAGTCGGACCGTGGCGTTGTCGTATGAATATCTGATCAAAAAGAGAACGACGTCTCGCTGGGACGCGGTCACACAAGGTTAAATGTGTTTTTTTTTTTTGTGGTGCAAAGAGGCTGGTCCAACAGATAAAATATAAAAAAAAAGGAATGAAAAAATTGATATGAGAAATGATAAGCCGTAAATTATTAGCTGTATCTCTTGGTTTCCTTTGGTCCCCTGGTACGTCTGTCCATCTGGTAATGTGTGTGTGTGTGTGTCTCCATCTCATTGTCTTTTTATGGCTGCACCTGATCACTTAGTTTGTTAATAAATACAATATTCAATCAGCATATTTATTAGGATCGTCTGTGGGAGAGCCTTGACCTGAACCGACTTTAGTTCAACATTTTGATCCATAAATCAAATGACAAAACACACAGCTCGTCCATGCCCTCTAGAATTACACAAAGAAGCGTTTCCTGATCTGATGCTCTGAACGCTTTGTTAAGGTTAGAGGAGCTTTGATGTCATGTTTACAGTAAAAACCACATGCTAAAGGTTAGGGAAGGACATCAGATCATCATTATTTTACTCATACCGTATTATTTAAGTTTTGTTTGTGGAGACATTTATCTTTGTTTCATGTATTATTGTCTTTTTGAATGGACATAATATTAGTCTTAATTTTTGCTCTTTGAAGGGCTTTATGATGCTTGCTTTGCAAAGCGCTATATTAATAAAGTAATTGGTATTCCCCTTCATACACTAGAATCTTTTGGGGACCACAAACAATGTTAAACAAAGCCGAGTCCCAACACTGAATGTCAGTGGTGGTCAGCAAAATGGTAGAAGAAATACGATATACTAAAATATTTGATGATACCATCATGAAGGTGACTTAATATACTGCAAGACCACCATCCGTTATGTATCATAATATCTATTTATTACCAAAACTATTATTTCTCCTGCGTCGGTAAGTTAATTTAGTGTGTGGAAATGAAGCCCTGTGATGCTGCTGTAACTCTCATTTCCACATGATCTGCCTCCTTTCTCTCCGTCGGTGTGCATCCGTGCTGCAGCACAGCATTGGTATGAAGGCCAACACGATTGAATTCCTCATCCAAATATTGCATTGTAAATGCACAAAAAAGTAAGAGTGAACACACTAAAGCTGGATGCCAGACATGTCAATATTCCTTTAGAAAACGTAAAGAGGGTAGATCTAAAACTTCCTAGAACCCAGACAAAGAGCCAATTAAAAAGGTGCTCCACTTGTGTTTCCCTGTGGTGGTCCCTGGGTGGTGAACCTGCTGCTTCCCAATGTTTTCTGCCATCTTATCTGTGCATCGTGAAAATTGAAGGAGCTTCAAGCAACTGCAGTGACTCCTTTAAGCTCTAATTAGGAAGCAGCATCTCTCTTCCTTTTTATTGCTTTCTTTGTTCAAAACTCTTCCCCAGAACAGAACAGAACAGCGCCCGAGGACAATTCTCGTCTTCCCAACTCCTTCTCTCACGACCGTTTGATATTCTCTCTTCCTAAAATGGAGAGCACATCTCTATTTAACTGATTTTAACACACAGTAACACAGAGCAGATATTTCATGCATTTGGCTCCCTGTGACTCCACCAACACCCGGTGGATTCAGGCTCTCACTGTGTGTGTTCATACAGAGATGAAACAAGAATATCGAGACTTTGAGAGTTAACTCCTAATCTAAAATATGCAGATGTCACAAAAAAAAAAACTGGATGACAAGGTTGTTGAAATGATACCGTTTCCCTTTCAGACGAGCTTGAAAAGCAGTGTCTCTCCCACTGGTAGCGTGAGGGGATTAGGGCCGTTGGTTGTGCGTTGTGACTCCACATTATTGGTTGGCGAGGATGTACTCTTCACACAGGATTACCATCATCGCATTCCGGGCCCACGCCGGGCCCCTTTGATTTGGAAGTGTTTGAAACTCCTCCAACGCTCGTTGGTCTTTATTTCCTATCTCATTTTTTAAGAAGGGAAAAATCGGAAAGATCGTTTCACTGGTGCAGTGATAAGGAAACCATTAGAAATGCACTGGCACTTCTGTGCGCGAGATAGCGAGAGAGTGCTTGATGACGTGAGAGAGAACCAGAAGAGTCGAACAGACAGTGTGGGAGGATGGAAGGTGGAATGTTTTAGAGCGAAGACATGAGACGTGGAAGGAGAAATGAAGGACAGACCAATGGATGAAAAGGAAAAAAGAAAGAGGGAAGGAAGGTGGAGGTGGAATAAGGAAGAAGCGGACCAGAAGGAGGAGAAAATAACAGGTTAAAAATAACTGATGCAAAAGGAGATGGGAGGAAGTGGAAGGATGCAATAAACAAAAGCAGGAGAAGGAAGTTGTCACGGTTTCGGGTTTTAAGCGTGGGCTTCCGGTTTTATTTTGAAAGGTTACCTGTCTCGTGTTTCGCCGTGTCACTTCACTTCCTGTCTTCGTGATTGTCTGCTGTTCTAAATTGAATCCTCCTGTGTCTAATCACCTGCACCTCCCCTGTGTATTTAAACCCTATTGGTCTTGTCCCTCGTTGTCTGTTCGTCTGTTTTCTTTGACTGTTTTTCCCGTTGGTCCTGTTCCTGTGATTTTGAAGATTTTATTAAATAAATCTCATTTTGAACCATTCCTCGGCTCCGTCATCCCTTGAGGGCATTTGGGTCCTAATCCTGCTCCCTTCTTTGGGAGAACCTGACAGAAGTAAGGAAGTGAGGAATGAAAGGGAGGAAATTGAGTGAGGAAGGACTGAAGGAAAGATCAGTAAGAAAGCTGGAAAGAGAGACCGGGGTGGAGAGAGGGGGTCAAATTTCATTAAGCAGTGACAGAGCAGCATCTGCAGAGTGAATTTCATCTTAATACGGATCACTTTCCTGACTTCATTAAACGTCTCCACTTCCACTCCTCCCGGAGTGAGCCGTTATTAGCGTCGGCCAGCTCGCTAATTTATCTCCATTTACGGTGACCCCCGCTCAGGGGTCACCGTAAATGCAGCAGGGTTCAAAATCAAGCATATTGTCCTGGTCGGGCCACAGAGTCACAGGCACTTTCATCAGCGCCGAGGGCAACGGTGAAAAATAAATCACCACTTCCATATTTAGCTGGGACGACAAAAACGCTGCCATAATGCAACGTTGCTTTAAAATCAGCTGCTTTCAAAGAAGGCTTCAGGAAATAGGGCCGCTATTGAAGATTATTATCATCATCGATTAATCTGCTGATTTTACTCATTTTACTCAATCTATTATTTGTTTAGTCTACAAAACATCAGTAAAGAGTGAAATATGCAAATCACAAGTTCTGAGATCCTAATGCTAGACTTCTGTTATATTACCAATATGAAGAAAAACAACAAGCTATTCAATATACAAAATTGAATATAAAACAAATAAAAGCAACATATTCTCACATTGGGGAAGACGGAACCAATGAATGTTTGTTATCTTTGTTTTGGAAATGACTGATCAATTCTCACAATAGTTGCAGATTCATTGTTTCAGCTCAGAAGAGAAAAAAACAAAGTAAATACGACGAGTAACGGAACAAATGCAGATGCAGGAGTCGCTGAGTGGTACGATGCACCAAATGATGCAGATGGCGAAAAACTCGGAGTTCAATTTGGAAGAATGGTGTTCTATGTTACGTATAATATCTGCAGTATATTATATTATATATTATTGTAAATCATTTTGCCACTGAAAATAAAAACAACACTATATAAGAGAAATTTCAGAACGTAAATAAATGACTTCATGAATATTTTGAAAAAGGATTATACGTAACTTCAGGTCAAGACATCTCAATATGGCTAATGTTTCCTCGGATGCAAGTCTTTGTTCATCATTGTTGTTGCGTTAACGTTGTACAACAACATTATTGTGGCCGCGCCGCACTCAAACCTGACAACTCTGAGGAACCATTGGGGGCCAGCTGTTTGAAAGAATAAACGCAACGACACCAGAGAAAGCTTTTTTTTCTTCATAACACAAAACACACAAATCTATAGATATGCGCGCACACGTCTGACTAGTGTGACAGCCAAGTAATCCCTCTATTCCTCTATGTCTTCACCCACAATGTGCATTTGGCACTCTGAATCCAGAAAAGCTCTTCACAAATCAAATGTGTTATTACTATTACTGATTACAGCCCTCCTCCTTGTAGTCAGAAGGAGGTTTGGTCTCACCTCAGAGAACAGGTCTGTCTGAGGGAGTGAGGGAGGAAGAATAAGGAAACGGAGACCGTTTCCTTCTTGCTGCTAATAACCAGCTGGTCTTTAATAATAGTGACTCTTTTGAGATTCACCTGAGTGGACTGAGGACTTAGAAAGCCTGTTGTCGAGAAAAATAATTATTGTGTGTGTTTGTAGAGCACAGCTCAACATTCACTTTTAAAATTGGTTGCCAGGCTGGTAACCAGGCATCAGCTTAATATACTATGTTGTTGTACGCCTTAATAATGAAATTGTGACATAAAAGAATATAAGCTATATTACAGTGACCAAACAAACGTCTGATTTTAATCTTATCTGCTATTAGTTAACGTCTCCACCCTTAATTCCTTGTAGAGATAATATCAGTAGTGCAGCTGTTGTTATGTTCTTCACAGATCCCTCGAAAATGAATCCAGCAAGTCACAGGTTGCTTGTTCATCCATCGTTTACTTTTCAAATTGACGTTTTATGGACATTTGTGCTGGTTCACACAAAAAGATCCATTGGTCCTTCAGCATTGAAGTCTTGGATCGAGGGTCCCTCAGAAGACACATCATCAGCGTGTCCATCAGCTCTACTTTTTGAGACAGCTGAATCCCCTCTCACATGCAGCTGGAGAGATTGGGTTGCATGTTTTGCTGTTTTCTTGCCCTATTTTTATATTTTTAAAAGTCGTTGCCACTGATGGCAATCAAAGGCCAAGAATGTTGTTGCAAATTTCTCAAAATAGTTGCCAATGACAACCTGGCAACCCTTACAAAGGTTGAGAAATCCCCTGCTGTATGAGTTTGGATGTCAAAGACTGTATGCAACATAAACGGTGAAACGGTCTCAATCCAAATACTGCCGTCTACTGCAATCATTAAACAAAGTGTCTTTAATTAATTCTGGTTCGATTTAATTAAAATTGACTGAACAAATTAATTAGTTTTAAAACTAATTCACAAGTATTTAACACCGGAGTACAAAAAAAAACTAAAAACACCTTACTTCATGCAACTGATAATTTTTTTTTTTTATTAGTCTCATTGTTTTGTTATGTAAAACATGCAAACCAAAAGTTCCCCAGAGGCCAAGATGATGTCTTAGAATTTTGTGTTTTGTCCAGCCAACACATTAACAGCCACATATATTTAATTTACAGTAATACATAAAAGATAACTGCACCAAAGCCTTACTTTTAAAGTCAGGGACCAGTGCACTGTGAATGACCCCCAGGTTGGGAACCACAGATTGGCGAAAAGATTAATGATCTGTCAAGTGTCTAATTTATTACTCAGTCATTTTAGGAGCAACCATAACATACGGTAACTAGATGACAGACAATGGAAACAGCAGCACACAGATTAAGTTAAATCAGCCTTAAATGAAGCAAAGCGAGGAGTCAGTGGGAACTCATTTAGATGCCGAGTGGTTCCAGTTACAGCGGCTGAGTCAAATCAGGACCACTTGGGAAACCTTGCTGAATGGCAAAAGAGCCAAAGTCACGTATTAGGGTGACTCATACTCATTTCTTTTCACCTGCCAAGCAGTTTTGAATTTTTTTTTTAAAAAAAGTCCACGCTAGAGTCTCTGCGAGCGGGAAGTGACCTCTGGCTTCATGGAGGTGTAATTAAAGTCATTCATGTCTGGACACACACGACCCCAATGCGTCAGCCGTAGCAGCAGTATGTCCGACGTTCAGGTCAAGTGACCAGCTAAGCTCAGTGTGAGACGGCCGTTCAATCAGGAGGACCCACTGTATCCGTCGCTGGGAGCTACGAGACATCAGTATTTAACAGTCCGAGACACTTCTGGGTCAGGAGTGTGAGAGTGAGTGTGCACGCATGAGGAAGACGGTGTGTTGAGTTGTGCAATAGCACTTTCAAGTCTCGAGGCCTTTTGCAAGCGGGCTGACAAACTGAATCTATGCGTGCGTGCGTGCGTGCGTGTGTGTGTGTGTGTTTTGATCCAGCTCATAAACCCGAAGCCATTGCTGTCACGAGTTACTTCTCCCACTGCAGCCACTCCAGCTGTGTGATTGATGTCTGATGCCGTGTGCACTCGATTCTACGTTTTCTTATGAAATCCAGATTGGGCTGCAGGTTGGTGTTGATCTGCTTCCCTCTGTCAATGATCCCTGAGTGATTCCAACTGGTCACACGTTTCTTTTCCTCAGGCGGTGTGGTCAGCAAAGGCTGAATTTCTATTTTTTTTGCCAAGTTGCTTCCCAGCGTGAAACGACGGTTTGGAACTAAATTTGCATACAATTTAATTTAATAATTACGGACACTGCTGATGCTCCAAGTTAAAATCCAGACACACTAATGTGCTTGGATGATGACTTGCACTGCACTGTGATGTTTTACTCTTGTCTTTATTTGCCTATTGTGTATTGAGGTAATCAAAGATAACAGAAGGTAATCAAGTTACATTGGATTAGGTTACTGACTATTTTTTACCAGCTACTAAGTAATTGTATCAGAGTACTACCTAACCCTGCCAACCGTGTACCCTGTATAACTTGTTATAGAGAAAAGATAAAAGAGAAAAGATGATTAGATTCAGATAAAAATAAACCCTAATCTTAAAATTGGCAGGCACCATTTCTGAAAATATGTGCTTGTATGTACTGTTTGTGGAAATAGAATGCTAATTAATTTGGGTTGATTGACACCCTGAGAAAGGCAAGTGGGCCAATAAATATTGGTGTATTTTCTTAATTTATTGGCCTCTTACTTATTAAAGGCCTTTTATTTCAAACCAACCAATTGAGAATATGGGTTTGGGTTTATATGCACATGCCATTTGATTCTTCTTTGAAATGAAATGTTCTGACAAAAAAAAAAAACACACACAACTACAATGGAATAATCATATAAGAGTATAAGAGTGAGCATGTTACTTATATGTAACATTTCTCTGTTGCTGGAACAATTTAAGTCTTCTCTTACGTCCTCCAAGCTTCATAGTAAAATTACACCTCCGTCTCACCAAAGTGCACGTTTACAGTGCACGAGGATTTCATACGCAGTCAAGCAGCCGGTAGGCCTGGCATTAATGAGACTTCTGAATCCAACCGAAGATTTTACATTTAAAAAATCTAGTGCAACGTTTAGAGTCAAGTCAGAGTTTGTTACCTTCAGTGGTCTTGACCTGTATGTGGCCGGTGTTAGTTTGTCATTGTGATGAGATTCATTTGTTAATCTTTATATAAGTAAATATACAGAATGTCCTCATATTGTATTATCATTTGGACGCTGCTATACTACACTAAAATAGAAAAGAACACGTTTCGGTGAGAGTGACGAAGCTCTGAGCAGACTCGGTAAAAAACATTTGGAGTAGTAGTGGTGGGATGAGCATGTGTGAGAGACGTACCTGAGCCACAGCCACTTGAGTCTGCTGCTGCTGCTGCTGGAGCTGCTGCTGGAGCAGCTGCATCTGGTGGTGGATAGACAGGGGGGCAACTGGGGGCAGCAAGGCCGATGGAGGGAGCAGCATCCTGGGGCTGGACATCAGCAGAGAGACCTCCTCTGAAGCCTGAAACCAGGGAGAGAGAGAGAGAGAGAGAGACAGAAAGAGAGAGAGAGAGAGAGACAGAAAGAGAGAGAGAGAGAGAGAGAGACAGAGAGAGAGAGAGAGAGAGAGAGAGAGAGAGAGAGAGAGAGAGAGAGAGAGAGAGATGAAGTCAATATTTAGTGACTGAGGGCAACTCAAATATTAAACGGGTACCCCAAAAAAATATATATTGTTTTGGACTATTAAGTAAAACACTGCATGGTTTAGTAGAAGTTTATTCTAAAAATATTATTGCATAACAATTTGTGGTAACAAGAAATTAATCCAATATTTTGTTTTACTTTACTTCATTCTTTTAATATGGAACCACTGTTCCTGCTTCCACACACATCCGTAACCTTGGTGTCATCTTCGATCAAACCCTCTCCTTCGAACGCCACGTCAATCACATCACAAAAACATCGCCTGTCTACACCCCTCCCTCTCCTCCCTCTCCTCCCACCCCTCCCTCTCCTCCCTCTCCTCCCTCCCCTCCCTCTCTTCCCTCTCCTCCCTCTCCTCCCCTCCCCTCCCTCTCCTCTTCAGCCGCTGAAACACTCATCCACGCCTTCATCACCTCTCGACTGGACTACTGCAACAGCACCAAAATCATCCACAAACTACAACACATCCAGAACTCAGCGGCCCGTCTCTCCCACTCCCACACCAGAGATCACATCACCCCAGTCCTTCAAAACCTCCACTGGCTCCCCACACATCAAAGAATATAGTTCAAGATTCTTCACAACCTCGCCCCTTCATACCTTTCTGACCTCCTGCCCCGACACACTCCCACCCGCAACCTCCTCACCCCCCCCTCCTCTGTCCAAGCATTGGACCTGGGGGCACAGGGCCTTCTCCACTTGAATTGCCCAAAACAGGATGAAAATACACAGGGAAGCTAGAGAAAAGGACTGACTAATGAATAGGTAAATATAATCCGGACATGCGATAACATCAATGTAATGCCTTAGAAAACAAGTCGTCATCAAAACAATAATCTGAATACAAAATGTGGGAGCGGCTGATTAGTTGCACCAGTGTGAGAGGAGCTGAGAATGCAGATCAGTAGCAGTGAGACGTTTCACTCCAACAATAATGAGCTCTGGGACTCCGTTCTCCTCCATCTCGCGCTATCAATCAAGCATGCTAATTGTTTCAAGGCTCTAGTAGCCAGTCACACATTGAGCTCCCTACATCCTTCAACTAGTCCAACATCTTTTTTGTTATGCAGATATGGTGCCTTAATCACACTGCAGCTAAAATAAAGCATCAGCACCTTTTTTCTGGCATTCGAGGGTCATTATGAAATCCAAGCTAGCAAAAACTGGATGTGGGGAAGAACCTGTTGCTCCAAAGTGGACAAATTGCCATCTTCCATATGGAATACTTAATAGATTGGTACAGATAAACATACTGCAGCAGTTACATTGAGGAAGAGAGTCTTGGAGAGACAGATGCATTTAAACCTTTTCAACTTCTGACTTGAATGTGTCTCACACCTCTTTTCACGAGGCGGTGAGGGCAACGGGATTTCAAACTCTCTGATGTTTATCCGAAGCATTTACACCTGGCGTGTTGCTATCAAAGTCTCTGCTGTTGAATAGCGGAAACAATTGAAAACATATACTTGACAAGCCAGAAAAAAGAAAAAAAAAAACATGATTCAAAGAAACACGGGAGCATTGTGAAGCAAAGGGAATGCTGTGGGTGTGATTGGCTGTACAACTGAAGTCGTCTGCTCTCGTGTCACCTCTACTTCCTCAGATCGACGGCGACTGCTAGAAGTCAGGCATTTTAGAGAAGAGCTCCGTGGCTGCCAAGGTTGAACAATTAGGTTGCTGACCGAATCAAAGCTTTGTCACATCACTAACGGGCAACACAAGGTGCTTCAAAGTGACGGGAGTCCCCACGCCAAAGCGGCGGTCAGCAAACGAGTCGCCACCTGATTGAATTGAACCTGAACCCGCCTCGAGGAAGCCGTGCCAAAACACACCATCTGTCGAACCTCCTGGTGACACACAGAGACACTGACGCACGCGCACGCGCACGTGCCATGAGAGGAATATGACTGATGGCCTGTCGGAGCAGATTCTTTTAGGTTAATGAGAGAGAATTATCCAAGTTGACAGGTTGTTTGGTGCCATCACATAATTAATAGCGAGGCAGAAGGCTGTGTGTGTTTGTGATGGAAAGAATTTGTTGGACTTGTCAGATCACATAAAGTGCTGCTTTAAAACAGACACATTATTCACTTCTTCTTTTTTTTCCCTCCCCCTCCCCCCCTCTCCGTAGCAGCTACTTGCAGACACCTGAAGTGACACTCTGCCTGCTAAGTAAAGGATGTTAAACAAGATGGCTGCCATAGCTTTGGAGCAGCGAGTGCTGTCAGCCAAACAGGGGAAGGCTGGGTGAGTGGAAGATGATTCGGCCGTCAAAGTAACAGAGAGGAGAAATGATGACATGTTTGGCTTTCAAGCCCTGTGGACACAGAAACTATTCTCAATTATAGAGGGAATGAAAACAAAGACAGACCTAAACAGACTGTCAGCAGAGGCAGAAGAAGATACAACGCAGACGGAAAATAAATACCGTTCTACCATTCATCTGAGCAGTCATCCACAACATTGTCCCGGAACCAAATTAGTACATTTCACTGGATTTATCTCTCCAGTTCTTATGACATTTGCGGTTTAATCAATATCCAGTTATCTAAAAAAAAAAAGTGTACATGAAGCGTCGCAAACACCCACAGTCATCGTCCACAGAACGTCGTAGGGAAACGCCACCTTCCACAATATCTGGATGCACATTTATTGGTAGTGCGGTGAACATCAAATACTGAGGGGAAAAAAAGAAAAAGGCAACTCCTGTTTGTTGGGCATTCAATATTAAAAACAAATGTGAAGTGTCACTAAAGGCATGGTGTTACTGGAAAACAAGCTGTTTGTACGACGTGTTGTTGTCAAGCCGTGTCGGAAATCAAAAGCGTTCATAGTTGATCCAAACTGGCAGAGCGGAAGGTGGAGAGGACAGCCAGCTAAAATATGGGGCTGCTTTAGGACAGTCTCTCCTGGAAGGCATTCACAGTGCTGCACTCAGTCGCTCATGTGAGAAGTGACCGTCTGACGAGCAGTTCTGAAGAAGCATACTGGCAGCAACAGAGTGCTGAACCAAAACTCAGCAAAACAGACAAGTAAAACCTAACCAGAGCTAAGAGGAGATCGGATATTGGGCTTTAAAGAAGCAACCACAATATATTAGGAGTCAAAGAAAACACCAAGGAGATGGGGGAATATTTATTTCTGGGCCAACAGTTTTTACTGAAACATGTCACCTGTAATTTTAGCATCCCCACAAGCCAATCACTGTCGGTAAAAAAAATAAAATAAACCGTGCCCAAACAGCTATGAAGATTGCATGGCAAATTATTCTGAGGAACTACATAATTGCTGGAGTGCCTCCTTAAAAAAACAGACGCCTGAGCTCGAAAGGGTTGCGGACGAGTCGCATGAAAACATTTTTAAGGGCTGTCGGAAAGTGGCAGTAAAAATAAGGGGTGTTTGAGGCGTTCCGTGGATAAACATTATGGAAAATAAAAACACTTTTGTAATTTCTTTTGGGGATGAATATTGGGAAATAAAAAGTAAATTCATAAAAAACAAAAAACAATGTCTATGTTTATGTCTAAAATGTTTATTTAATGTTTTAAATAAATGTCAGCAGTGATGAGAGATCAATCATTGCTCAAAGTCGGTTAAC
The DNA here is from genome assembly GCA_016806645.1 of Ophiodon elongatus. Lineage (NCBI taxonomy): Eukaryota > Metazoa > Chordata > Actinopteri > Perciformes > Hexagrammidae > Ophiodon > Ophiodon elongatus. The sequence continues at coordinate 2,034,721 of JACSYO010002134.1, forward strand.
CTGAAGCTATATAATGGGACGGATGACTGGGTAAATGAAGTTAGATGATGGATGGATGACAGCGACACTGATTCACTGTGACCAATATTCCTTTTGAGAGACAAACGCTTATGTACCAATACACGAGTGCAAACATGCACACACTCACACAAACACACTCTCACACAAACACACTCTCACACAAACACACAGAAAGCAGTTTGTTGAGCGAAGACTTGAATATTCAAACACTGTTTTAGCCTCTAAACTTGTTTACAGCAGTCAAAGCCAATTACAGCAGACAGCAGCATAGAATGTTCAGAGTGGGGGACGTTAGAGGGGATGGAGAGAAACGACCCACCGCTGAAATTCCCCATGATCACTACTGGAGTCTGGCCCGCCGGAGGGAAACTCTCGCTATTACCATCTAATTCCCACACAAGCACTGGCTAATGCAGCCTCTTAGTAGGCAGCTGGAGTCTTCCTTTATCTTTTAGCCTCTTGTTACACTCATTGAGGGACTGAGCGAGGCGAGGACCAAACCAGGGAGGAAAAAGAGGCTTTAGAAGAAAAAAGGTGAAAGTGAGACAGAAGATGAAGGAAGTCTCCATTTCTCCTACTCCAGCTGTGATTATACTAGCTGCTTTCTATCTGTCGCACACTCACACGCACACGCACACACACACACACACACACACACACACACACACACACACACACACACTAAAACACCAAAAGGTTAGACGGGGGTCTGGCTTCTTTCACTGCTGACAGCCTCGGCTACAGATTTACAACTTTATCAAGGGCTCTCAAGAAAAAAGCCTGGCTCTGCATGTGCTATGAGGCCATGCTATTAACTGCAGCAGCCATTACAGCGTAGTAAAACGCAGTGGAGGATCCTGTGAATGTGTTCACGTTAAGCCTCGACACATCTCGTCATGAATGTCGTTCACCGTGGGAGGAAGTCAGACACGTAGGGGCAGTTTTACAGTCAATGCAGGATTTTTTTTTTTTTTTACATGCATTGAAATGAAATCACCTTAGTTAAAGAAGCTATAATCAATATTTTTGATATTTACAATGGATCAGATGAGTACTTGTATTTAAGAGGAGAAACTCGTAGTGATAAACCCACAGAGAAATATGACAAAACTGAAGTTCTCCTCAGCTTCTACCAAGCCTTTCAGCATCTTTCAACTTATTCTTCTGTTTTTCTTAAAATGTAATTTTCCGCTGCAGCAGGCAGCTGTTTTTGGCAACAACAAAAAAAAGGCACTAAAAACCCCACTGTTCGCTTCCTGCCTAGCACTAAATGGCAGACAGACAACGTTAGTAGAGATGCACCCATACTGACACCAATATTTCAATAAATAACAATTCTGTATATTCATATCTATGAATGCATTTGTAACATTTAGTTTTACAAAGTGTTGCCGTACACGTAAAACAATGATCCCAGTTACTTCCACACAGTGAGGCATCCAGCTCATTAAGTAAACACCGGTGTCAGATCGGTACTCGGCTCCAGCCCAGGTGTTGGTATCGGGACGGAAAACGCCGGGTCGACGCATTTTCTAAAAGTTGGCGATAAATATAGTGAAGCATTTAGCAGCTCTAGAACCACATACTTCTCTCAGGAGTTGGTGGAAACGAGCCTCAGAGGTTGGACTTGTATGTGCCAGGTACACAGACACACAACTCCGTATGCGCTGCAGTAACGCTGCTGCATGTGTTGGGAGTCCACGGTTTGCTCACGAGGTACTCAAAGGGGACAATATCAGTGTTGTGTTTCTGCTGGCTTCAAGGGGCCAAAACAGATGGATGTAGTCCCTCACCAGTGTCAGCCTTGTTGATTTGGGAAGTTGATGCAACCAGTGGTAACCAAACCATTTCAACCGACCAACAAGTCTTTGGACCGACGCAGCACACGGAACTGTGCTTGGTGAAGTAGGTGATCAGTGTGGTGCATCCAGAGAGCCACAGTGACGGCTTATAAGCATTGATTTTTTTTTTTTTATCCTTCAGTGAATTTACACGTTTCCAGATTTTCTCTCTTGTCGAGCCTAGACAACAGGCCTGAATTTGTGGGCATGTAAAAAAAAAAAAAAAAAGAGCTGTGTTTCTTAAAACTAAGAATGTTTCCAGTCTTACTGTTACTTCTTCTTTCTCAATATGACTTTCGATCTGTGTCTAGTCATTTGGGGGAATAACGGAAAGAATAGCATTACATTGCAAATAAAGAATAGAAACTATTTGTTCAAAAACTTTTTCATTCAGTCCAGAGAAAATGTTGGCAACGTTTTTGGCAACATTTTTTCTTTTCTTCTAAAAGAAAAAATGTTGACAGAAAAGCAAAGCATCCCATTTCCAGTGTGAACAGGCATCTTCTTTTTTTTTTTTTTGTCAAAGTAAGAAAATTTTTCCCAACACACAGTGGCTAACAATCTGCTGCTGACCAAAAGCATCATGGGACACAGTGGTGTGACCTTTCGAATAAGGCTTTCCAATTCCTTTTATTTCAAAGCACAGCCTCGAGGCTAGACTCACACAGCTGGTTAATGAATACCTGCACCTGTACGACAAATTGTGAGGGTTTCTGTGGCCTCATACTATCTTAGCTGCCTTTGTTACCGTTTCACCACATTCAAGGTATTCTAAATGACTTGTTTGCTCAGCTGATGGTTGCCTCATTAATTTGAATAAGAGCCGTGGTTCATGGTGGCCCTGTTGATTTTTGATTTCGAGGTTTCTAATAAATGACTGAGCAGCAACGCCAGGTGAATCCAATTAACCGGCTGCCAGGATGGAGAACCAACAGAGATCTGGGCCCTGTGGATCAGGACTGTGATCAGGTAAACTAATGTGTGGGCTTGGCCGGGAGGGGGGGGGGGGGGGATCGTACTCTGGGTTGAGTCGGGGTAAGCTTTGCATTTTGGAGGTTTAATTAGCATCGATCCAGAACCGGATACCGCGTAGCATCGACCCTGCATGGATCTGGACTGACATGACAGAACCTGGACATTTCGGTCACAGATCTGCTCGTTTGTAAATACAAACTCATCGGAGAGCAGGATGTCGCCTCAGCAGGCTGGGAATAAGAACTATTTCAGGGGGTCTGTAAAGTAACAAAGCACATTATAGTCTGACCGAGAGCGATCTGCTCTGTGCAAAATGATGAAAAGATGTCCTACCATCATGTGAGTTTCTTTTTTACAATATTTGCCACATAGCAAATTCTATGACTGAATGTTTGACTGAACAGAATATACGGTCCTTGATAGTCTTTGATTACAACGAAAACCTGCCGACTTCCTGCAATCAATTGGTAAATCCACATTTGTAATTACCTAATTGGTTAGAGCTTATTTGCATGCCGTGTAGTTTATTACTCTGTTGTCAAAGGTCTTACACTCGATATTTTTGTGGCATCTCTAAAAGCTGCATCATAGAGTTTAACTGCTGTTTTAAGGATGTTTATAACTGAGGTTCAGTAAAGGGAAACGGAGTGGCACATGATTGCATGAATCTTCCATGAGAAACTGCCCTGAATGCATTCCTGGCAAAATATATTGAATGTCAGCACAAAAAAAAAAAGAAGTGGGCTAATGGAGAGAAAAGTCAAGTGATAGAGGCATCGATTGGGAAAAGAGGGAGGGCAGAAACAACGTAGAGCGTGGCAGTAAAAGTGGGTCTGACTATTTGAGCCGGTGAATAACCCTTTTAATCAGCCCCATGAAACGTTCGGGTTGACATCCCTGAAAACATGGGCCAGGATGATTGAAAAATGCAGAAGAAAACGGACTTGGCTCTTCTTAAGGTCAAAAGGTCATTTTCTTTTTACGTACCATAACATTACCAGATATGCATGTGTGAAAGCAGACGTGGACGGAGACACACATCAATGGGGAATGCTTGAATGCTTCGGTCTGTCCAATGACAAGATTGTTTGGCTACTGGCCTTGTGACTCCTCGTTGGTTGGCAGCCTTACGTTTTAGCACAACTTTACTAGTCCACACACACACACACACGCACACGCACACACACGCACACACACGCACGCACACGCACACACACACGCTAAGAAATCAAATCATCAGACTGCAGGGTTATTGAGAGAAGTGACCCCGGCAGGGAAAAACTTGGGCCTCGTCTCTCCAATAAAATATAGTTTACAGACAGTGAAAAGTTGAGGCGCTGCCTTTTTATTGCCTGCTTGTGTGTGAAGAGTATTGAAAAGATAAGTCTCTGTCCTGCAAGGTTGCTGAGGAGACAACCAGAGGGAAAGAAATGTGTGTGTCGGAGGCAAACAGGTTGTGAGTTAAGGCGGGGGTAAAAGTGGATGTCGTTGTTAGCTGTGGGTAAAAAAGGGCGGAGAACAGAAAAAAAAAAAAAAAAGTTGCAACTTTTTTAGACGCGTGAGAAGCGGCAATCCAGACTTTGTTGATATTGTTTTACAATATATAAATATAATAGCATTTTCTATCTGATATGGGTTCTCCCCATTGTTCTCCCTCATTAGAATCTATGAATATGGTAATGCGTTAGACAAACGACATCTCCTATAGAAAGCCCATTGCCTCCAGTGTATGTGCACTGGAGCAGATTGAAAATTCGCCCATGCCTAATTCCTTAATGGTAATCTTCCTGGCACTGCAGCATCTTTTCTAGATTGATGGCTGCGTAATGTGTGTCAACACATCCATTTACAAGTCACACAAACAGGGAGGGGGTGGGGGGGGGGGGAGAAACTGTTATTTCTATCATTTCCTGTTTAACTCCACTTCCTCCTCACACCTCCCTCCTACACAAGTCATTCTTGTCATCGGCACACCGTAGTCCTGAGGCCAAGTGAGTAATCATACGTGTGAAAGTAACATTCAGGAGGATTGCAGTCTCCTTGGATAAAGAGGAACGACTACCTAAGCTTTAACTGACAGGAACAGAGATTCGTACTTTGGTACTTTCACTCTGTGGTGCACTGTGCTCATGTTCTGGAAGCTGTTCTCTCGCGATGCGGTGCATCCCTAGAATGTTAAGCGGTCAGCTGGCTGTTTGCATACCGATTGCTCTCAACTATTAGTACCATTCCCATTAATCCAATTAAACAAATTGTTTATTGAAAAGAGACAACAACATTTAGTTCTAAAAAAAAAAAACGTGACGTGCAGCATAGCAAAAAGACGGGTCAACTCAACTGTACTATAATTACTGCTATTTTTCACTAGTAATTGAATACTAAAAACATGCACTGCGCAAGCACCGTCATGATCATTTTTAAGATATGAATTACACTGAATACAAAACACATTCTTCAAGAGAATGAACCCGGCTGGGGGTTTATTAGAAAATACTAAAGTTTGGACAGACAACCGCTACTATCAGTCAGTAGTGAGACTAAAAGTGTGAACTTCATACTGGAGCAGGGTGTGACATCTGGCCCACATCACAGGATGATGAGACAACGGCCCAGATGTGTAAAAGCAGAGAAAACAATTCCTTTGCTTATTTTACTGTATCTTGAATGATACTTTGGTCTCAGAATGCTGATTATCTGACATAAAGGCAGAAATAAACCTAACAAATAAAAAATGCTCTAATTTCATAATAATCTCATAATAATTTTCAAGAAGTTTCCTGTAAATAACTACGTACTTTGCTACGAAATATAGGGGCAATATTTATTATTATTATATATTAAACCAAAGTAAATGTGATTACTGTATATGTTACATTACATTATGTTGCATCTTATATTTGTCTGACGACAAATTGCAGCTATGCATGTTCATCTGACCTGCTGTGATCACTCAATTTTAATGAAATAATTGGAAAGTGATTTATTTGGTAATTATGGACCCATAAGATGGATTGTTTTCAAAAACAAATACTGGATTGATTTAGCTAGCAGATGCTCAATACTGAAAGCTTGGGGCGGCAGTTTATTTTTGGAACGCTGGATCCATCGATTATCTTCCGCTTAAACCAGGGCCGAGTCGGGGTGGGGGGGGGGGGTGGGGGGGCAGCCCCGTAGATGGACTGATTAATTGAGTTTTGCCTTGCCTTGAGAGCCGTCTTTTCAAATTCTGCCAAATATTCTCTTTGCCGTTTCCTGAAAACTGTCTGTCCGAGGATACCAATTTGATTTTTGCACAATAATGGCAAAAATATATTGCCTATGCCAGCTTTAAGACTGTGATCAAGACCAGGAGCAAAACAACACAACATCATTTCTTTTAAATGAGCTCTGCAACTTTCTCACAAGAAATGTTAACAGTCACTTCAAACAGATGACCCCTGACCCCTCGGGCCCCGAGCCCTGTACCCGGTAGGCCGGCTCAGTAATGCGGCCATGTAAGGTCGCGATAGTCTAAAACAATTGAGGCACACTAATGATGGGACAGGGGAAAAAAAGAAAGAAAGAAGAGGGAGTGCTGCCTGTAGCGCTCCGCTCATGGATCAGAGTGTTTACACCTGCCTGACAGCAACTGAAAGTAGGCCAGAGGCAAAACCTTTATCTGAGCATTTGTTGTACAGCCTCACATTAATGCACACATGGCCATGTGAACACACCGCTTCCCCTTCTCTCTCTCTCTCTCTCTGTCTGTCTACCTCACACACAAAAAAAAGGCCTTTTAACTTAAATCAAAAACACATGCAGCCTCTTGAAATGTGTAAAATGAAGCTCTCTCTAAACTGTGACTTCTGCCTTTCCGACCTGCAGCGGAGTTACCCTCTGATCTCTTCACTCCTCCGATACGGGAGGCGAACCTTTTCAAATTAAACGTCCTGACTCAACCCCCACGGACACAAAGCCCAAGGTGCGATTGATGTGTGCTCACCGAGTCCCGCGGGATCGTTTGAGCGCGGGGCGCCGAGGGATTTGTCAGTCTAACGGGAGCTGACAGGAAAAGAATGAACTTTAACACTCACAGGCCGCTTTCCCTTTCATGAGCTTCCAGGGAAACCCTGTAGTGAATCAAATCCCTCCGCTCCGGAAAAAGACACACACGGTTTTGTAATAAAAATGCGTACACATGGGCGCGGACGTAAAGGCACGCGCATTTTAATCAATGTTGCCTTCCCCCACTTATCCCTGCAGATTTAATCTGTAACGCTGTCGAGAGTGACAAATGTGTCAAATTAAAATATACTGGAAAGAATAGATATAGCTCATATACGTGCAAAAGTAGCTACACAAACTGTAAAACACACACACACACACCCACACACACACACACACTCCATTGACCTCAGAATAGAGGTCATTGCTGAGCGCTCGTTGTTTCAGTGATTTCACGCCGTGTTGCTTTCAATCAGGCGCAGTAATGAAAGGTCATATAACTGAAACGTTAATGGGACCCAGGGAATGTTAAACAGCTGAATCGCTTGGTTTATGTAACTCTGAGTTCGGACCCAAAATGGCTCTCGTAGTCTCGCTCTGGTGAGTCGCCATGTGGTGACTTGACAGGTGTGTTTCAGTGAGCTCGGAGCCTCGGGTGACGTTATGTGTAACCTTCTCATTTGGGTCCTGATGAAAGGCTTAATGAACTCTGGAGTGTTGCCTACAGTAACGGCCTGCCTCTTGATTATTCACCATTAACAGAGATTGCCTGAGGAACTACCTAATTACCCCGAGTTAACTACAGATCAGAGCTCTCCCTGCAAATGGGGGCATTTGACACTGTTAGTGGAAGGTGAAGGAGAACAGAAAAACTAAAACTTCCTTTGAATCAGTTTTTTTTTTTTATACATCTGACAAAGAGTTGGAGAAGGCAACTCTGTAACTGGCGACGTGTCAGAAACACACCACCACATCGTGTTGCTTGTGCTGGCAGATATGTCCACAGCGGCGTTGGAAATGACTATTCACGTTTATCTCCTACCGTCTTGACCGAAGCAGTTCTCTTTTCTCCTGCCTTAGCGAGGCCTCCCTGAATCTCCTACAAGTAGTCAAGCTTTTGATCAAGTCCCCCAAAAGGTCTCGCATGACTCCCCTTTTGAGTTCCACAAAACCGGCTTCCCAGCAAATTTAGAATCCAGTTGAAGATTCTGGTGATTGCATTTAGAGCGTTGCGTGGTCGTTAAAGAGCTACTGCAGCCCCCCATCAGGAGCAGGTCTCTGAGGTCCTCTGCTCAGGGCTTGTTGGTTGGTCCTCGCTCCAGACTCAGGACTAAATGAGACTATAGTTTTGAAGTTGTAGCTCCTCCCATAGGATTTAAGATCTGTGGACACCATGGACAATTTTAAAAAGCAACTCAACACCCATTTGTTTCGCCTGGCTTTTGTTTGTGTATTTATTTAGTGTCTGCTATGTCTTAAGCTGGATGTCTGCATTTTAATGATCGTTGTTTTGTATTTACTTATATATATATATATATATATTTTGTCTTTGTTGTGGACCATTTTGTGACATCTGCTCTTGAGAGGTGCTATGTAAACAAACTTAATTGCCAACAAATGGCAATTTTTCAGGCCACAGCTTCTCTTTAATGATGAATCTTGGTTGAATTAAAAATAAATGCAGACCAACTTCAATCAAACTTGCAGCGTAGAGCAATTACTGTATGATGTCATCTCATCGTCCGACCTATTTTCTACAAAATATGTTCATATACTACTGATCCTCTTTCCCTAAGACATTGTGGAAGAAATGTAATCGCTGTACCAAGAACAGGACTTGATGCCGGAGACCAAAGATCAAACCTTCGTACCTCTCACACGCGGCCAATGGCTGAGGAAGGTGTCCGTCATTATCAAATTGTCTTTTTCAGAAAGGCAAACAAATTGTTAGATGCAGCCGCCCGATTCACAAAGAGGGTTTCAGACACTAAGACAATCCAAAAGCATGTTGTTTGACTGAAAGATTGTGGATTTGGTTAAATCTTTCAAAAGCCAGTGTCTTGACTTATGCTTCAACTTTTCCAATATTGAACCAAGACCATGATCTTTACCTACGTAACGATGTTAATCTCATTTATGTAGTAGAAAATAGTGACTCACATTGACAGTGAATGTTGTGTTGATAGTGTTGCACGTTGAAAATGTGAAATGGCAATCATGTCTCCAAATGGATTGTTAATTAAAGAAAATGTTTCCAAAAAACAACCAAAACATAATAATGAAGATGAAAATACTAATTTGTAGGGTACAAAACAACTCCAGGGGCCAGTCCAGGTCCTACCTCTCTCCGTGTGCACTGCCTCACTAAGCAAAGCCAGGTGGTGTGGGAAGTAATACAAAATAAAAACACAATAAACATAATTATTATCCACCGTTGTTGGCAAATTGATGCAGAGCCCAAGGTCTCAAGTCAAAGAGTAGCGTAATAAACACAACGCCACTCTGTCTCTCCGCCCCCTCATCACACCGCGTCTTCCTCCCACTGCTGCCTCCATCCAAAACACTATTATACCCCTGGCCCATACTGCTGTAAAACACAACAGCTACTGCCGAGCCAGCCACACACACACACACACACACACACACACACACACACACACACACACACACACACACACACACTAAATGGAGAACATTTCTCCGGTTGCAGATAAACTGCTGTTGGTGGAATTCCACAGGCCAGAGAGCAGTCTGACTGAGCGGTATCAAATCTCTAACACTATTAGGCCGCACAAACACGAACATGTGAACCGGACTGACTCGCGTCGTAGTCTTGGAGCTCAAAATACAGCTGACAGCTTCTGATTAGAAACCAAGACTTGGTAAATGGTAAATGGACTGTACTTGTAAAGCACTTTTCTAGCTTTAACACTACATGACATCGTTCACCCATTCACACACTGATGGCCGGGGTTGCCATGCAAGGTGCCAGCTGCCCATCAGGATTCTACATAACCGTTCACACCCACTCACAAGAGCAATTTGGGGTTAAATGACGACATGGACTAGTGGAGCCGGGGATCGAACCGCCGATCCTCTGATCGAAGGACGACCCTGCTCTACCACTGAAACCACAGTTGCTGCGGACTTGATTTCACCGGTGGTTGGTACAGGCACGTATATTTAAATCAAAGTGAAAAATAGTTTTTCATTTCAGGGCGCCACGGTAATCTTGTCAATAAAAAAAAAAGCTCCCCCAAAAAAAATGAAAGTAGTAAATCTGAAAGCTTGTGTAAACTTTGGATATCCTCTGTTACACTCAGGGGTCAGCCCGACCTGGAGCGACAGAACAGAGTTTTGATTCCCTGCCAGGTTTCCGAGCCTTAACGTGAACCGACTCTAGATGTTGATGCAGACACTTTTTTATAGCCGTCCTTGCTCGGACCTTTCTTTTCACGCTCTTGTTTGGTGATGTTGAATGCAAGATGTGCTGCAGGAACACATTTAAATAACACTTCAATCAATTGCATTTAATTCATCGTTAGTCAATCCCCTTAACCACCTACAGTATGTCTTATTTTCAAGTGCCTGTCTCAAGAAATATGTTTTCTAGCGAAGCTTCGACCTTTGATTCACACGTTGACAGCCAGTCAAACTAATGGAAACAACGTGGAGCAAGAAAGTCAGCTATTAGAACATGAAAGCCAACATTACTTGTCAAAAAGAATATCCTTGCTAATAGAGAACCGAAGAAGACGATCAATTATTCTCTGAGACTGAGTTTTAAAAAGTGCATATTGATGTTGTTAAACAAAAACTGTAATCTTTCTAGTGTGATAAGTGCTTCTGGCAGTTACTACTTATAATCTTTGCTTTTTAAAAAAAAAAAAGTACAGTAGTAACCATAGCTTCCAGTCTCACTGCCAAACTAGTAGAAAGGATTTTTTTTTATCTAGGAGCTATGAAAGCTGGGACAAAAATTGCGCATTCTACTGTTTAAATATTCCAGCGAATGCACACAATCCAAACGATGCTTTGAAATTTGACAGACTAACGCACTTTTTCCTGCAACCGATGTAAAAGCTGTAATATCTCAAACCATTTCTTAAGTGATTTGAAATTGGTTTTGTACACTTGAGATTTCTGCTCAGTTTGACATATTATTTAACTACACACAAACACTGTTAATATTTTCTGAGTGTGCAGCACTTTCCAGACATTAATTGTTACCACTGCACTGCCATGTTGGCGCCACACATGGAGTTCAATCACGAGGAGATTTGAAAGAATCCTCTGTTGGGCAGAGGGATTAAAAAAAAAAAAAGGAATGCGGAATGATTTACCTTGCTCTCCGGCTGGTTCAGCTCCGGGGGCTTGGCTGTGTCGTCCAGATCAGTCACCCCTCGATTGAGGGGCAACTCCTCCGCTGCAGACGCGTGGCTCGCGTCCTCCGCGTCAATATCCGTCTCCTCGGCGACGGTCGCCGTTGTCTCGGCGCCCGTCAGCTCCCGAGCTGAGCCGAGGAAAGTACACACACATACAGGTGGATAAGCACGCACGCCTGCATACACACATGTAGGCATGAGCATGGCCACACGCACACATGGGAGGACACACATGAATACACTCGGTAAGAAACATTGTCCACACAATCACAGTATGCTTTATGCATGATTATATGCTTGAATAAGACTGTAGGCTAAACACACAGCATGTTATAACTGTTCAGAGGTATAATTAAGCAAAGAAGAGAGTTAATACATTGCAAATACAAACATAACACAATGCGGCAAAACACTCTGTTTCCTGAGAGGTTCCATTTTGAGTTTTTAAAATTTAGCTCTCGTATACCGTTAATACATTTTTAATGGGACAAATTGAACCAGATTGGATACAGACTTGTGTTTTTGCTGAAGCAGTAAACATTAACACATAGGGATCAACAATATTGCCCGAGTATGAGACAAAATCAATGCAGACGGCAACTAAACAGTTCATGAGGATCTATTTGAATTTTTAAACTTTGGCAAAGGGTTCAGTAAAACACTGTTGGAAGCTGCAACAAATTCTTTTACCAGATCAATACATAGAAACACTTGAAAATGAGTCTCTCTGTAGGGAACCACACATTTGGTCTATAAAATATTTCAATAAAGTCAAAACAAAAACAGCCTAATTTGGGGCAAAAGGTCCCATGTTGATCTCACTAAATGGCTGCTGAAAAAGCTCCTCAGAATCTTAACACTGCCTTTGCCTTCAGCATTCTGAATTTTGCTGAATATTTTACATTTCATTTTGATATGCCTCACCAGGCAATTCACCAGAAAACTACTTTAACGCTGGTTGTGACAGTTGGAACACTTCTTCTCTGACTCCAAAGCCTGAGATTGTGCATCGTCAAAGTAAATTGTACAACGTGGGAATTGTAGGTGCCGGTGGTCTAGTTATCATGCACTTTTTTTGTTTTGTTTTCGGCATAGTTATTGACAACGGGCCCTCTGGATATAATTGCATTTGCTTCCTGGCAACTTTACTGTACTAGAAATATAAGATTGGGGGTTGGAGCCACTGGGACCACGCTCACGTATGTGGCAAAGCTATTTCTAGCTAGAATAGATCCACTGAAGGCGACCTCTCTCACAGCAAGTTTCATAAGAGTGTTCTAACGAGACTAACAAGGAGAAGTTAGCGGTGCTGAAAACTTAAGCCAATTCTAATGTTACCCAATCACATCGCAATCACAACGCTTCTCAAACGTAAGCAGGCAAATGTCCTGTGCTCGGTCAGGGATGAAAGAGGGGGCGTTGAAGATGGCCCGATGTTATCCACAACTATAGTCGTGGACAATGTTGGCCCGGCTCTTTAGCGCCGACATGGCTCACTGGAGCGGTAACGTTTGACGTGGCGCTTAACGGTCAGATCACTCTTAACGACTATTTCGGCTTTTTGCTCGACATTCCATCGCCGTTCCTTTCACTCAACAGGATTTCAAGGACAATTCGATATAGAAGAGACTCTCAACGTTAGTTACTCATAATAAAAGGAAATGGAAAATCAGGTCAAATGTTCAAACTGCGTCATTTGTTGCAGATTCACTCACTTCAGAGCTGATCAACTATTCAATGGACATTTCTGACTTAATCTGCTACTTCCTTCCTCCACGTTTCCTCTTTCCTTCCGGTCTTTCATCTTCATTGCCACTTCTGCTGCAGCTTCCTCTTCATCCTCGCCTTCAACCGCTCACCTCTACTGTCCATCCCACATCCACCTTCAGCCATTCTTCACCCAGCTCTTATCCTCCCCTTCTTCCTTTCCTTTGCAGCCTGTTATTGGTGCTGTCCTCCCCTCCACTTAAACCTCATGCCTAATAACCTGCTGCCAGCACTACACTCACCTCTTTCTCCATTACCACTTCTCTTCCTCCACCTTTTCTACCCAACTAGCAGCACTGTGCCTTCCTGCCCTTCCTCCTGTCCTCTGTTGCTGACACGTCTTCCTCCATTGATAGGTTATGTGTCATATATATTGTCTATGTTATTGCTCTTGTTTCAGGAGCATCGCCTGATTGGCCTTTCATTAGTGTATCGTTCTAATCTTCAATTTATTTTTGGTATCCTTGCCTTTATTTAAAAGTTGATATTGGAGTTAGACAGGAAACCTGAAGAGAGAGGGGAATGACGTTGGGGTTTCGTGGTATGCGTCTTAGTATATTGTTTTTTACCTTTAGTTTGTTGGCTAGGTTCTGAGCGTAACTAGTGAGCTCTTGGAAGGCGTGTTTGTGTCAGTATCAGGCTGCATTCACACGCAATCAGGCGATCGGCACCAGGTTGGGTGGTTGCGGCGGTGTGGAGTGTTGCGTAAATGGCCCATTAGAGTGACAACCATTTTGATGTGATTTGAATGGCCCGCTTACTGCCGGTTGCATGACCGGCCACAACAGGGGGGATTGCATTGGAAAAATGTTGGCAGCATGACTTCCTTCTAAGAAAAATGAAGACAAAAAAAATCTAATTGAATGAATCTAAATAACCTATTTTTTTGCTCACTATATTAACATTTCTGAATATTGCTGACAAGTTGCTCATATGTCCTGAAGGCTTTAATTCCGTGTTCAGTACTTTGTGATCACTGAGCTGCTGAATGGAACTTCATGCCTATGGCACTGCTGTGTCTCATAATATTCCACAGTTTGGCATTATTTTCCAGTGAGTGGGCTTTATTAGTATATTTATTAGTCTTCTTACACAGCTTTGTTTGTTAATAAGATTGAATTGTTCATTCGTTGCGCCATTTAATGAAGTTGTTCTGAAACGCTGCACATGAATGTTCTTCTGAGAACAAAACATCACTTCCTCTGTACTTTCCACTTGTTCCCTGCTGCTCAACCTTGTTCTCTCCATGCCCTCGCTGCTACGCCATCAAGCTGTCAGCAGTCCACACTGTCACTAACTGCATTCTTGGAATAATTATTATTTACATTTTTTGGGGGGGAAAAGCAAAATCAGAAAGAAGCAGACAGGAGGGTCTACAACATGTGTTTGAATGATATATCCAGGATGTCAAACGGATTCAGTGGAGAAAACAGGTTAAAAAGATAAAGGTCGAGGCTGAAGCCTACAGATCAGTGTAAATGTGAACCACGATCAGACAATGAAATTATTGGCAATGTTCCTTTAAAGCCGGGTAGGTCTTAATTCCTTGTTACAATCTTTTTTATAAAAGCAGCATATGTAAACATTCAGTTTACCTTTAGTAGTTAGCGTAGCATAGGTGTGCTAATGCTAGTAAATGATGTCTACAGGCTTTATCGTAGACATATAACGTTTTAGAAACACATATGTATCTCCTTCCAAACAAGTATCACTTTTTCCATGACTAGCTTGGAATCCACAAAACCACCCTGAAAGAAGAGAGGAAAAGGGAGACAGAAAATCCTGAAACACTTACACGAGAGTCTATGGAGCACAGCTGGCTGGTTGTCGGACCCTGGTTGGAGCTGGCCGATGCTATGCTATGATTGGCCGGTCTGCATTCGAGGGCGGGTATTTGGTGAATGGTTAATTCACGTCTACATTTAAGCTTTCCTAACTCTCTCGTCCTCAATGACCCCAAGCTCCTTTTTGCTCTCACGTCCATCCCCTCTTCTTCCCCTCCACTAGCCAGCCATGCTCTCCTCCAGCTTTCCGTTTCTCTAATCCGCTATCTCCCACTCTTCTATCCCCTCTCCTTTCATTGCCATGATAATTAGGTCTCCAGATAAGCTCATTGGCTGTGCGTGACGGCTCTTGTGTTGCTTAACGCACCATGACAGCGAGTGTGTGTGTGTGTGTGTGTGTGTGTGTGTGTGTGTGTGTGTGTGTGTGTGTGTGTGTGTGTGTGTGTGTGTGTGTGTGTGTGTATGTGTGTGCGTATAGGCCCGAGTTTGTATGCGCGCGGGGTACTTCCATTGCGGCTGGATGTACAGTTATAGTGTGTGGGTGATCTCTGGTCTCATCAGCATGAGAAAGAGAGCTCTTCTCTGGAGGGCTGGAGGGGGATGTGGCGATAACGTAGCCCAGCCTGGCACTGACAGATCAGGGCGGAGAGGGTGGCCAGCGCTGGCTGCGGTAATGACTGGAACGAGGGCGTGAAAGCGCTCCGATCGTGGAGCCTTCCCAATGCTGAATCCCCATGCCTGTCCTCTCAGACCCCTCTCAGAGCCACGTGTCCCCGGGCTGCAGCGAGGACCGTCCTGTCCAGGCACGAGGCAGCGGAGAAAAGCAGCTCAGCCCACCAGTGTTGCTGTGTGGTGCCTTCTTTCTTTGGGTTGACTCATCCGTGACATTCATTCCAGCATCGCCCTCTTCTGCTCGCCAACTCGGGCACAATGCAGGCAGGAGCGAGTCTATATTGGTGTATGCGTGTGTGTGTGTGTGTGTGTGTGTGTGTGTGTGTGTGTGTGTGTAGTTCAGTCTGTTTGTGCTATCAGAGAACATATGCCTGTGTGAGAGGTGTGTAGTTGTTTGTGCACACTCCTGAATGTGCTGTCAAGACTTCGGCTTTAGCATTATTTTTGGACTATATAATACATTTCCACCACGGCCTTGAAGGTGAGGTTGCATATTTCTTTAGTTTTATTCCGTGACCTAAAAATACCATTCCTTTCTGGTTTGTCTTGTTTATCTGAAGTGGGTTATTGAGTTGAGTTATGCTCGGCCTTACTTCTGGGCTGAGACCTTCTTCACATCTGGGTGAATGGATCCTGGCTTCACCTTCCTCTATGACTCCATCTTCCTTTCCCTTCCAAACCCCAAAACCAACAACCCTCCCTCAAATTCTTTAACGGTTTCATTTCTGTAGCTTCGGCCATCAGTCCGAACGGTAATGATAACATTGCTGAGGTCTTGAAACTTGGTGACATTGCTAAAAATAAGTTCTATGGGGCAATGCATTCGAGCTGTAAGACAATCAACAGGTGGTTTTCTATCAGAGATATTTATACATTGATGATGCAAAATATAATATGTGTTTATTAAACACGAGCCTTCCGGAAAAAGGCCGTACATTTAATGAGACAACTGTTAATGCCGTCATCTTGTGACTATATTGATCACGAGATAGGTCAAGAGCTGTGTAAATCAGTTCAGCAGGCAACAATAATTGATGGATCACATTGTACGTTAGCTTCATGGGAATTGATCAGTGCAGCATTGCAAAGCTGGGGGAAAAGAAAACCCTCTGAATTGGTACAAGTTACGAAAATGATGGGCAATTACTCAGAAATTATTTTTGTGACTATGCTATCCTTGCTGAATCTTTTCTCTTTGAGATAACCATGTAAGAGGAACTTTCACAGCCAGTGGTGGGCAGCTGGCAGTAAGCATTACACGTTAGCTGATTCGCTAGCTAGCACAAGCTTGGACACCGCTGTGTCTCCGCTGAGACACTGAATTTTCTTTGGTAAATAATTATGAACAAATTTAGACATTTTTACAGCTTCAACCCAATAAAACCACCACCTCTTCCATCAGCACACTGAACACCATACGGTGACAACGACTGCACCACACATGCCTGCCTGCATGTTTTTTCTATTATTTTTTCTCTATTGTCGTGCTTGTCAAAAAAAAACCCAAAAAAAACATCATGTATTGTGTTGTTGTTGTCAGAAAATGTAAGCTAAAAAAATGTCAGGATATTCAACAACTGCTTGAGGGCAGAGCAGCAGCGCTAAACATCTACACACAATGCATGGCCAGTAGGAATGGGATGCCGACTGTGTGGCAGGAGCCCTTCATCCTGTGTGTGTCCGTGTGTTTGTGTACCTGTGACAGAGGAGTCGTTGCCGTTCTTTTCGCCGTCCTCCTGTCCGTCTGCGTTCTGCTGTGTGTGCTGCAGACTCAGTTTATGACAAACCTCGAACGCCTGGCCGACTGTCCGAACAATACGCATGGCCTGACTCTGGGTGAAAGAAAGACAGAAAAAACAAAAACAAATGCAGTTGTAATTCTCAGAATCCAACTTGTACCACTTTTGTGTTGATATTTGGTTCAAAACACTCAATACTTTGCAGTGTTTTTAAACCAAAGTTCAAACATTTTATTCAGAAAAGATGTCTTTTTTTCCCTTGGAATTTCTTTTGACTAAGTTTCTGTAGATGGTGCTTCTTTTTTTTTTCTTTGTGATCTTGCGACCCAGTTCTTCCAAACAAACCAGATATAGAAAACCTATCCCTTTCAGGGAATTTTCCCAGGATATATTGAAGTCCAGATGGTTTCTACTCTTGTCAGATGCAGACTGGAAGTAAATTTCCCCCAGACGCGTGTATTTTGTTTGAAACAATAGGCAGTTTAAAATCATCTATGTAGGTCACAGAGTCCAACAACGTCACCTGATGATATTACACAATGAAGTCTCGAGTAGAGGAGGTTGTCTGTATCCAAGCGTAGTCAGTGGAATATCAAAATGTCATTTCTAGTTGTGACCGGATTCTTCCTTTGTCCTCAGGTGCTAAGAGCTGGATGTGTCTGCTCATCTGCCCAGCTCTAAAGAGGGCAGGTGAAGTGAAAATAAATTACGTGACTTCTGTCTGCTGCCCTCTTGTCTGGCTTGTCGCAGTAGAGAGGGTGTAGAGGCAGAAAAGATTTCATTCTAAAGCACTGAGGCCTAGCCTCCAAACACCACTCATCCTCAGCTGAATGAGCAGAACAGATGTAGTCTGGCCCAAAAGCCAGAACAAAATCAAGACCCTGCCAAAGGACATGCGATCCTTCCTTGTCCTGGTTAAACCCTCTGGAGCAGTCCGGAGTACGGCTCGGTATCAGTATGTGACCCCAGGCTTAAGTATCAGATGAGAAATATAATGTATTAGCCACAGCTGGGAGTTACATTAAAAGCTTGAACTGGTTTTGGCAAAGTGTGATGTTCTGGGCCTTGGCTTCAGTCCACGGACCTTTTTGGGTTTTGTGGGTTCAGAAAAACTCCACACATATTCACTTTTCTGTACCGTTGTGAGTTTTGGCTGCAGTCCTGTTATGCTCACAGCGTAATTTATTACTATTTTATTTCTATATCAACTATGCTGCTTCAGCTTCATTTACTGCTGATGTTGTTCCCATAGTGACTAGCCAGCAGCTGCTTGTATCAGCAGAAACCAGTTATGCCCCAATCGTTAAAATAAAACCGTGCCCGATACCTCCTGACCCTTAAAGCAACAGCTAATACCAACAGTGACTAAGCTGCCTTTGTGGCCAACACTTTATTGCGTTTAGTCTCCCCGCTAAGAGCCACTGACAGCATGTGGCCAGTTCAAAAGTGTGAAAAGCCTTTCAGGGCTGTATGGTGTCGAAATTTAAGTTTTGATCATCAAACTTCCAAAGCTACTCATGTGTCATTATATTGTTCAGACAATCTGAGAAGGAAGGGAATACTAATCAGGAATGATTCCCCTGATGTGACATGGTGTTTAATTCAAGAGATGAATTGATTGTTTGAAATAATCATTAGTTGCAGCCATGGCAACCAGCACCATTTTCTACTAGCATCTGACTTGTGTACCTTCTGTATCAGACAGTAATACACATCATTGCGTATTCAGAGCATCAGAGCTGCAACCTGTAACTCTACATACATTCAAACTACTACAAACTACTAATAGAACGTTGGTCAAACCTCGTCACAGATTTCAGCCCTAAACCATCTTTAGGCAAATAGTTTTAATATCCTGAAACAGATAAGACATGTCGCTCTGCCAGCACTGAGAAAAGGTAAGATACACGAAGACTTGAAACTAACGGAGTCGATATAAATAAATACACAATGGTTCGCGATGCCCACATGCAAATATACTTTTTATATCCTTTCCTCCCTCCTGCCTTGTTCCTTTCCTCCCCAGACCTTCTGTTCAGTTTGCCGTGCTGTTCTTCTCCTCCATCAATCCCCCCGTCTCGTCCTCCTCCTTCTCTGTGGACCCTCTATTCATGTCTTTTCAACCCACGCTGGTCCTCAGCGTGACAGTAAACACATGTGTTTTCCTTTGAAGACATTTCCACAGGCAGTCAAACAGGGGATGATGACAGATGCTAGTGTTATTCCACACACCAAAGGCTCGAGCTCCCCTAACTCAGTCACTCACGGATAGGGAAATACACAAGCTAACACAATGCTGTGCGCAGAGTCTCAGTCTCAGTTTGTCCCTTTTAAAAGGGTCGACTGTCCAAAACGTCCAAAATGTAACTTTGCAATAACCTCAAAGCAGGTAGCCCAACGTCTCTCAAGTCGATCAAGGAAACTTCTTGGCTCACAACAACCTGTTCAACTGCATTCATCTTATTCAAACTTTTCCAGGTTTTGGCCACACAAAGGTGTCGTTCTTATTCATAAAAAACACGAGCACGAACCAGATTTAGGCAATGATTCAGAGGTCTGGAACTAGTCAACTTTACACTAAGAATAACACTGAAAACTACTGAGTTAATGCACTACACAAAGGAAGTGGGAACGCTTTAAAAATAGGTTTGATTTTAATATTTTAAATTGAACAGAAGTATGTATAGTTGGGGGGGGGGGGTAATAGTAAAAAAGATCCATTTTCATCAGGTAATTTGGGTCAAAAACAGCAGCAGGCAGCTCCACCGTAGTCTTTAATCTTTGGTAAGCTACAGAGAGTCGGTGGATCTGAGGCACTACAGAGGTCAGGGACATCACTTTGGAGCAGATCAACTACACAGTCAAGTGTGCGTATATATTTATATAACTAGGATCTTAAAAATCTATTCTAAAAATACCAAGACGCCAGTGCAGGAACTAAAGGACAGCAGTGATGCGAGCTCAGATTTTTGTTCCAGTTACACTCTGCCAGCAGCGCTCTGTGGGCTCAAATTGTTTCAGAGACTTTTTGGGGACACTGGAGAGCAATGTATTACAGTAGTTAAGCCTCATCGTAATAAAACCCTGCACAAGCTGTTTCACCTCGAGGAAGAAAGACTTTGACCTTAAGAGCGGCCTTCAAATTACCGAGGGCTTTGGTGGCGTTCTTTATGCGACTGAACACTAAATCAGAGTCAGTGATAACATAAAGACGTCTGGCCCGTAATGAAATTTGTTCACACACTGAAAAAGACAAATGTTTACACTCTTATGACAATTTCCACCTCTTGTGAGCATGATACGAACCGCCGTCTTATCAAAGTAGCAAAAGCAGCAGTCACAAAACCTTTAAGGTCGCCCTCCTGATGGATTACTTTGGCGTACTCAAGCTTTACCTGGTGATCATCACAAAGATGAAGAAAAGGACCGCTTCTGTGAAACCTTTCAAAAAATACAATCCTACTGTGTGATATTATAAATTGCTGTCCAGTGCTTTGCCGTTTGATCTGTTACTGAAATTGGATTTTGTGGCTCATATCTCATTTTGGTGCCACCACCAACGCAGCCCCGATTGCCATGATATTCCTTTAACGATGACCCGGTGGTTTTAGTACCGGACCTTCTCTTCAACAGAGAGGTGGTAGATCCCCAAAATGCTCATGAAGTCGTTTTGGAACAGCCACATATGGGTTGTTCTGGAAGATACTGAGAAAGGCCCCGTTTGGTATAAGACTTCTTGGCATCTCTTAATGTTTTATAAATGTGCGCCGTCAGAGTCTTCACTGGTATTTATACCTTTGTTGAGCGGACAGTCCCTTCCAACGCACTTCTCTTTTTCAGCCGACTCACTTTTTTTATCAGGGCGGTGGTCCCGTATCTAGACATTATATGCCCAGAACCAATTCTGCGACGTACCTCCAATTTTGGCAGCTGACAAGGCCGCTAAGAGATTTGTCACTCCAATGCAAAGCCTGTACATCCTGCTCTAAAGACATGAGCAGTTCTTAAGCTGGCCATCCGTCACCATCTCTGTCTAGCCCTCTTCCGCTATGTCTCTATCGCTCTCCCCATCACTTCTCCTCTCTGTCAATTTGAGTGAGTAAACGTAGCCTCTCTGTGTCTCCGTCGGTCTACGTCTCTCTTCTCTATCTATCACGCGGCCAGTGAGCTGGATCCCTGCAGCAGAGTAGTCTCTGTTAGCGGCCATAGGATAGGGCCTAGTCAAAAGACTGATGCATTATTCATCCCAGATTACCCACAGAGGTTCAGTGGGGCTTTCGCTGTCTTTCTAGAAGTCTTGGCACAAGCAAAGATAAGGGACAAAAGGGAATATAATGCAATCTGGGAAAAAGCAGCGTAAACAATGAGAGGATGGCAGGGGAGTTACTTCTGATTGAAGCCTTTCTTAACTCTTTCCCCTCCGTTGATGAGCTCTGTAAGTCTCTTTTCTTCCCGCGAGTCAATATTAGCCACATCCCTCAAAAACATATGCCCCCATCACTCCGTGCACACACGGTATTTGCAGTGTAGGATGAAGGAGATTACCTCTGATGAATTCTGCTTCCTCTTATTAACTGACTCACCTGCACTTCCTGATGACCAGCTAAGTACTCTAATCATCGGGGCACAGGCTGGCCTGACGTTTATCAAACACATTGATTGCCTCGAGGAAATTAGTGGGACAGCCGGGAGCAATAACCCGGAGTGCGCAAGAGCACCGCAGACGGACATTATCGGGCCAAAATAAGAACTAATCAAGGAGCCAGTTTGAGAGCGACTGGGAGTGCGAGAGCGACAAGTAAGTGGAGTGTGAGGAAATGAAGTCATGATGCCTCGGTGACTCTTCAGGACCATTAGCTCGCTTTCCAAAGCAAGAGTTCTTCGTACAAACATGTACATGTATTTGCGCACTAGATGGGTTTCAAATATTTTGTTTTACTTCAGGTGGAAATGTGTCTCCAGCATTGAGTATCAAAAGCGGTCAGGTATCAAAAGTCGGTATTCAAATATCGGTCAGATTCTTGTTTACTATACTTCAAAACTTTATACATTTGGACTTGTTAAAGTTCTTCAATGACTACTTTAAGCAAGTTTGGCCTAATTACAGCATATCTCATGTAGGTCTAGTCTACATATGTAGACGCAGGTCTACATATGTCGGGACTGTATTCATATACATGTTAATATCTGATTGTCACTGTTACCAGTTTAATTGTACACGCTTTACTGCTAAACAACAGAATTACACAGACCCGGTTGAATAATAACCAGATGAAAGTTACATTTTGATTTCTCCCCCTCTTTCTTTTATTTTTCGTTTCTCCTTTTCAGAATTCGTATGAGTGACATTTCCACTCAGTCTTTTCTTTTTTTTTCTTTTTGAAATTTGCATGTTCTTCCTCCGGATGCTTCAGTTTCTCCCCACCTTTCAAATCCGTGAGTTTCTGCTGGACTAGGTAACACCATGGGTGTGAATGTGAGTCCGGATGTGCTCCTGTATGTCCGTTCACCCTGTGATCTGTCCAAACCGTTCCCCGCTCAGACAAAAACGGGCTTAGAAAATGCTTGTGGATGGTCGTCGTCTATTGTTACCACAGAAAGGGGCTCAGGTGGGGCCTCACAGACGACTGAGCAGACAGCAGGTTAAGTTGTGTCCCAGTTCTGAGGCCGGATGAGGACGCAGCCCGTAACAGTGTGTCCTGCGGTAGCCCCACACACCAGACTGGACCCGCCCCGCCCCGCCCCCTCAGACGAGATGCTCTCCAGACTAAACAAACCCCAGCTGACGCATCACCTAAACCAGGCATTTGACTTCAGAAACAAGTTGTCGTAAATAGAGACACGGCAAGAGTTTAACACAGACGGGGAGTGTGTGAGACAGAGCTGGGGGTGGGGGGGCGGATGCTTGCTGTGGAAACTAAACTGGATCTTGTTTCATAAAAATACACACCGACCAATAAAGCAGGACACCGTATAGACTTCAGTCTGTGTTTACATCCCAGCACTGACTGGATCTCACGCTCAGTGCATCATATCGCTGACATGGAGCACCTGGAAAGAAGCAATCTGACGCAAACACACAATGCACCCACACTCCGGACGCAGTGACTCACTCCACTGTGGGTTATTTTCTGCCTCTGCTGTAAAAGCACTGCAGCCTTGACGGAGACGTAAAGAAAGACATCGAGAGAGTGAGAGACAAAAAGTTCCAGACAGAGGGGGTTCATTTCACTGAGATATGGATATTCAATAAAAAAGTGCTGAAAGGCTATTAAATCCCATTATCTTAACCGGGCTGTGTCGAGAGTGTCGAAAGTCCTTATCATTGATATGTCTGCAAATAGCCATATGTCATCTTATATCAGCACTACTCAATGTCAATGATAAAACATATGATCCCCAGTGAAATTCTGGAGCTTTATCCAGGCCAACTATATTCAAACACTGCCCATTTAAGATATAAACCCACCACACTTCCTGTATTTAAAACCCATATTTTCAGAGGACAATACAACTTGAAAAAGGTTTTATTATGCGATCGGTCTTGTGCGTGCCAATCGCTTGCATACATCTCCGCTCGCGATGGGCAATATGACCGAATATTTACATCACTGTATTTATGAGAGAGGGGGGAGGGGGGGGTTGCGGTGAAGGTTGTATATCACGGCATGACACAATTAAAAGGGATTGTCCACTCAAAACATGATGTCACCATTTTTCACTCTATTGGCAATGAAAGGGAGCATATCTCGAGAAAGAGAAACAACAAAACTAAAATGAATGTGTTTATTGGCTCCCAATAAGAATGACATTGAGTAATAGAGGAGGAGTAGCCTGCCCCATAATGTAAATGTAAAGTGGTTCATTTTGTTCTGAGTGAACTGCATTGTCGAGCAACCTGGATCTCAGCAATAGATCATATTTGGATACATTTACTTTTTTTTTTTTTTATAATTAGCTCTCTTTTCACCAGCCATGATGGGAATATTATACTTCAAATAATGTTAATCCTTGAAGAAACCAAAGCTAAAGTAACCTTTTAAATCTCAACCCACATAAAGAAAAGAGTTTGAAACTATATTATTGTGTTATATTTACTATATATCGTATTGGTGAAGGTATTACAAAAAGAGTGTGTTTCGGACGCTTTGCACACATCCCTGGTTGTTAATTGGCTCACTTTTTTATTTTTATTGCTGTGTATTTGTCAAACCCCTTCCAGCTAACAGAACTACCGGTACTACCTCGTCCCCACTCAGCCGCTGCAATGCCGGCAGACAGATTGGTGAGCTTCATTTTGTCTTTTGGCAAGACGCTTCTTAGAAGTTGACGTTGAACCGATTGCCGGCATACGTTGCTGCTTGTTTTTGAGTTTTAATGAATTGTGTTTGACGGAGGGGGGTTAGCCAATGGCGGGCTGTACTCATTCAATCACACGACAGAGCGGTGGTCGTCAGCTCACTCTGTACTTTCTAATGTAATCACCTGTGAGCAAAGTAAGTCCTCAGAAAAATGTAATTCATAATGCAGTTCATCATTCTTTGGGCTTTCCAATCCCCCTCGAAGGCAGAAGACCCAACTTGTCGTCCGGGTCCGAGGCTGAACAAGTAGAAGCCATTAGCCGACACTGAATGACAGCATATGGCTGGAGAGGGAGCTCAATTAACTCTTGACACAGTCACAACCACAACTCTCCATCCATCTCATCAACCAGCTGGGGACAACAGATGAGTCGTTAGCCATCATAAACATCAGATGCATAAATAAACAAGGACCTAAATATTTCTTCTTTCCTCCGCTGTTTGTTGTTTTTATGATTTGAATCATGTGGGCATTAAGTGCATTTGCATTACGTCGCTTACTGGAAAAAGGAATGTTATGGCCTGTTAGTATAATTACAACAATAAAATATATATTTTTTTAAAAGCACAGTTGGCATTTAGCAGCAGTGCAGCGCTGTGGTCCATTATCAGGTTCAAAAGAAGGGACACGTGTCTCCGTGCGTGTCTCTCTTCACGCTTGGCTTGTTAATGTGTTACTGCCTCGTTGCTGATAATGTGGGATAAAGATTGGGCAGAGGCTGCAACAATGGGAAGACATTATATGTGGATTGGCTCTACCAAGCAAAGTACTCGTGAAGTACAAACTTAGCCCTCAGGGTGGACAAAACTTCATGCTGAGGCTCCGGCCCTCGTGGAGCATAATGAGCTCAGTACACTGCACGGCAATACGCCCTCTGGATTTTTATACTTCTTGCCCACCAATGGAAACGCTTAACTCTGAAGAATAGGTCACGAGGGGTCACTTGAATAACCATAATCATCAGTCCATGAAATATAACAAATGGCCATTGGGTTTCAAGATGAACAAAACTGAATCCAGCTCAATAACCGTCTACTAAGGAACGCTGATGTGACCACAAGTTTCAGAACAGCTGCTAAATGGACGGTTTCATCGGCTGTGTCCACGATAGCTCGCTCTCAAACCAAAGTGTTTTAACTGTCACCAAAGCTATCATAACTCCTCCTGTGGGCACCGTGAAAGTCTGTCGCACACTCCGCGGCAATCCATCCGATGGTTGTCGAGAACCCCAATTTGTTGACGTGATCGTGGCGCAAGAGGGAAACATGTCCATTTCTGAACCTCTGAACCTTCCGTGACCCGTTGCTCCGACTGTTATTTCTCACCTAAAGCTGCTGCCTCTTCCAAATCACACAAGAACACACTAGAATACAATCGTTTCAGAGGGTTATACACAAACACAATCACACACACACACAAGCAAACTGACCTCTCAGCCGAGGCAACAATCAGTATTCACTCCCTGGTCTCGGCTCTATCACTCTCACTTCAGTTCTACATAATAGAGGCCAGGTCATTCATTAGCCTCCTTTAAACTGTCAATAGGGGGAAGAAGGGGGAAGAGTGAGAGTGCATGAGTCAGAGTGGGAGAGAGAGAGAGACACAGCCTGTCTCAGTGTTGGAACTGATTGGCCACTAAAGTCTTTTTATGCCACTGTAATCTAAAGCGCAGCCATTCTTTCACTTCTGGTAGTTAAGAAGGAAATAAAGTCGGCCTAATCTCCTACTTCATCTCACACTCGCAACCCTCCGTGCACAGAAAACCACACGCGCTGCTTTATATGACGTGTTTATTGCACTTTTGATATGTATATGCCCATTCCTTTTGCATTATGCCCAGAGTGTGTCATTCTTTTTGTCTTGTTTAATCTTCTACGTCCTTCTCCACTTTCTATGTACATCACAGTTGGAAAGTTTGGGCTCTCCCGCCATGCGGCTTGATTGAGCTGTAGTCGGATGAGCTGACTGGACTACTCGATATTTTTTGAATGGTCTGTTATGCTTTTAAGTTGTAGGAAGTCACCTATACAAATACGTTATTTCATATAAAAGGGTTGGCAAAAAAACAAACAAAGAAGTAATATTTTGTCCATGGAAAACAGAACGCTGTACAACGGTTCAACCGGACTGACCACTAAAAGTCAGCGGTAAAATTAACTGTAGGCATCAACACCCGTGTGTCAAGTGCACAATAATGCCTGAAATAAGATGGAATTAACTGGCGTGTTGCTTTGGCAAAGCTCTTCTTCAAACGTCACAATAGAAATAAAAGGTTAGTCCAGGGTTAGTGCTACTGGATATGAATATTGAGCTGAACGTACTATGGAGTGACAAATCACAGTTTAAACCTCCTAAATCTAACCACTGAGTGGCCTGCACAGGGCCCAGAGAAAAAACACTTCCCAAAACATTAAGAGCCCAATTGCACCAATTCAGTAATGATCGAGGGTCACTTACACTTTTCTGGACAAGAAAACAAATTAAAAATCAATAGCTGTTTGGGGGGGAATGGTTCCAACAGTATTCTCTACAGTATCTATGTTAGCAGAATAGCCATTACTGAGGGGGGGAAAGAAACACATTTATATCACAGATGATTTGTTTTTATTTCCCTACTTGTTTTTTCCTCTGTGGTTTGAGGAATAATACCTGAAAATAATAAAGTCAAATAAACTTGTGTGTACTTTATTAACTCCATTTTGCTGTACCAGCATCTGTCTTCACAGTGCAGGGTGCTTTGGCTGCTGTCATTCACCAGACATCCACACGGAGAACAATCTCTCAAAAACCTCCCATAATCACCGTCAGTAACCACAGCAGGTATCTTCAAGCCTGGTTCAACATCATAAACTCTGTATTTATTAACAACTATAACCGACTTGTAAATGTTCAGAAATATTAGACCAGATGTAGACAGTAATAAATGAGATGCAACTGTAAAACATTATGGTGTTCTACATAATAAAAAAAAAAAAACTATCTTCCCCATCTTCTCTCCTTCCCATACAATGGTGTAAAAAAACATTACACACACACACACACACACACACACACACACACACACACGCACACACGCACACACACACGCACACGCACACACTCTGTTTGGAAGACCAAATGAAAATGTGACGTGTGTGTGTGTGTGTTCTCAATGATATGTCGATGTGGGCCTGTCAGTAAGCGATAATGAGGCAGTGTGTGCTTCACCCAGCTAACCCCTGGTCCTATGAATATGCAGCTACAGCAGAACACAAGGTGACAAAGTAACTCTGGACCAACGCGTCCACCCCAAGTGGGTTTCCGACCCGTTCCTGAAACCTCAACAGTGACAAGTCTGTGATGCCAGGAGGAATGATTGCTGCTCGGCAGCCGTGCCTCTCTCTATTGGAGGCTGTCAGGATGTGACTCAGACAGTGACATGATTTAGGAGAGGAGGACGACTTGCTCGAAACAATACACGAAACAACAGCCAGTGAAAACATTGGGAAATGACACACTTAGCTAAAGCTGGCATTTTTACCATCTTTCCATGATGGAGAGAAAGAGAGTTGGTTATTGCAACAAATTGCAACACAAATTCCTTCAGTAACACAATATGAAATCACACCTCTAGGTTTCCTCATCTTCCGTGCATCAGTACATTTGGCTAATCTACCGTGGTTTACCGTTTCACACCGTAAGAATGCTATAACAAAGCTTTTTTTATTTTCTATAATAATAATAATAATAATAATAATAATAATAATGTTGTCCGCTCTTTGCTATGTCAACTAAAGAACTAACAGGAGTTAGTTATTGGTTCAATAACTTTCTTAAACCAAAGAGCAGCGTGGAAATGTCTGGAGTTCGTCTCCAAGAAAACGGGGATGCGTTGCCTTTTTCCAAAATATGTTCGAAGTTTGTTTTTAATTAAAAAAACTGCTTAAATATCATCGATTTTTTTTTCTTCTTTTAACCAGGATAGATAAAGAAAGATGCTCTCTTTTTTTTTTGCACATGGAAGCCACTCGGTTTACAATCACAGCCTGATCTGTTGGCCACGGAGACATTAGGTGCCTTGCTCAAGGGCCACTCAGTGATCACAGGGTCACATCTCTGACTTGAGGACTCGGGGTGAGCTGCTGGTCTCCATTCAGAGGTATTTCATGGCTTCAGAAGGTGAGCGCTCTGCAACAGGCCCGCTGTCTTCCTTACCTTCTTCTTGGACTTGAAGACGTTGCAGCGGAAGACGTTACTCTGTCCGTCTCTGGCGATGTAGCTGAATATCTTCAGATCCTGCGAGTCGTGAGACACATAGAATATTCTGAAAGATAGAATGAAATAGGTCAGAAATGAAAAAAAAAAAAAAAAGTGAAAAATATAAATAAAATAAAGTTAATATGATGCAAAACAAAATCTGAGCCTGGCAGCGATTCTAAATGTATCTTAAGACGCAAAACAGGCACTCAGCCCGTTTCTCTGGGGTTTCAATGTGACAAAAATAAACACTATTTTAAGTTTGTTTTAATCCGAAGGCATATGAGAACAAACTCCGGCTCAAAAAGGAGGGTAAAGAAAGTTGCGATTAGATTACGGGGGACGTGCTATTTAAATAAAACGAACTGGCTTCCGGACTTCCTCTATTATTTCTATGGGATTTTGAAGCAGGAAGTTCAGTGACACACATTGAAAGTAAACTTCAGATTCAAAAGTCAAAAACAAAAGAAAAAAGAACTCAAGTGACAACAGTGAGACAGAGGAGGTGATACGAGCGAAAGCGGAACCGAGTTTGAGGCCGTAATAGAGTTCTCCTGGTGGGGAGAGGCTCAGCCAAGAGACACACAATATCCTGGAATGTAGGACCAAATAAGTTTGGGAGCAAAAGGGACGAGCAAAAGAGATAAAGACGGGTCAAGCTGCAGGGGAGAGAACATTGTAGGCGCTAAGCTCCACAACGGATCTAATTTATGATGAGAAAGGAGCACTCATGGAGAGGTAAAGCACTGCCGATGACAACGTGGCGACGCCGGGAGCAACAAAGAAGCTGGGAAATGTCTCGTTCAGCGGAAACGAGACGGATGCTCAAACAAGTCGGGGTGTTTTTTTTTTTTTTTTTCATTCAGCAGAAAAAAAGACATGAATTAATAGACAGGAAGTAGAACTTTCATCAATAATACATAGGAGGAAAGGGAGCTATTTTCTACAAAATCTCAAAAACATTTGTTAATACGTTTCGTTAATAAACCTCAGTCTTGTTCAGGGACATTTTCACTGGCAATATTTTTGCTCTAGAACAAGAGGAGTTGAAATGTTTTTTTTTTTTTCAATATTTAAACAATCCTTCATGTCACGGCCACGTCTCTAGTTCAGGGCTCAACTATGAGGCTTGTCCGCTTGCCACTTTGGACAAGTAAATCTAGCAATTGGTAAAAAAAAAAAAAGAAGAAAAAAAAAAGGCAACTGTGATGGAAGTAGTAAAGCAGTGAGCCTTCATATATACTGTATTGGTCACCATTTGTTGTTTTTAAATATGCTCTATGAATGAACTACACTTGAGCCATCTGGCTTCCTTCCCAGCTCTGTTGAAAGGTGCACATGCTCAGTACTGAGCGGGCGCTCGCAGGAAAATGGCGGCGGCTAAATGCAAACTTTATGAGTTGAAGTGCATGCGAGCATTTTGATTATCCCAGAAACAGGAGTTTAGTTGGGGCGGTGTTAGCGTGGCGCTGGCGATGCTTTATTTAGTTTGCCTCAAGTTTGAGAGCACGGAGGACAACACAAAAAGGAATTGACTGGTCGGGCAAGTGGGTCAGAAATCTACTTTGCCCAAGCGAGAAAGTTGTCTGTGTGTGTGTGTGTGTGTGTGTGTGTGTGTGTGTGTGGTGGTGCTCGCTGCCCCCTCACACCATCACAGCTCCCTGATTGCTGTTCAGCCTGCACACCTGCTCCAAGCCGCACACCTGTAACCCATCCACTCATCAGTACATCAGCCCCACTTCTTCATCCACTCATCAGTACATCAGCCCCACTTCTTCATCCACTCATCAGCGGATCGTTGCTTCAGCCAACAATGACCACTGCCTGCAGCTCTTCTTCTTCTTCTTCTTCTCCTCCTTCTCCTCCTTCTCCTCACGGTGGGACTTTGCAATGAGACAAAATGACTGAACACACGAAAACAAGAGGCTGCGGCCCGTTTGAAAACACATTTGGAAAGCTTACTTCATCCACGCTTACACACAACAAACAGGACTCTGCCACCTTTTTGCTACCTCAAGATCAATATTATGAAATGAGACTTTTCCAGATCTCACAAGTGACTGCGGACGACTTCACTACTTGGAAAATAAATCAGAAAACGTTTTGAATGTGATTGAATGAGTGAAGAAGCAAAAGGCTGTTACCTCATCACCATGAAGCCTGTAGCTCCTTTCTGCAGATTAATGAGTTGCTGGCACTCCAGTTAAACATGAAATATCAACTAGCTGGATGACGAACCACAAGCCTCAGGTAGAACAGCTTCCTTTTTGGGCAATTAATGTCATATCAAGGGGCCTGGAGGTGTATTTGAGGTGTTTTATCACAGTGACACATTGGACGAGAGAGAGAGAGAGAGAGAGAGAGAGAGAGAGCAAATGTCATCCGCCAAAATGTTTGTTTTGTATGTACAAGAAGTCAGGGGTCTCATCCGTACCACTCAGAGACATATCAGGGACATTTCTAGAGTATTTCTTTTGGCCTTTTCTGTGGGAGCCAGACTGGCTGAGGACTAGATGGAGGTCTAGACGGTGTCTTTGTCAACCCTAATGAGCAGTCTGTCAAAATACCAGACCCAGCTATCTGCAGTGAATCATACACACACACAAAAATATATCTGGTTTAATTTCCCAGAGATGCTTAAGTGATTGCGTTCGCTGTGGCTTGTCTTACTCACAATCACTTGAAATATTGTTAGAACATGCCAGCTCAACAGTTTTCAGAAAAAAAAACAAGTTATAAAATGTGAGATTTGATCAGTGCAGGAACCGGTTTCAAACAGTGCAACGACAATGGTGATGAGATGGCAGGATTTTAATATGATTAAATGGAATTTTATTAGGCAAAGAATTAAGAATGTTACTGAATGCACAAAACTGTGGGTGCGACGTTACATCACACCTGATAGGCCCAATGATCGGAGCTACAGAAACAGAGCTTAAACTGTAGTTATGGTAAATGGACTTGTACTCGCGTTTAACACTACGTGTCATTCACCCATTCACACGGGGGGGGGGGGGGGGCTACCATGCAAGGAGCTAGCTGCCCATCAGGGCTAATTAACGTTTGGGCAAGTTAGCAAAAGTCTTGGTATTTTGTCAATATATCCAACTTGGCAGTAAAGGCCTACCTTGTTCCTCACTGTTATCTACATTTCCGTATAAGTAAGAGAAATGCAAAAATATTGTTTGTCTTTTCTTTCAAATGTCTCGTATGTGCAGACATACATACTTGACCAATAAAGGTGATTGTGATGCTGAAGTGCATGCAGGAGTGAGTCAGCATCAACAGTGGCTGTACGCGTCCTCATTTGCTCAGCGCAGCTAATGAGCTCAGGACAGAAGACGTTCTGCATCCCGCTGTGATGTCACAGATCACAGAGTATACTTTCTGGAAAACGCGGCCAAATAAGGCGACATTATGCACGAGGGGATTACAGTGAGGAGAGGCGAGGTGGCTAACCACAGACACAGAGCTAACCATGTCATCTACTGGAAGAAAAGTGACCGCACCCTTCCGGCTGCACTTTGTGGGAACCTTGGAGTTGTCGCCCCCTTTGAACCCCCCCCGCCCCCCCCCTCAGAACGCCCAGGCACTGTGATCAAAATCAGTGTCCCGACAGATTTCTTTGAAATCCAAAGCAGCGGGGAAAAGGGGTCTTGTGTTCTGCCAATTGTTGCCTGCAGAGAACTGAATCATATTCAAAACATGTAGGCAATAATAAAAAATAAAAAAAATAAACATTACATGCTGCCAGACAAGTGAAGCTCAGCCAAGAGTGAGTGAAAGTGAGCTTAGCTGACTGGCTTAGCTGACAAATCCCCAAGTGGAGCGGAGATGACGGCTCAGATACATCTCTATCAACCGTCTCTGGGGGGAGGAGGGGGAGGGGGAGGGAGGGGGGACATCTGCCAAACATCCAGGTGAAGACGCATCGGATGGATCACAGCTCAGAATTAGAGAAATAAACCAGTCTACAAATACTGCCAACGGAAACGCTTCTTATCTGCAGTTTCAAGGAGGAGGGGGGGAGGAGGAGGGGGGGGGGGGGCGCTAGCTTTCCCTGTTTTAAAAAGGTACAATCCACAAGATTCACATGGACGAATGTCATGTTCCTTCTCTCGGCCACGGAGTGAATTAAACCGTGCAACTCAGTGGTGGGTCAAAAGGGAAACAATGCACTCCTAGTGCTCCTCGCTGGCAGAAAGGAAGCAGTCAGCAGGTCATCAGATCCCAACAGATACAAGCAAAGATGGATCACTGATAGTGGAAGGAGGCAAACACGAGGCATAACTTTTCTGTAGAATAAAAAAATAAATATCAACACACTCTGGAGTGCCGGTGACCAATATTAATCCATTTTTAATTTCAGATAATCTTGATAATGCGAGTCATTTGGAGGACAAATCGGAAAAAAAAAAAGTGAAGATAAGAAATAAATTAAAATCCACACTTCAAACTGCGAATGATTTTGCGTCCGGGCCTCGGGCTCAAGATGGGCCTCTCTTGACTCGTCCATCAGCAGCAACGTTTAACAATCCCGCGGGGGGGGGGGGGAGAAGGAGCTCAGACCAAGTCTCTCCACCGGCGGTTCAGTCAACAGACCAGAATGTTCGCTCTGACAGTAGAAAGACGGTTGACTTTTAGTTTGGGATTCAGGAGGCGACTTGATTTGCTTTGATCATTTCATCTCACGAGATTGATTTCACGGTCAGGGTCCATCACCTGGTCGCGACCGCCTCCTCCCCGGCTCTACTCGTCACATTTCACTTCAATGAAAAAGAAATCTGACTGAAAGCCTTAGAGAGAAGAAGCCAATCTGACACACGGAGAGAGGAAATAAAAATAAATAAAAAACGACTGCGGGGTTTTAGCGCGTGAGGAGGTGACAGAAACAGGAAGGAAAAAGAAGCCCAGTTTGTAAGCTTAGAGGAGGATGTGAGTGAGATAAGAGAGACGGACACTCAAGGTAAATGAGAGGCGGAAAGGGAGTGTGTGTGTGTGTGTGTGTGTGTGTGTGTGTGTACGATTCCCGAGTGATTATCTAGATGGGGAGAGGGAGAGAAGAAAGTGCGAGACAACGGCAACAAAGCTTGCGATTCATGACTCATCCGGTTGGACGGGGTTCGGCGTTTCACGAGGAGTTTGACGAAGACTCTGCACGCCTCCGTCACGTTTAACGTGCTGCACGCCTCCGTCACGTTTAACGTGCTGCACGTCTCCGTCACGCAAAATGCAGGCGAATGAAATGCAGCTCTTCGTCCTGGAATGTGAACTTTTTTTGTGAACTTTTAACAGTTGAGACTCTCGATCTCACACACACACACACGCACACACGCACGCACACGCACACGCACACGCACACATCTTGTTAAGCCTGTCGTGCAGGGGGGGCTGTGATTTGATGTCTCCGTGATGAAGTGGGCTGGTCTGAGGAGGCCTCTGTCATTTTCCCTCCTTTGATCAATCGCTGCCCGTGAAACACAACTGCTATAAATCAAATGTCTAAGAGGCAATGCACCACACGCAGCATGGACCATGGGCTATCACACACTTACAGGGAATCAATACAGTAACGCACCTGTGCCAGATCAGGCTGTACTGCAGGTCTGTGTGTGTGTGTGTGTGTGTGTGTGTGTGTGTGTGTGTGTGTGTGTGTGTGTGTGTGTGTGAGATCGAGAGTCTTGCCCGTTAAAAGTTCACAAATTGTGTGTGTGTGTCTGCCTTTTTTTTTTTTTTTTTTTTTAGGAACAGCATCGTGTTCTGGAAAATAAGCCAAACGCATTAATATTAATATCAATATATCTCCCAGCATTTACCATCCGGTATCGGCTTCGGTAACATAAAACACGCGTGGAATACATAAAGTGTGTCGCCCTGGAAACATTGACCCGCAGATTAATATCTTAAATGTCTTGACGAGTCCTGAAACGCACCACAGTCCGCCTGCTTCTGCCTACAAGTGAATTATTAATAACTCCTTCTAAATGTGATGCGGGCAGTTGTGTTAAAGGCTTAATTACGTCTCCTCCTTTTGGATTTATCAGCATAAGCTGCAAGAAAAGGTGGGTTTTGATGTGCCGATTATATGTATGGTGTGTTAAAACCACTAATATTCAATTACCCTGAACCTAATGATATTAATTAGAGCCGTTTTGTTTTGTGTTTGAGTGACAGTGTGGAGGATACAGCCTTCCAAAGATTTGAATCCCAGCATCCTCTGTCCATCCGGTCTACTGGTGGAAGTGTTTCCATATGGAATACACAGCCAGGAGATGCCTTCTCTGCAAAGTTAGTTTCAATTCAAACTTTTTAATAAGGCTGGAAACATTTTTTTTTTATTATTTTTTTGTCACACCGGGGAGAAAATCTTGACTGAATGACTTTACGAGTTAGCTTATTGTCGCCGACTGTGTGAGCTGTGCGAAGTGAATTAACATTGCCATGTGCATTGTATTTGTGAGGAGCTGTTAAAGCATGAAGAATGTTTTATGAGTGTCCTCGATGTTGGGCTTGAATGAGATGAGCTGTCCTTCACTTCTCACGTCGCTCCCTCCGCAGAGGCAAAGCCCCTCATTCTGCTCCTCTCTCGTCTGAGTTGCCCTCATCGCTCCCGTTCACCATCTCAAACAAATCTGGCTCCCCCCCTCCCCCTCCCACACTTGTCTCTTTCTCTTTTCCACATTGGTTGCAAATGGAGAAGCAAACTGGTTGTAATGAAGTCCGTTCCTGTTTCAGCATGGGGACACGCCAGCGCGGTTGTTGTTGTTGTTGTTGTTTGCAGGATTTTGGCGATTAGGTCACCATTTGACCTAACTCATGCTCTCCCTATCGCTCCATCGCCCGTGCTCTATGTTTTTACTCGGTTAAATATTTGGTTGTCTGCCAGGACTTAAAACAAAAAGAAAAAAGAGTCACGTGTGGTGGTGAGAGTCGGTCGTATAGGTTTTAAACCCGTCTTCTGATCCGTCCTCAGCTCATACGACAAAAATAAACTCAATCGCGGAGCGCAAACTTTGACCCCTGACCTAAAGCCAACACAGCTCAGGAACCATTAACGACAAGTTCCCTATTTTATGATGTTTATTTTTGGCATCTTAAGGACATTAACCGCCTTTTCCGTTTCCAGAGGATTAATCTCTCTCTCTCTCTCTCTCTCTCTCTCTCTCTCTCTCTTTTTTTTTTCTCTCTCTCTCTCTCTCTCTCTCTCTCTCTCTTCTCTCTCTCTCTCTCTCTCTCTCTCTCTCTCTCTCTCTCTCTCTCTCTCAGATTCATCGTTTTCACAGTTTGAATGCTTTTTTTTTGTTGTTGTTTTTTTTGTTGCATTTTGACATCCAGAGCCAAGCAGCCCGTCAGCAAGACGTCCACGTCCGCATTGTGATCACCGAGCTCAACGCCTCGCTTTGCTTTAGACAGTTACGTTTGCTGTTGCTCCTCAGTTAAATGCGTCTTGGCTCATAACCGTGACGGACTTCAGCTTTAGACCCGAAGTAGAGAATGGCTTTAAACAAAAAGGACATTTACAGAGGTTACATAAAGCCTTCTGAACGTGTCACAGTAAAAAGCTCTCACAAACACTTCCCTGCTTTATGATAACACGCCCCGCTCGTTTTCACATATATTCTTTTTTATTTCTTTTTTTTTTGTTTTATCTCACACACAGACACGTTTCTGCGACAGCGCCGACCTTAAATCTTTTCCAGAACAAATTTTGGCAACTCCGAGATAAACCAGACTCAATAACACGGCATACTGATCAGGCATTATGTTGATTAAAAGTGGCTCTAAGAGGCGGGGTGAAAAGGTAGAGTTTCATCATCAGAAAAGCTGTCGTGTCAGCTCTACCCCCGCGTGCCCACATAAAGAAAACCCTGGAATTAAACAGCATGGCCGCACAAAACCGACTTAATCATCGAGCAGACAGGCAATTTCCTCCTGCACTTGTTAGTCAAGTCAAGGTGAGAAGTTAGAGGCTCGGTCTCATTTCTTTTCTTTGATGCATTATTTACAAAAACAACAACAAAAAAAAAAAAGAAAGATGATGCAAGCCCTTTAAGTTTGTGCACGTATATGAACATATTTTGGGGTCTGTTATGAGAAGTGAGGTCACTAAATCAATATCTCGTGCCCTGCAATAAACCGAGCTCAGCGGAGACGGACCGAATGAAACCCAATTATCTCTCCCAAATAAAGGCAAACCTCAAAATAAAACCAAGATAGGTTTATTATTCATGTGGTATTCTGCCTCGGGGGGGCGTGGACCTCGGGGGAAAGGTTTGCTCTTATTCATGCGTACACCTTGGTG
Source organism: Ophiodon elongatus (assembly GCA_016806645.1). Lineage (NCBI taxonomy): Eukaryota > Metazoa > Chordata > Actinopteri > Perciformes > Hexagrammidae > Ophiodon > Ophiodon elongatus. The sequence goes on from JACSYO010002134.1 coordinate 2,071,789, forward strand.
TGTATGAGCATGTGTGGATTTGTTCAAAAGAGTCTGGAGCCCCCCCCAACCCCAAAACAATAGCTACAATACAATTGTACAATACCCACCCAGATGCTTTAAAAAAGAATAACAAAATGAATGAATTCACAAAAGGATGATTCATTTTTAAACAGGCGCCTGTGACGCCTTTCGGGGCTTGGAGGCCACCACAGCCGGCCATTGAAGATCTTATTTGCCCTGAATTAAGTATCTCAGGCAAGCTGTGCGATAACTGTGGGTGGCATTCAGCCCCACGGGAACTTCCAGATCGTTTATAATTCACAATAGATTTAGTTCTACATCCAGTTTATTCCGCATTGAGTTGACGGTTCAGCTTCACCGTTGTCTGCACCGTTTCTCACTCAATACTTGTGCTCCTCCTTTAGTTTAATTCCGATTACACCCTCGTCCTCCCTATAGAGGCCATTTGATGTTCTTGTTGCCCAAAAATAAAATAAAAAAAATTCACTACAATTCAATAGATGAAAAACATCCAGAGAGAACGGCTCCTGAGCCCACACTGACTGTACGACACACAATATGCAACATTGAAGTAAGAATGCGAACACGTTACGATCAACAGCATCTTGCAAAGCGACGGAGTGGCTCGAATGTGTGATGTCAGGTTTTATCAACACACGAGGAGGAAGGGAGCAGCCGGCTGCTCTCTTCTCTGAGTCTCTCCGGAGGACTACAGGAAGAGGAGACGGATTAGACGGAGAAAGAAAACCAAACTAATAAAACATCGTTTGAATTGCCGAGGATGGGGGAAAAAAAAAAAAAAAAAAAAAAAAGGAGCAAGTGAGGGAGGGAAAAGAGATAGAAAGCTCAAGCACAGCTCATACATATGAGATTACAGAGGGAGAGACGGAGAGAATGTTCCAATTCTGACTTTTCCTCCCCCTCCCCTCCACCACGGATATTTCAAAGGACTTAGATCTCATGTGTTCTAATCACAGCGGACAGAACATACAGAGATCTTTGATCCAGAGGCATACGACAATCATTTTTGTGTTTGGATTTGAATGTGGATTTATCATATCTTTTTAATAATTTGCCAAGACATAATAAAAAAAGCAACTCCGTCAAATGTTTTGTGGTACAATGACAACTGGGCTGGAGTCAGTCAGGGATGTGACTTGGAACAACCGAATGAAAGACTGGTATCAATACCATCATAAATAAATTCAAGAGTCAGACATACTGCAGGAATCTTTCCAGAGAGTCTCCGTCAGCTCTCCTCCTTCGTACTGACGTCAAACGGCTGCTCAGCGAGGTTTTCTCATTAACTTTGCCCTCTTATCCTCCCGTCTTCACCACACCTCAGTAGCAAACGAGTAACACTCCTACACATCCTTTCGCTCTTCCACACAAATTCCCCTCCCTCTTTCCACACTTTGTTCCGGTCCTCCTGCCCTCCCACTCTTTGATTTACATTTTTTAAATAATTGTTATTCTCCAACATGCGTTGCATGGGGGATGCCAGTGGCCACTTTAATGGCTTTATGAAGCCCTTATCTTTGCTCAGATATGATAAAAAAAAAAAAAAAACATTGTTGGGTTGTATAACGGACATAATCATTTGAGATTTAAAGGAAGATTGCGTGGTACCACTGAGAGCTCCAGAACAGCTACAAACGGACCTTTTAGTCCCCAACATGGAGGACGAACTTTCAATCTCTACTTTTAAGCCAACGCGCATGAGAGACACGTAAAGGGCTCAGAACAACGGAGAGGCAACTGAGCCAACGCCTACCAGCTGACGAGGCCCGGAGCTCCAGAACACATACTAATCACTTTTGACAACCACGTAGAATAAGTGTTGACGCTTTACCACTGCGAGTAGTTATAATAAACTTTATATCTAATCCGTTGGCAGTTTAGTGGAACTTCTGCCTTCCGATCATGTTCCACATTCTCTCCACACTCACCTTCCCTCAGGCACAAAACAACCCCAAACCTTCCCTTTGCTTTGTGGATGGTAAGCTCGACTCGTTTTCCGCCTCCGGCCAGCAGTGAAGCTATGGGGGTAAATATGAGCAACATTCCCGAGTAGACGGGTAAAGGCACCATTACTTTCGATACAGGAAAAAAAACCACAATAATACCTGTCAAAATACAGTTTGTGGCCGCAATAAGTCTCAAAGTTAAGTGCTTCCGGAAACCATTCTACACTTTTGACTTGAGTGGCAGTACAGTATGAGTGACAAATACTCTCAACTCAGTGGTCCACTTGGTAGGTTTGATATAGTTAGAGGAACTTCAGGGGAATAGCATGTTTAACCGTGTCGAGTCAGATCTCAAATCAAGTTAAACATCTATTCCACGGTGTCTTTCCGAGAATAAACATCACCGAGTGTGTCGCTCTTAAGCTTGTCATGACTGTTTATGAAAACTAATGACTCAGCTGAGTGGGAGGGAAACTCCTTTCCAACCACAGTCAGGTCTTTAGAGGCTGAGGCAGCACACACGCCTGATGTAAGCATATGGTACCCGATATATTATACATAGTGCACGCACGCACGCACGTGCGCACGCACGCACGCACGCACGCGGCCTCATCGCACGCTACAAAGGATATATTTGTTTATCAGAGTGTAGTGTGACACTGTTTAACTGCACATGTATTATGTGGACGAGGACAGACACAAACGGTTTCCTCCGACGCTGAGCAGCAATACTAATGTGTGATTAGGGCAGATCAAATCAGACAAAAGAAATCAATGACGAAGCACAAATAATAATTACTAAATACATCTTGCAGCTGGCGGAGGAAGACCTTCTGGTGTCTGGGAGCTTCAAAGCTGTGGAAAAAAAGAAAAAGCTCTCCCCAACCAACTCCTATTTAAAGTTCACGGCATGTTTCAGTGACAAAATAGTTAAGAATTGAAAACAGTCGCGTAGGAATTAAATGCAGCTGTATCTATACGGTGCAGAATAATTCTGTAAAAATGAAGGACTAACAGAGAGAGGCAGGATTGACCCTTACTGTGACAGACAAATCGCCTCCTCGTGTTCTGTATACTAAGTGCTTGTCATGATGAGGGGGCAGAGAGAAAGGAAACGAGAAGTGAACCGTCTTCATTTGGGAAACTTGTACAGCAGCTGCAGCCTTACAGGGCTGATCGCAGTGGAAGGAATAAATAAAGGCAGACACACAAACGGACGCACTAACCGTACCTTCTCAGAAAATGCAATCTCTTTAAGTGTAAGCAACAGTAATAACACGGTGCTCTACCCTCCGAGTCCTTAATCCCGAGGACTGAGATGATCAATATACTGAACGACTCAAAACTATACTGGGCTGCTTCCTTGAATGAGAAAACTTTAAAAAAAAAAAGAAGAAGAAGAAGAAGAAGAAAGCCTATGAAGTATATGACCAGAGAAAAAGAGGGTGGTAAGAAGACACCTTCCCAGATATGTCGGCTTCATTTGAAAGGATCGTGAATCCAATAACTGGCAGAGTTTTTTCCTTTTTTTGAAACCTTTAAAAACAAATTGTCCGTCTTTGTAAAAATCCTCAGACGTGAAAGTCATGTCTGATTATCTCCGAGCGCACGCTTTACATCTCCTTATTATCAGGCCATCTGGAGACTTCAGACACACACCTCTGAAACTAAAAAAGGGTTTGTATGGATGTGAACAGCAGCTGCCCAAGAGGAAATAACTCACAGAAGTTCTGTCTTGTTACTTGAATCCTAAGGAGGCCAAAGGGAATTAACAGGTGTCACTTAAGCGGGGGACATCGGTTTCCTCGGGACATAAATTGTGAAAGTTAATCAGGTGCTTCTCTGTGTCGGGCAAAGCGGGAGTTGGTGGAATAATACAGGACCCAGAACCCAGCTGCAGAGGCATAACCTGGTGCTGTGCAGATGTTTTATCTGAAGGGTCTTTACCTTCTCCTTTTATGAATCGCAGTGGGAGGAGGAGGAGTCTGGCGGAGCAGCAGCGGGGGACACTGTTGTGTGTTGAGACTGTAAATGATTAAGTCTGGCTCATGTTGTTTTCCCCTCAGTGTATTTGGACACAGCCCAGCGCTGTAATAACGCAGCGGACCACGGGGTCCCTTTTCATCTGGAAGAGACCTGACTGGCTCTGCAGCAACTGTTTTCCTGGACATCGCAGTGATGTAAAGTTAAGAGCCGGCGACTGGTTTTCACGAATCCAGTCAGAGGATCCAGATGATCTCTGTTATCTGGATTACAGGTTTCAGTTGGAACAAAATGTCAGCTCCCGAGGAACTAAAATACACTTGAAAGGTTTTGTATTGAACTATTACGTACAACAAACTGGTATGAGGTTGTGTGCTTTCACAAAGACTGTGGCGTAGGCTGTGTCGGAAATTGCTCCTCCTTTAGCGTACAGTGCGAGATCTCACAAAACCCGTTCAGGGTCCCGATGCTAGCTAGTAGCTTGGAAAATAGCGACGTGGGGCACTGAATTTGGAGGGTCTACCGTTTATTTACACCACAGAAGAGACAAGAATCGGCTAGCTGGCTCACCTCACAGTCCCTCCTCCTCACTGCCCCACCGCTAGGAGACTATCATTGAAGGGGTGAAAGCGTCCGCGAGGACCGAAGACCGACATGACCTTCAGGCGGCGACAGTCGCAACTCCGATTGAGCCAGCGCAGACCCCAGACCTGTGAGCAACAGAAGGTTTGCTCATCCCGCAGGGAGCAGGGGCCGGTCCAGGAGATCTTGCAAAGATGAAGATGAATTATCTAAAATCGCAATTTAGAGCGATAAACTTCCATCTGAGATTTCTGCCACAATACAAAGCAGGTGAATGTAATTTTGACTGTGGTGCTCAAAGTATGTTGAAGAAAAAAAAGTCACCAAGTTACTCTAAATATTCTTTAGAGCTCTCTGTGTTTTCTCACTGTAGAAATAGTCCCTCTGAAAAGACTTTGCAGGACTCTAGATTAGCTAGACTAACCAGGAAATGCTGTCGAGCGTCATTTTTTTTTTACTTCCATTACTTTGGAGCAGTGGAAGAAGCTTCAGAGGCCGTCTCTAAACCTGGGTCCCGCCAAAACAAAACCGCATCACCTCTTCTTTTGTAATTTGAGTCAAAATGACCCTTTCAAAGTTACTATATAGTTCGTGAGAGTTTCTGTCCGAGGGAAATTGTTCTTTCAATTTTCCTTTTCCCTTCTATGAGTTCTTCCCTTTGGGGAAGTGAGCACACCATCAAATTTGACTGGACAGTCCATTAGCGCAGAGCTCAGAGGAACGGGACGCTGCGGAGACAGAGATTGTACGGGACTGAATGAGGTTGTTAGGAACTCCATAGGCTTTTATGTGTGTGTCGGCTGTGTGTGTGTGTGTGTGTGTGTGTGTGTGTGTGTGTGCGCAGTGAGCGTTATATGAAAGCAGCACGGCGAGAGCAAACCGAAACATCAAAGCAAAATGTGTAGGGGAGTGTGTGTGTGTGTGTGTGTGTGTGTGTTACGCTGCATATCAAAGCGGACTTTTCCATATCACATGATCAGGGTGTTTCTACGCAAACACGAGATTGACTTTAATTGGGCTGGGTGGGAGCTGCTCACTGGAGAGGTTAGGAGGGAGAGCGGAGGGGCCGAGACAAGCGCTGCTAATACGGACCGTTAGGCGGAAGTCGGAGAGGGCGGCCTTTTTCTCAGAGGATGACAGCAATTACCACGGTTGAAGAGCGGAGAAGCTATAACCCGAGACAGACACTCTATGGATATACACACTCTCACTACTTTCCGGTCACACACTCACACACACGCACACACGCACACGCATGCTGCGAGACACTAGAAAGCACTCTTCTGGAGTCACGTGCAACTCGTTGCCGAGTCATGTTAATGTTGCCACTAAACTAATAAGCCGACAGCCTGAGTCAGCGATGAGGAGGGAACATCTGGGACACGTGCTGAGCGGGACCTTGTACAACTGGAACAGAAACCTCCGTGTCACGGTGAACTGAGTAATAGAGCAATACAGACGTCACAAACGGATCTTTGGCAATTCTCTAGTGCAATGTTCTCATCAGCCGTAAACCTGTCACGATGAGCTGAAATAATTCATATCAAACAATATTGTTGTCATTTTAGTACCATTTAATGCCAAAGACGTAATGATAATATAATAGCGTAATAATGCAAGTACAAACTTAAAAAGTGCACTGAACTTAATTCTTCAAGAAACTGAGACATTGGAATCGGATTGGGGAAAAAGTATCAAAATATTCTAAATAAATGTAACCTTAAAAATGGGGCTCTGTTTAGTCTTCTAATGGTGGGGGGGGAAGAAAGGGGGAGCAATATCAAGGCCAGCAAACATTATTGAGGCCATGTGCATATATGGCACGATAAGTCAAACACGTGAATATGAGGAAAGTCGTGTCCATTTACCACACCCATAAGTCAATGTAGTAATTATTGTGACAGGCCCAATCAGTCAACACATCTGCACACACTGATATGATATCTACAATAAACTAATACCGGCGTAGCTAAGCTAACAGCCGTCTGACTCGTCACGACAAGGTTGCCACGTATTTGTTAAACATTCAGTCTCCCTTTTTAAAGGTTTCAATGACTATATGATTCATATGTATTGCCATTTACATAAAATACTGAATGTGTCTGTGGCATGTATGTATTATTCAGCTGTCATTACATGGACCTGTTGATATCCCAAAGCCCACTTGGTGGTCATGTCCAGATGTCACATCCACAGCACATTTTATTGGAAAATAATAAATGATTCTTCCCTTTGAGATGAGAAAATGCATACCTGGTTTTACTGCCAAATTAATTAAGAGCGAGTTTTAATAACATGCACCCGTAACGCTGTGACCCGATGAAAAACGGCATTTAGAGTTACACATTTACTCCAGGGAGAACTCAAATCGAGTGTCAGTGGATGAAGTTTATGTTTGAGAATATATCTGTGGAACTCAAATCATAAACCTCCAGCAAATCAGACGTGTCGGTTGTGTCAGTCGCCTCCCGATGTATCATCAAGTGTGAAAGATGATCGTACACATGTCTTTGCAGAAAGTTGCATTCTAGACCTCTAACCTTCATAATGCGCCACTGTTATTACCAACACTTTGCATCTGCCATCTGTTTATCTTGGGACTAAGTGAGTTATGAAATACCAAAAGGGGGAGGAATTTTCAAAAAAGTTCTGCAGATTCACTCACCAGGTGGCTGATTTATGTGTTAATATACACTAAAAAAAAAATAACCATGAGGACCCTGTGATTTATTATACCTTCGACTAAAAGTGGACTAAGTGAATTCTGGAAACATGACTGAATTATTGTCAGTTTATACCTATATTAATTTCAGAGTGGGAAATATCTTCTTTTTTTTTCTCTGGTGGGCTTGCCAACACTGGCAGATTATAGGGGATACAAAAAATATGTCTATAAAAAATTACTTTTGCCGTAACTCTTGATAGCTGGCATAAGAAAAGATCTTAAAAGTTGTCTGACATTATTGATCAAACCATCTATAACCACAAAGAACAAAAAATATGCATTCCGACTATTACCTTTACATTCAGTGAACCTGTGTGGGGATCTGGACTGAGGTACTCCTAATCCCCCCCCCTCTCTTACCCCGAAAACATCTGAAATACATTTTCTTGGTGCTTCCAGCTGTTTTTTTCTGCACATATTTGCAGGAAGAATGATTTTGAGACATAAGTTACATCTTACGTACATACATTGACCAACTTGTTAAGTGTATTATGTAGTACGACGTTTAGTACTCTAGACATGGCTGTGGTGGTGTTTCACCTTCAAGGTCTTTTCACTCTCAGCCCTGCAGCTGCAGCTCGCATTGCTGGGTGGCCTCAAGTCACACGAGTGTGCGCCAGTGTGTGTGTGTGTGTGTGTGTGTGTGTGTGTTTCAGAGACAAATAAAGATTTAGTGTGTGTGTGTGTGTGTGTGTGTGTGTGTGTGTGTGTGTGTGTGTGTGTGTGGTTTTCTTTTGTTTTGTTGTTTTTTCAAATTGGATGTAAGTCTTGTGTGTGTGTGTGTGTGGATGTTTGTTGTTTGCCTGGAACTTTGTGAGCTCGGCTAAAAAAAAAAAAATAAAAAAAAAAAAAAAAAGAAGAAGAAGAAAAAAAAGAAGGTGTTCAGGCTGCCAGCTTGATGTGTGTGGGCGGGTCTGTGTTCCTGATCCAGGGGATTCTGGTACACTCCTGACTGAGTTGGTCTGCTGCTTTTGCCCCGAGGCGGCGCTTCTCTGGCAGTTGGAATGTAAAATACACACACGCACCCGCACACACACACACACACACTCTCTGTGTGTGTTAGGAGACCGAGCAGAAAGATGTAAATATTAAAGAGAAAAGGGGCTGAAAGTCCTCCTCCCGGGCTGAAACCTTTCCACCTACACCGTCAGTGTGCTCTGCTGCTGATGTGACTTTATGAGAAAGTGTGTGTACAGTAACACCTCCTGCAGCCGCCAGCATTTTGTCAGCGACTACTTTGGTCACAGTTTGTTCACGGTTACGGCCAAGTGAGCGATGCATGCGGAGACACGAGGGAAAGCTCATAACTCGCAAACCGAAGTATTCATTTATTTCAAATTAGACTGCTAGAATATTTCCAGCTGCAGTTTACGGGTTTACAGTACCTTTACCACTGCAACAGCGTCACGACACCTTTTAGTTTTTTCTGTTTTGACAGCGGCGTGATTTCCCACGGTGTGTCGGCTTCATGGCGGTGACGCGCCACCAACACCACGACTTCACAGGTAAAAATGGGAGCTTTGAAAGGTATGGCCCTCTGCGGGCGACACGTTGTCAACTGGAATGGTGGATTGAAAGGCATCCTCGTGTGCATGCAGGAGGAGAATGACATAAAACAACAGGGGGGGGGGCCGAAGGGGGATGAGTCACAGGGACCTTTATAAAGAAAGGCGTAACATTTATCCTTCGGCAAGGCCACGAGAATGTTGCAGTTCCATTAAAGGACGTTGTAATCTATGGCATTGTGGCTCAATTCATTCCACATGTATCTGGTCTCTTCAGTTTACATCCAAATGGGCGAAAACCTTCACCTCACGGCAAGATCACTTCCCGCGCGGGAGACGACTTATTGTGCAATATTCATTTTGTTGCGATGAAAGAAAAAAAACGAATAGATGTCAAGACCCAGATTTAAGCATCCACTGAGTGTATCCGAGCATCCCATGACTCGTGACCCACCCCGTGTTGCCGTGGAATAATAAGAAACTGATGGGACGAGCAGCCGAGGAGACATTTCCCCTCCGACGTATAACTGAATCTCATCTCCGGTGCAAATTATGGCTGCCGGATACTTTCGCGAGAGAAGATTTGGTTTTAAATTGTAAGAGATCATTTTGCTCACTTTAATGGAAATCATACAAAGAGAACGGTGCACAGGGGTGTACTTCATCATCCCGGGCTGCGCTCCGCTCAGTAAGTGGGAGTCAGAATCATTTTCCGGGGGCCCTTGCAGTGACAGAAAAAGTACTATGATTCTTTTTGGGGTAGTATAATTTGAAAAAAATGTCAGAGACTATTAGAGTTTTAGACATCACGGGCCAGACACAGGTGATTCACATGTGACCTCTCAGAGCTTCATCAGGTTTACGCCATCATTTCCGCAACTGCGGCATCTCTGTTTTTCTCTTTCTCTCCGTCAGACTTCTTTCAAAAAGGTTCTTTTCAGCAGAAGTTGCAAAGAAACATTCGCACAAAGAAAATTGGAAGCGTTTGTGAGCCACCACTGCATCAGTACGGACCCGTTGAGTGGAATGTAAAAAAACAAATTGTTCTGTACGTGATGGCAAAAAACAAATGCTCTTTTGGGTTTTTTTTGTGTCACTGCGCAACCACCGCGTCTACGCTCGCGGGTCGCGACCTCACTTACCCGTCTACGCTCAAACAAGGCCCGGATCCAAACGGGACACGCGACGCTCCAATTGGGGGCAGAGAGCAGCTGTGGAGCTCAAACATGCAGGAGTGTGACGCCCTCCTCGTGGGACCCATCATTCAGATCACAGATAACATCAGCTCCCGTGGGGTTTCCCTCTCAGAAGGCTCACGGCTACGCGGAAAGCCGCGGCGGCGAGTCGGGGGAAAACTGAGCGCTTTAACGAGAGCAGCGGACGCTCTATTTACATGGGAAACAAGGGAGGCAGAGCGGCAATCAGCATTCATCTCATTTAGTTGTTTTTCCCCCAGTTTGGAGTCCGCGAAGAATTCCTCCAAATGGCTCAGTCTGAGAGGGTGAAATCAACTGTTTTGAGCCGCTCATAACTGGTGTCTCCGCCAGAGACACAGCCTGCAGAACTTGAGGGGTCACAACTACGCATCATTATAAAAGCATCACCAGGCAAAGCGCTTAGAAAACAGATGATTTTAGAGGACTTTGTTTTTTATATTGACACGACACACAGGTTTTGTTCAAAAAAGAAAAAGAAGGAGAATTACCGCAGGATCCATGCCGCAACAACAGTTGTACTCTTTAGGAGCGATAAGTGCAATGATTGGCTAATGCGGTGGTTTGGTGTCGCTGACAGTGGAGGCACACAAAGGACTGCTTCCAGCAAACAACAGCGAAAGCCTAATAGTTTCAACAAAAAGAGAGAGAGAGAGAGAGAGAGAGAGAGAGAGAGAGAGAGAGAGAGAGAGAGAGAGAGAGAGAGAGAGAGAGAGAGAGGGAGATTTCTTTGGATCGGTCGTCGTTATCGCTCCTCGTGTTTGGGGGAAGACGCCGGTTTGCAGCGTGACTTCACGGCCCTCTGAGAGCCGCCCCACTTCTCCTCGGGAGCCTCTTTGAAACGTCCTCTTGCCCTGGTGGTATTCGGAGCTGCGGCAGCCGCAGACCGGCCTTCTCCGGTGGGGTTTGGATGTGGTTGCCGCAGGTAGTGGCGGTGACAGTGCGAATGCTGTATTATGTACTCATCGCTTATTTATGTCTGTGCGGCTTGTTTTATAGGGCAGTACATAAATAAAACATGCACGTGTGAATGAGAAACACACAGCTCCAGACCCTTCAGAGTGAAGATATTTAGCTAACCGTCTCTTTGCACGATGAGCTAAGACCCGTGAAATAAAAGAAGCCAGCGGAAGGGTCCCGAGACATGTTTTGAAAGCGTAAACGCGATGTCGCGCGCCCCGTGGCAGCGGCGCCGTCGATGTCGCCCGCGCGGTGGCGGACGGCAGCGAGCCGGCAGCTCCAGCTACAAAGCAGAGGAAGATGAAACGACGGGGATCGCACAAGAAATGCAAAGCATCTCAGCTAAATCCTCCCAAATGATTCAGACACGCGGCGTCCGGTCGCTGTGAATGTAGAAACAGCCACACGGGAGCATTTCAGACACTTTGATGAGCAGCTTTCTCCCTGCGCTGGAGAAGAAGCCGCACGTATCACTTCGTCTTACATTCAAACCGGGTTTTGTCACGCGGGGAGTTTTCTCAGTGGCCAAGGGGGAAGCCTCTTCTAATTTACACTTTAGAGATTTGAGGCTGACACACATTGTGCTAAATCTTTCCCACATCAAGCGGCTAATCTCCCCTTCTCCTTTTGAAACCAGGCAGGCGCTGCATGGGGGCCGCTTCTCAAATGAAATACCGATACTTGGTGCTCAAGCTGAGAGGTATGAACTTCGCTCCTTGCATTTTGATTACAAATTAACTTCCAGCGTAGCATGACTTTGAAAGGAGCTGGGGACATAGGAATCGTAGTGCTGTCCTAACCCCTCGGTTATGAAGTGACATGTGGGAAGTACGCAGCCCAAACGTAACATATTCATGTGAGAACGTGGCCGAGGGCTAATTTAATTCAATCAGTCAAGGCCACCAAGAGACTGACCGCTACTCTTGTGTGACTCGGGGGGGGGGGACCAATGTGGAAGAGTGACCAATGTGGAAGAGTCTTAAAATTTGCGTTCCCTCTACTGGCCAGCATGGGGTGGGGGACTCCTCTGGTTGCAGAAAGAAGTACGATCATATAGAAGTCTATGAGAAAATGACCCTATTTCTCTCTTGATTTATTCCCTCAGTAAACATTGTAAACATTGTAAAGTTTATGGTCTCAATCTCTAGTTTCATGTCTTCTTCGATACAGCAGGATGTAAATAAAAAGATCTCGTCATTTAAGACCGTTAAGCAGCCTGGATGTAGGACCGAAGGTGGGTTTTGTGATCTATATATTTGGTTCCGTTTGTCTCAAATAATAAACAAGAATCGCAATCGAGCTGAGCCCGTTTCAGACACACGTATTTCCAGATGCACAACATCGGCCCGAATTTCAGCTTCATCAGGCGTCGTCTGCCCGTGGACGCGTAAAAGGCAGGAGCATGTATGTATGGATGTGTTTTTGACGGCTCTGTGATTGGACCATGCGGTGGGGAGCTCTGGCTTTACTTTGCAGACGTTTACTCCTACTGTTTGAGCTGGAATTACACAACATTTTCTAAAATCTTACAGTGTGTGTGCCCAGCTTTAGGTGAAAAGGATTAGAGGTTCCATTTCACACAGCGGAGGCCGAATATTTGATGAGTGTTTGGACCATCATTTCCTAACTAAGTTGGACAGAAAAGATGAGATGACATCGGGATCTGTCAAGCTCAGCTCGGCAGAGACTGATTGATGGGTCTCACCCATTGGACAAAGACACTGAGGGTCCCCCTCCTCTTCCTCCTCCCCGTCCTCCTCCCCACAGTGTGACTGTAATATTAAAAACTGGGCACAAGCCTCAGATGAGTGGGACAAGCTAGAGCTTTCAGAATGTCTAAGCTAAAGATGCTTAAACAAACTGCCCAGCAAAATCCATCTTTCTGACAGAATCATTTCCAAAGCCCGAAGCTCCAACTGGCCTCCTGGATGCACTTCTGAGCTGTGCCCGCCTGGGAGTGAGAGAGAGTGTGTGTGTGTGTGTGTGTACACCGAGAAAGAGAGGATAAAAATGAGTCATTCAATACAGAATATGAACTGTGTGTGTGTGTGTGTGTGTGTGTGTGTGGCTTTCTGCTCCTCTATTGAACATGATAGCTCCTTATTAGTTTAGTCATGCACCCATCACAGGTCTATGTGACTGCGCGCACGTGTGTGTGTGTGTGTGTGTGTGTGTGTGTGTGTGTTGACATTCCTCTGTTCCACCTCACAGGATTGGGACCATAAGGTCCAGTTCATTCAGTCCAATTGCCGCAGGGGCATAATCCTTTGATTTGAACTTCTACCATAGTCCGTTGTTGTCAGTACACACACACACACACACACACACACACACACACACACACACACACACACACACACACACACACACACACACACACACACACACACACACAGTGCTGAGAGGCAGCTTGTGTGGTGGCACAGACGGATTCGTTGAGAAATGAGAGGAATACTTTAAGATGTCCGAACCCTTAATCTCTCTTTATACACACACACACACACACACACGTAATTCTGTCCCCGAGGTCGGGTCTATTGATGACATTCACTCTGATCTGCATAAATCATTACTTCTGATCTTACATTTAAATCAGAAGGTCTCTGACTTCTGAAGTCTGATATTCTGTCTGTAGTATTCCATGTTTCAATTTTATAATCGCCTTTGTTATCCATTTTAGCCAGCCACCGTTAAACCGGTTCAGAGGCCAATATTGACCATATAAAGGATATAGGAGTCATTTTAATAATACACTTGTATAGTGTAATACCTCGAACCAAATGGTTCGAGGTATTAAAACTGAAAGTGTCAATATTGTGATGGCGACAGTAACTTTTACATTTCACACCAGTTTTCGATATCGCTGCTTCGCTCATTGAGGCCATGCATTATTAAACTACATTTCCAAAAATGGCCTTTATTGCAGCCTCTGCTAAATTGCCTTTTTCTCAAAATGCAATATTCAAAAGAAATGAATATATTGTTCCGCCACAGTAAAAGAAAAAAGCACCTCAGACTCTGCCGCCACATGTCTGTACTCCTCGTTATCAGTGGTCCTCTCCTCGACCAAATACCATGTTTGCAACATTTCCTAATTACTCATCTACTTTTCTGAAACCCTTGTGCTGCCCTGTCCCGGATCACCAACGGGCTACAATATCCTTTCTTTCTCCGACATGCCAGCGCTCGCAGTGACAGGGACTGAAGACTCTCATTTCCTGAGTCAGCACAGAGCATTTAACCAAGGTTTGGATTGTAATTGGTTTGGAGACCGGTCCAACGAAGTCGATGGAACGAGAGTTAAAAAGAAAATAAAACTGGCATTTCAAAAAGGGCGTGTTCACGCGCAAACTACACATTACCTGTAAATGGGATCCTGCATCACCATCATCTTGCTCTCGTCCCACGTCCACTCCTTCTTCTGCGGAAACAAAAGCAGAGCGGTCGGTTCACACCAGAGTGAGGCTTTTTCATATTTTTAATATGCAACGCTGAGGACCGGAGGACCGGTGTACATATCAGAACAACTCCATTTACATTTTGCCTTTTGTCTGTCCATTTATTTAAAGCTACATTCCAGTTTAATGTCACAATCAAAATGTCAAAATATGAGCACACAGGAATTATTCATATTGATTTCTATCCCCGCAGAGCTATTGTTGACTCAATCAGTCAATCACCCCCACCGCTGGTCTTTCATCTCATCCGACGCACTCAGAGATGCACTGAATAGATTGCCGACAGTCACACTTGACATTTCAGCTTCCCGGCAGAGGGACCCGAAGGAGACGAGGGACCAGGTGGAGGCAAAACCTCCTTCCATCGACCGACCTTTCATTCCAGCCCGCCAGTTAATTTGACATTGAGCCTTCGATGGTGGCGATAATATCAACATCATCAGTCAATGCAACACCGTCATTCACATCGTTTCCTCCACTTCTTCACTCCTTTGGTTCGTTTGCTTTCAGAATGTTGGACCCGATCTGGAACTGGCCAGTGGAAACACGAGTTCTTCTTTCTTTTCTTTTTTTTTTTAAAGAGACTCAGTCAGACATCCTTAACTTTCTCCACTGTGAATTCCACTCCAAAGACTTCTTCAACACGTAGAAAAAAGACTGGCTTTCCGTAGGATATCCTAGGAACCGTAGAATGAGGGTACGTTGCAGGACCATCCACACACACCAGCGTCCACACACATTTTAATTGGTGTAATGAATAGGCTGCTCCTTAGTGGACCATTTAGACAACTCAATTAAGCCCCTTTTAATGACAGTAATGTGTATCTGTGATGTACATCTGCCTGTAATTACAAGTCACGGTCAATACATCCGCCTTTACTTACAGGCAACAGAGACATCCTTAATATCCACATTTTCGTGACTGTGTGGGAAAGCCACACCTTTTTTTGACAGATGCCCCGCCCACCCCCTCCTTCAAGCTGCAGCACTAACATTTCAATTATTCAAACCATGGATTCTTATAGATGCTTATTTGTTCAATCAATTTCAATTCATTACATTTGACAGTTTTTTTTTAGCGGCAACCGGTGGCAACTTTCTAGCTAATGCAGCAGCTTTGTACTGAATATAGATTTATTAATATCTCATCATATATCATCTGAAGGCCGCACTCAATGCAAACAAGTCCTCAGGCAAAGAGGCCAATGAAATGTGACTTATGAGGGGATTTTTGAAATGTCAGCTGACCAATTCACCGCCAACAGTTCTCAACAGCCAGTCAGATTCCTGGTTTCTCTTCGTACAGTAGCAACATGCAGGCCGGTAAAACCCTTCAGTGCGTCTGTTGTATTAAATGTCAAACACCGTTTAGGGGGCTCCCGCCGAGCGGCCTGGAACCTGGAGACAAACACGGAACGGTTTCAAATCTGGATTAATGACTTGAGCTGGAAAAAACAGGACGCGTGCCTGCTGGGGAGAATGGACAGCACTACTAAGTGACTGCCCTTTGTTTCCATCCGCCTGTCAGACGCTCTGGGACTCTCTCTGGGACTCTCTCTGGGACTCTCTCTGGGACTCTCTCTGTGATTCTCTCTGGGACTCTCTCTGTGACTCTCTCTGTGATTCTCTCTGGGACTCTCTCTGTGACTCTCTCTGTGATTCTCTCTGTGACTCTCTCTGGGACTCTCTCTGTGACTCTCTCTGTGACTCTCTCTGTGATTCTCTCTGTGATTCTCTCTGGGACTCTCTCTGGGACTCTCTCTGTGACTCTCTCTGTGATTCTCTCTGTGACTCTCTCTGTGACTCTCTCTGTGATTCTCTCTGTGACTCTCTCTGTGATTCTCTCTGTGACTCTCTCTGTGATTCTCTCTGGGACTCTCTCTGTGACTCTCTCTGTGATTCTCTCTGTGATTCTCTCTGGGACTCTCTCTGGGACTCTCTCTGAGACTCTCTCTGTGACTCTCTCTGTGACTCTCTCTGTGACTCTCTCTGTGATTCTCTCTGGGACTCTCTCTGTGATTCTCTCTGTGATTCTCTCCTCCAGTCCTTCTCCGTGGACTACATCTGTCCCCGTGTCTGGAAACACAGAACCACACTCCCACCGTCATGGCCTTCATGTTTTCTCCCTGGCTCATCCTTTTGCTCTTTAACCTACATCCCTCTTTTCTTCTACACCCCCCCCCCTCCATATATATATTGACAATTCCTCTCAGGCTCTTTGTCCTCCCACACAATGTCTCCATTCTCACCTCTGTCTGCCGTTGAGAAAAGGATCGATCACCACCTGGAATGCTTCTTTAATTATTAGCACTTAACCCCCCCCTCCCCTCCCCTCCCCAGACACACACACACACACACACAGTGGGATTGAAACACAATGTTTTTTTTTAGGTCTACATGTGCCAAACAGCCGAGTAATAACCGTAGAAAAAGAAGTTGCAAGTTGTACGACTACAGGCTGAAGCTTCAGGAAAAGAAGAGACTTCCAGCACACAGGGAGCAGGAATTGAAAGCCCGCTCACTAATTCATCCTTTCCAGCTGTTTGTGCTTCTCGTCATCAGCCTCATGTCTGCGGGCAGCTAATGAGCAGCGTGGCGGGGGCAAAGCAAACAAAGTGGAATCCATACACTGCTCACAAGACTGCAGCAGCATCATCTGTTGGTGCTCTGGATAATATCTGCCGAACAGTGTGCAGAGCTTTCAGTGTATTTTGTTTTTTGTCCTCGATGGATACACAACAATATACAGCCAGAGGCAGCGAGCCACCTGGAGTCTTGACAGTGTTGTTACTCAAGACGGCTAATGCAGTTAAGCTAGCACAAATATCCTAAATATTCAAATGAATGTAATTTATCACCCAGCCAGACCCGTTTAACATGTTTATTTGCTCCCAGACAGAATAAATAAAAAAAGATCGGCACAGTTTCTCACAATAATGTGAGATATTCTCGTTCAGGTGATTTCCTGTTTCTTATATATTTACCTCTCTCTATATATATATATTTTCTTTCATTTTTGCCTGTATTTGACAGCTCAGTCACAGAGATAGGAAATAGTGGGAGAAACAGGAGAACGCAACAAAGGTCCCGAGGCTGGAATCGAACCCCGGGACATTGCGTTAACGTGGCATCACGCGTTATAAGCACTTGGCTGCGAAGGCACATATTATATATTTCTCATTATTATGACGTGTAACAACTCATCTTGTTCAGACAAGACACTTGTCTCGTGATAACAACATATCGGCTCGTCGAATCAAAAGAAGTTTGATGTCGTTACAATAAGAAACTCTCAGAGCCGATCAAAGCCCGGTAGACAAGACATCGTAGCCCGAACTGGAATTAGCATTAGCTCATTGGCTGAAACACGTTCACATTTTTCTTCTTCTTCTTGGCAGCGGACCCTTCTACGGGATCAACATATCCTGTTTGGGATTGGAAATGGCACCACCAAAAATGCATAATTACATAATATTGAATATAAGAGAGAAAAAGGGTCACTCACTTTTTTCTTTTTCCTCAAGCCGACTCTCACGCCGTCGACAGACACCACGATGTTGACTTTTTTCTTCTTGATGTTTTTCACCTTGAACTCATACTGCAGAGAGGGGAGAGACAGAAAATAAATGTTTTAATATTTGAATGACACTGTTACAGACCCTCAAATATTTGAAGAGGGGTCAGTCCACCTGGAGGCAGGAAAAAAAAAAAGCATCAACTTTCTGCACGTAACAGTTTTTGTAAAATCAATGCTACGACACAATGTAGTCGGCAATCAAAAGAAGTGCTGAGGTTCGATAGCTCGAGAAGATCGTTTAAAGTTTGCTAGAAAAACCGAAGGCCCATAAAATCCCGTTGAGCGAGGCGCTTAACCCCAGCTGAGTGAGTTGTGGAGTTCTTCTTCTACGGTCGGCCACAAAGCAGCTGCACTCAAATTGTGTGAAGACACATTAAAACACTGACTGAGTGAGTTGAACTTTTTTCTTCTCACACACACACACACACACACACTTTGTCATCCAAAAAAAAAAAATGAAATCCTAATAATACAGCAGGTGTTCCCATCCACTCCGAACGAGCACAGCCCGGTCGGCAGACTCGCTCAGTTTTGCAAATCACAGATCAGAGTCGAGACGGATTCCGTCGTCTCCGCCGCCTTTAATGGAGCCGTGAGCGCTGCAGCAGGCGACTACAGTCCCCAGTGTGGACACAGAGTGCTTGCATATCAAATAAATAGCAGGTGCAACTGTTATTGTAGGACTCCTGTGTTCATATTCAAGGGCAAGGATGCACCTGGGTGGCTGCCTCCCTCACTGGTTATTGGTTATATTGGTATTCTGGATGATTGGAGGGGGGGGCGAGGGAGGGGGTGGTGGTAATTGGTTTGTATAGAACCACCTGTCACGGTTGTCTGGAGACACATTAGCTCCGAGTGCCGTCTGCATGTCTGTTTGCGTCTGCGAGCGCTCGTCGCCTCCTCCGGGCCGGGGCGATACGTTATTATTGATCTCCTGAAAGTGGACGCTCATTAACGCTTCACCGGTCGGCGGAAAACAGCAACCGCGAATCCCTCCGCCCACGGGACGCTGTGCACGATTCACCTCGTTTGCTCAAATTTAATTCCGGTCCGCTACTTGATGCTCGAGGGAAATCTGCTCGGTGCGAGGTTTGAAGTGAGGAATCCAGACTTGAGACACAGAACTGAAAACAGCAACAGCAGTGAGACAGCGCTCCGTTCACACACACACACGCACACACACACACGCACACACACACTTTCTGTTTAATGAAGTTCTTTACAATTTTAAAAGTGACCTTGCGCTATCACCGGGAGCTGATGGTGTCCATCCCCTGTTGTGTTTGCGGAGATGCTTTTTGGAACGTCATTAGTTGGATTTTCCGCGCTTGCTGTCAATCAATCCGTCAATCTCCTTCCTATTGTGTTCCTCGTTCCCCCTCCCTGTCTGCGGATGGTCCTTTGCTGTGGTCTCTGTGTGGTGTCACTCTGGACTTACTTAACATTTCTTCTAGTTTCCCCCTTTTTTTAAAAAAAAAAAAAAAGACTCCAGTTCACATGAAAGCAGTGAAATAGGTTTATAACGGCAATAAAAAGTGCAGTTCTTCAGTTGTGGAGACTGTAAATAAGTAACAAAAACAATTGTTTCCCAAGTATTCCTTTGTGTGTACAGCAATCTCCAAGATGAAAAAGAGAAAAAGAGATCTTTTTGTGTATCGTATTTTAAAAAAAATATATAAAAGGCACCCAGCCAGCAAAGTGTAGCTCAGGTAAAACTTAAAAAACTAAAAAGGTATTTTAATCAAATGACCAAGACCAACAAAAATCATTATAATTGAGAAGCTGGAAGGCATTTATTTTTAAAATAAAAGAAATATGACATAATTGATCAATCAGTTTCTGATTTAAATCAAGTAATCGCTTCAACTCTAGATATACAGTCATTACATTCTACGGCATAAATATGAAAACTGTTGCTGTACCCGACCATGGGCATCTGTGCCTATATTTAAAATGAACTTGTATGAATATACAGGAGATCATTCTGTCAGCATGCATTCAATAAATAATCACAATAATTCAGATTTTTCCACATTCGACATCAACACTCGCGGTTTGTTTTGCCCTTAAATCACATCGGGCCGCAGAGCAAGATAAGAATTGGAACAGTGATTTTGTGTGTGTCTGTGTCTGTGTCTGTGTGTGTGTGTGTGTGTGTGTGTGTGTGTGTGTGTGTGTGTGGACTGATGAATAAAAAGTGTGAGGTTTGCCAAGGGTCATGTGAGGGGTCCATAATTCCCCAGTTCCCGTCCACTTTGTGAAATTATGAGTCGAAGTGCTAAAACTACTAAACAGTTATGAAACAATTCCTCAATTTGTCAAAAAAAAAAAAAAAAAAATGAATTGCTTAATTCAAGAGAATAACTGTATTTGTGCCACAAATTACCTTACACTCATCGGTTAGGAGGATGATTGATAATAATAATTAGAACTTCCTACACAATAAAGTGTACGAAGGCCATTCAAATGATGGAACGCATCCAACAGCAACAACGGAAACAAGCCAATGCAGCAGAAATGACAATGATTTGTTTTTTTTGTTTTTTCATTTTTGGATGCAATTATGGTTTGCATGCTGATGCAGAGGAGGATTTATTGTTCTCAAGTGGACTGTAAGAATGATGATTAACTTTGCACAGCAGGCCCCTTTGGAGGCCTAATCTTCAGGGAAGAAAGTGTTTTTAGTAACGGCCAGCGTGTTACTTTAACCACTGCACTCAACAACCTGTTGATAGCGTCAACAAAGCGCACACACACACACACACACACACACACTCAAATCCATACGGGGCATTTTCAGAAAGTAATAGAAAGGAAAGCTCGAGCACTTCTGCCATTATTCTCGAGTCCTAAAGAGCTCCAATGTTTACGTGAGTGAGATTTACGGCCGCTTTTATGGGGGTGTTGTAATCCCGCTGTAACGTTGACTCGTGCTGCACATGCGAGACGGAAACGTTGCTGCGGCTGATGGATGGCGTGATTGACCTCCATGGAAATGATTACGGCCGCAATTTAACCGATTTCACGCGAGGGTTTGACTGGCTAAGTGTATGCGGCACGATACGACAGAGAGCACTTAACTCTAATAAGACCGTCTGTATTCGTGTCTGATACAGCACCACCATTGAATCCACATCAACCACCACAGCAGCTCACTCACTCACTCACCACCCCCCCCCCCACCCCTATCCCCGCCCCCCCGCCATTCCCAGATACAGCAGCGATATATGGCGTATAACACCACCGCATCTATCGGTACAACATGAGGATATGAATGAACGTTATTGTAATTAAAACACTTGTGCCAGGAACCGCTGCTCGAGCAGGCATTCCTTTTACATAACTGGCAATTTATTCAGTCAGACTCCCCCCCTCACCCTCCCCCTCCCCAGAATGCAGCGTCTTTAACAGCAGACAGGTTGGTGAGGGTGTTTTTAATGAGAACCGATAACGGCTCGCGACTCCGTTTAGGTCATTTG
The DNA here is from genome assembly GCA_016806645.1 of Ophiodon elongatus. Taxonomy (NCBI): domain Eukaryota; kingdom Metazoa; phylum Chordata; class Actinopteri; order Perciformes; family Hexagrammidae; genus Ophiodon; species Ophiodon elongatus. The sequence goes on from JACSYO010002134.1 coordinate 2,093,242, forward strand.
GAGTAATCCCTAGTGTCTCTCCCAGATGAGCCTCCTGGATTTGCACCTAAAATGCTGTTAAAAACAGCAAAATTGCAGAAATGCAGATTCACACAACCGAAGGGCTTCATTTTACCACCTGAAGTGCATTGTGTTTACACAACTCCACAGCTGTGGTCATTCATAAATGGTTTTCAGAGCAGTCTCTTACCCCCCCCCCCCCTTCTCAAACAGGTTAAAACAAAGCTGAACAGCTGTTGTTCAGGATCTCCTAGACTGTTAGTGACCCTTATAGCTTATACCCACTGCTTTTATTCAAGATCTCAGAAAGCAGTATGCAGCCTCTAATGTCATCTATTTTTTAATGAAGTCCTAGATCACCCTGGACTGGGCTCCCGACATTCTCCTCGCAAACTCATTGATGATATCAAATGACCTCAGAGAAATCTGGAGGTGACTCGCTGTGTGAGTTACACAACGCGACTACACAATTAACAAGGAATTACAGTTACAAGAATGACCAAAAAAAAAAACATCAGATAATTAGGCTTTAAAATAGTTTAGGGGACTTTAGTTTGAGGGAAGTTTACACTTCATTCCATTCAAAAAGGTGCTTAGGACCTGAGGCCAACTCTACAGGGTACACAGGGTTTACCAGCTGAAGTGTTATATTTAAAAAGAGTTGTTAGAGGCAGCTCTACAGGTACATTTTACTTTATACATTTAACAATAACAGACATTTGCATATGATGAAGAGCACAATAAACGGCCAGTAAAGATGTCCCAGGTAAAACGGATCTTGTGTGAACGGGTATTTATTCCTGCATTTTGCTGCTCCGGGTTACAGTCAACGGGATTTGCTTACGGACCCCCTTCAGTATGCCATACAGAGACATGACATTAGCGTCCATGAACACAAAGTGAAATGAAATATGAATGAATACTGAAGTCCAAGAATAGGCTCATCCATCATGCAAATAAGTCGGTCTCACATTCGCAGCCACTACTTCCTGATAAACGGGTCGTTGTTTCCGAAAGGTCCTTTTTTTTCTTCTCCCCCTCCTGTTTCCAGTATAATCCATCATTATGGCAACAAAGACGCCAAAGCAACGACACAATAGCGTCCTCAGCCAGCGGTGCTATTTACACTCGCACAAATATCAGCCCGAAGCCAGAAGCCGGGCGAGCACAATGAAAGCCTGCGTTTATGTTGATGACCGTCCATTGAGGGAGGCTGAATGTATGGGGAGCGAAAATAAAAGATCCAAATAAACACACACACACACACACACACACACACACACACACACACACACACACACACACACACACACACACACACACACACACACACACACACACACACACACACACACACACTGCATCGCTGAGGTCAACTCCCGGCAGTCGATGTGACGGTTCAATGGTCTCAGCGGGGCAGCAGAGCGAGCGCTTGCTGAGGTAACGGGGCGCCCGGTCTGCTGTAAGACTGAGGCGATTTATTTATTGAGCTCCTTGGCAAAGGCCTTTCTGAGATGATCATGGCGGTGGTGTAGTCCAACTTCTTGCCCACCTTTTGTAAAGTCAACAGACATTCTACCAGGCCTCCTCTGTCTGCACAGACACACACAAGCCATTTTGTTCCCAACCAGTGGTTTTTGATTATTAGCACTAGGGATTTCAGTTCAGGTTCATTTTTGCTTTTTCAATAGCCTGACACCCGGGTTCATTTCCCAAAAAGAAACTACAAAATGACTTGAAATACAAGAAGGGCTTTCCTTACAGTCCGGCAATCCATTGTCTCAATGAGCTTTGACGGCGTCTGATAATCTGAACGCTTTGTGTTGTACAGTAAATGTCTTGCCTTTGATTGTATTTTCTGTTGGCTCTGCTGAAAGCTATTGCTCTGCAGCGGCTTCATCGGGGCACGATCAAGGGGGCTTCAGTCGATCGGCCAACAATTGTGAGAGAGTGGATATTCGTTCTAAATAGTTTCATCGGTGGTCTCTATAGAGGCACATCGAGAAGGCCGACCAGATGGCGCGTCGATTATGAATCGAAACTTTTTCAATGCTCGTTTGCCTGCTTTTTAACACACGCACGCACATTGACCAAAATTGACCGATATGCATAACCGGTCGGAAATATTCTCGGTGGTTAACAGATTAACAGTTAACTGTTGACATCCCTAAGGAGCACAGCTCCATCTCAATGACACGTCTCCTCTAGGGAAGAGGAAAAAAAGGATAAGCAGAGCTGCAAAAGAATTCAAGACAAAGAGCGAGAGAGAGAGAGATGGGGGCGGGAGAAGCAATCATTTTGTGAGAATATGAAGTTTAATGAACAGCTCAGATCATTAAGCTCATAATTACGCAAACTGAAAGTCAAGGTCTCATAAATGTGCAAACTGTCGTGTTGTCATTAGGTGGCTGATGGAGGATAATGCAGGTTTGGTTCTAACCTTCACTGAGCCACTGAAGTTACCGTTCACACGTTCACACAACACCAAGGAAAGCTGGAGTTCTTAAACGCTACCGTACGCTCTGTTGCATCACCTTCGTGCACCAGGATGAAAGAACATTATAATTAAGGTGTTCAAGGATCAGTGATTTACTGACCTGTGTGCAAAATTGCCGGTATGTACAAGGTCAAACTCAAATCACATCTTCTTCGAGCTGCGAGTCTGTTGGATTATGTTCCCATGGTTACAGAATGAATGTTTACCTTTTCCTGAGAATGCTCTTGTGGTGAGTGACAAAGGTGGATTAATGTGATACTGTTATACAGCTGTGATAAGTCTGAGGGTGACGGTCCAGGTCAATATTAGAATTGAAGGAAAACACCAACAGACAGAAAAAGACTGACTGTAGATACACCTGAGAAGAGGGGGTAAAATGACTACCATTTACCAGCCAAATACTGGTAAACGGGCCTAAAAGATATGCAGCACTCACCAGCAGAAACACAAATGGTTGTCTACTGAGTGGCTGGTAAAATTTGAACATTCACGAGCCATATGGCAGCTGGATCAAAATGGAAATTTTGCAATCTGCCTGAGATCCATCACCCAATCAGCCCGACTTTAAATCACCCAGAAAGAGGAAGCAGACTTCCCCCCGGGGGGGGTGGGGGGGAGCCAGCGACAGAGCAAGAAGGAAAAGCAAGAACCAACAATGAGAGCTAGTAAGAAGACGAGCTGGGCCTCCACAGCTACAATGTAAAAGGCTCCCTCCCTCGGTTCTGCACCGCAGGAGGAAACGAGAGCACTCCTGTCTTCTTTGAGTCTAGTTCAGTTTTACCCCGCTTATTTCACGACAAAATCCATGCAACACATATTCAGTTTTTTTTTTGTCGCCAACCATCTTTGGGTTTCTTGTTTTATGTTGGGTGTTGCCAACAAGTCCTCTGTGCTGTCACAGTGTGCGCAGCAGAAAAGCCAAAATTGTAAGAAAAGCGATGATATTGACTTTAAAAACAGCAGCATACACGCTCAGTCCGATATTTAACACAATGATGAAAATGTTAATATGTTTGAATTTATGACCACATGGAGCAAACAGGAATTTAGAGTAGCAACGGGCTGGCATTGTTTGAACCCTTAGAGACCCACATAGACCCGTTTTTGAGGGGGGAGAGGGGATGTTTAGGGGGAAGTAGCAGGTCAACAGTATGCCACATAAATGAAAGCTGCAAGCTGGGAACCTGAAGATTAATTTGAGATGCAGCTCCGCCCTGCGTGTCGAAGAAACACATTCAATTATTGAAAGTTTAGAGTGTATAAGGGATGGAAAAATTATAATGGAAGTATATAATGGCCAATGTCATGCCCACTTATGTCTCATAAGTTGATGCAGCAGTTTTTGGGGTTGATACCATTTGTTATACAGATCTGGTGCCAAGTTTAACTATGTTTGACCAATCGAGAACTGATACAATTAATCAAAAGTCCCTCAAGATACCAAGCCCTTGATGAACAGCATAGTAAAAATCCATGCAGGGATTTGGCATTTGGAGATTTCTGCAAGACTTGCATTTTTGGGCTATTGGACTTTGATGACGGAAATGGTCAGAAACCCCCTTATTGTACCAAGGAACGCCAAACATCCTCTGGATGCCCTAGGTCTTTAGGTTGTGGTTGTGATTAGCCTAGAGGTTATTATACAGTGATGTCAAGGTTTTTTTTTATTTTTATAAATGGTCTCTATGTGAAATGGCTACTATGAGGACTAACATCATCACACATGAATACAGTTGGGCTCATTGGATCCACAAGAGTCTCCGCTTTACTGGGAGCTGGGTTAAATAAAGAATCCTACAAATGAAATGCACCATACTCTATAGGCTGCTGCTCTCCACCGACTCTCATCTCATCATCGTGTAGCGGAATAGAGCCGGTTGTATCTCAAATGGAATTTCTATAAATATTACACCAATATAAAAACTGCAGATATAATGCATTTTAGCATGCAATTTTTAAAAAAAAAGAAAAGAAAAAAGTATGAGCTCTACAAATGAAGTATGTACAAGGCAGATCATTTTCCATGATTTGAAAAACATATCGCTGCCAATCATGAAACCTAGGAGACATGGGTGAGCTTGTACAACTCCACTTCAAAATAACAGGGGATAAAAAATGTAAAAGAACAATTCAATGGAATCCCAGGGTTTTTCTACTACCAAAGCAACAGTGTTACAACAGTCAGTCTTTCTCACCTCCTTCCACCGCCGCACACTTCTCTCTTACTCGCCAACCACTGAGCTTTCATCACTTTCTCTCTCCCGCACAACGCCCCCTTTACTTCTTGTTTTACTTCAAACCATCCGTCTTACTCTTATTATTTTACTTCTGGTCATTCTACTGGATCTGTGTACATGTTCATTCCCAATCTCTTACCACTGTCATTTTTTATTTTTAACTTTACTTCTCATTCCCACAGCCATATTGATAGAGCGTCGGAGCGCTTGTTTGCCACTCTCTCTCTCTCACTTTATCATATTCTTTCTTCTCTATTGCATTCACTTGCTCCACACGCCGTCTCCCCCTTCTCTTATATTTTCTTTCCATATCACACCCTACCTCTCCTCCCCCTCCCATTTTCTCCACAAACTGGCGGCTGATTCAATCTCGAGCAACGTTGTTCATGAAAAGGCATTTCATTTTCCAAAACCATTTGTGTTTAGGACGCTACAGGGCCCATCATGTTTCATCAATCTCAGGGACGCAGCACTGTGTTTGAACCAAAGCCAAAATTTCCAATTGAATATAGTTTGGTACGCGGCAACAGCACACACAAACACTTACTAAAGTACAAATTGACACGTACGTTATGAGTGTACCAAGCAAAACTATACATCATACAACTCCACAGGAAAACCAATTTAAAAATCACATTGCATTCTTTTTTGAGCAGGCCCCTTGCAGAAAAAGTACGAGTCCTGTTACTACGAGTCTAACAATCTCCAAAGCTCCAGAACAGCTAGTGGTCCTTGAGGTGACATTATTTTGATAACTGCCATTTCCAAGGTGAAGACTGAACTTCCAGTAACAAAGTATCCGTACATGTTCGAGGCATAAACACTATACAAGACGTGCACACAATCACCTTGACGTCACCCATTGGTTTGTGGACGGCCGTTTGAGTTTGACATTTTGGCCGTCCCCATCTTGGCTTATTGTCTTTTCTTTTTTATAATCATACCGTCTTGAAGACTTGAATCTAGCGATTGAAACCATAAAACTAATGTTTACAATTTCTTCTGAGGTAATAAATCAAGTGATAAGTAGGGTAACTTTCTCATAGACTTCTATACAATCTGATTTATTACTGCAACCAGAGGAGCCCTTGATGGCTATTAATGCAATTTAAGGCACTTTTCAGATTAGAGGTGCTGTTTTTATATCCACAAAACTGCCACCAAATTTTTATGATCAAGTCTTCAGAATGTGTTTTTGCAGACTGGGTTAGCCTCAATCCCACTTTTCATGGATCAAAATATTGAGACTGACCTGTCATTTTTAAGCATTTAATCTTCATGGCCAAAAACACGTGGACACCTCTAACTGTTTGAACATAACAATACACACAAAGCCAGGTTTAAAAAGAAATAGTTCTCCCAGTTTTGTGCAGAAAACGTTGGCCGTCATAGGACCTCGAAATCAACTTCATCCATAACTTTAAGATAAGACTGTGTGCCAGGCTTCGTCGCCCAACAACAGCGGACGAACTCACTAATGCTTTTTGTGGCTGAATGGGAGAAAATGTCTTGGTTCATTTCTGTTGGAAAAGCTTTCACAGAAGAGTGGATGATGTAATATCAGCTAATTAATATCCATTCTTTATGGAATGAAATATTCTATTATTAGGGTGTCCGTACACTTTGCTTCGTCGTCCATTAACTTTTGGCAACACCGTGAGCATCCAGTGTATAGGAGCATAGTTGGTGGAGGGGAGGGCGGGGGGACAATCAAAAGAACAGATGGCTTAATTTCATGCCTTTGAGGATGTGATGCAAAAGTAGTTTAAACGTGAACGGGGAGGATGTTGCTGTAGGCCGTTCACAGCCAAGTTCCAAGTGTGACAGTGATAGTTTATAACAGCAAATTATTGGTTGCTTTATTTTGCATCAACACCTGCTCACAAAATTCATGTGCACATTTTGTCGCATAAAGACCACAAACACTTTTCTCGGAGTAGAGAAACTACTTTGGGCTCGCATGCATAACTATTACATAAAAAGCAACGTTTGGGACTGCAACCATTTAAGAAGACATTTCAACATCTGGACCATCTCAGATGTAAAAAAAAAAAAAAAAAAAAAGAAAGGAAAGAAAAGAAAGGATGTTTAGTTTTGATAAATGAGACTTCCCAAGGCTGTTGGCACAGTTTCCTGGTGTGTCCTATAGGGAAGAAAGGAAATCTATTCCTTCTGTCGACTGTCACAACGTTAATGCATAGTTAAGGACCTTCTCCTCGGACACTTTGTCACTGTCTCCTCCCTTCACTTCCTAGATTCTGCCTCCCGTCTGACCGATCTCTTTTCTTTCTCCCCATCTGCTCCCTCTGAGGCCGTACATCTATACCCATGTCGGATGGGTTTCGAGATAAGCGTCAAAGACAACGGATGCTTATCGTAACATCTAAAGAATCAGATCGAGAATTCCCCATCTGTCTCACTTGGGAGTGGGCGGAAATTCAGCCTCGATCAATACCCGTCTGACTTGCTGTCTGAAGCGCAAGTAGCAATGTAGCTTGTGAGCTCATGTGTCTTCTACCTTTGTTACAAAGGCTGTAGATCTTTTCAGTGAGTGGACTTTCTGTGAAATGAATCGATGCACTTGTGTTTGTGGGAAGCTGAACTGAAGACGTAAAATCTCCCAGACAAATGTATGATGAGGGATTCCGGAAGACCATCAAGCCGCCAAGGTCATTGAAGGTGATTTCAGCCTTTCCATCAGTCTTTCTCACCAGCTTTTACCTTTTCATCATCAGTTTTCCTCCACCTTCAGTCGTAGGCGCAGGAGGAGTTACGGAGGCTTTTTTTTGCTCTTATTGAACAATGTCAGAGGAGAAAATCCCCCTCTTCCCCCAAAAGGATACAGAGACCAACTTAATTCAGAGGCAGTTGGTGTATCGACAAATCACTTCCAGCACGCTTTCATTTTCAGGCCCCGGCTGTATAAAATCTGAAGCGGCTAATGGCCCTCATTGGTTAGAGACATTACAGCTTTCTTTCGCTCAGAATGGATTTCATTTGATGATGAACCCGTCGCATGAAAGTGGAATCTCAGATTATGTGGAAACGAGGCCATCCTTTTTATTGTGCTCTTCATTATCATGGGGGCCACAGCAAGCTGGGAACGTTGTATTTGTTTTATAGGAAATTATTTATAGAACTGAACTTATTCTTACCTACAATTACAGCCATTTGATGGCAATGAAACTTTGATTTCAGACAGGGACTTGAACATGTGAGTTGGTTAAAAACTGTATCTCTCTACCAATGACTCCTTTTAAAGTGACAACCCTGTAAAAGGGTCTTAAATATGCAGTGCAAAATCATATTACATTAGAAGGCCGAGGTTAAAGCGATATGTAAAATGCAAGAAGCCAGCATCCTCACCAGTTTATCATCCACGAGAAGACAAGGAGACGCATCGGCAAACGCCGGTTGTTGGGCTGACGGCGGCCAGTTGGAAAATGTTTACATATTGCAAAGTCCCATGCACACTGCTTCACCATGTTAAACCTGAAAGAACCTGAAACAGTGTAGGCCTTAGCTTTTCTAACCCTGACTAAAAATGTCAGATCAATAAAACCTTGAAACTGGGGCCATTTGCCCATTTCTATTCACAAAGTAAAGTGCAAAGTAAATATTTATTTATATATTAAGAGACAACTTTCAACGGGTAAAGTGGAAGCCAAAAACAAAGTGCAAACAAACTTTATTATGTGCCAAACATCATTTTTGCATCAATACCAAAGAGATTCTAATTGGAGGTTGAGGTGGCACTTGAGTACCCACATCAGTACCAGTATCTGTTGAGTGAGCACAGCAGGATGAAAAGCCTGAAGGGCCAGAAAATAGGTTATGGAAACTCTTTTCCTTTTCCTCCACTCATTTGCCTCAAACACACAGCGTGATATCAAGAGGAATAGAAAATAGATTCTGTCTGCATTTAATTTATTGTCAGTGCTATTTATGTCTGTAAATATGTCAAATCTGAAATCAGCATTGTTTCTTTGTACTTTTTTGAGGGACTATTCCCAACCCCTCCAAAAAAAAGAGGCTTTGACAGCAAATGTTTTGGCTGTCTACAGTCTGTGGGGACCTGAGATAACACAAAACTAAAGCATAAATTTCAACAAAAAGTTATGAAAAGTTATCCGAGAAAACAAAGAAAACTGCTTACGGTTCATTCGCTTTATTGCTGCTGAAGAGGCAGCTTGTAATTTCAAAGACCGACCTATGTAAACCAGACAGAACTGAGCCAACTGTGAGGGAAATATACGCCGCAATTAGGTCCGACAGTCATGATATAAACTGTCCTTTTATCTAAGTTAACCTTTTGTATAATGATTCCCTGTCAGTGAACGTCTGGTCCGATGAGAGACACTCTCATTACCATGTCAAAGGCTGCCAGTCAGTTGGCATTCCTAAATGACACATGCTAAATGACTGTGTGTGTGGTGTGTATGCGACTGTAGCTATAATGTGGGGTGGCTGCTGTTCTCCGTAGACATTCAGTGATTGTTTTTTTTCATGTCTGCGGTATGGAAAGGAGGTTTAGTTCTTCCACAATGCAGCTATTAAAGGCCTTTTATTCCAGCATTGGCACCATTTATTACTCAAACACTGATGGACCCAGGGCACTGTCTGCGGTCTGAATATTATTAGGTTATGATATTCTCAACTCCAGGGATCAGAGCTGAACTGTAAGCAGAACAAAATTGGCATTTTTTCCCAGCCAGTATCGGGTGTATTGTGTTTTTAAAAAGCTAAATAGAAATGAATAGAAAATAAATATAGAAAAAAAGATATTTGTAAAAAAAATGTTAAGGGTTTTGTAAGGCGCCATTTACCAAAAGTTTTATTTATAAAAAAAAAAAAAAATAATAAAATTAAAAAAAAGGCATATGTGGCAAGAAGCCACCTAAAGAACCATTTTCTAGTTTGCACCTTTATCTTACTGTTTGGACTTTTTAGGTCACGGTTAAGGAAAGACTGTGCTCATGAATAGAGGAAACCAGGATGTGGCCAGCAGTCACTGGCCACAAGAGGTTGCTTGTCAGGAAAACATGAACATGGTCATCATGTTCATGGGAAAACAATGTTTCAGAAGCTGGCAGAGTCCGTCTGGACTTGGGTACGTTGGTTCAGAAAGTCATGGCATCCTGCGTAGGCTGCACACTGTTGTCGGGCCAAGTTGTCAGGAACCATGTCCCCCTGTTGCGAAACATTCCTCCATATCACAGCACTGCACCACACACTGGAAACCTCAACCAAAAGAAAAAAAGGCCAGCCAAGAGCCAGACCAGTCTCACATCTCCAGAACGCCACCGAACAAAGCCCAACGCCAACACACACCAGCACTCGCTGAATCTTGGTGTGAAACGAGGTTCCCACTGCAGGTTTTATCTCCTCGCCTCAGAATTGAACACACGTGGCAAACCATAGCAAACGAAGAAGAAGAAAAAAGCAACACCACCAGACAACCAATTACCGGGAGGATCCCTCCGCCGTTGACAAGGTGGTCTTCTTGGGCTGGCATTAAATTTACAGCGTGGGGCCGAGCAGTTACTGGCCGTCAGGATGAAGCCTTCAGAAGACACGCCAAAGGATTATCGGCTCTTACAGCCTTAATTGGTGGTTTAATGAAGTCGCCCCGCAGCGTATCCGAGTCACTGAAGGAGGACACCCTGTTTGTACACCTCAAACACACCTCGGTGTGAAGTATTAGTTCGAGAGGCGACTGCAGTGGGCTTTCATTAGCAGAGATCACATTTAATAAACCACTCAAAGTGGAACATATAAAATGTGTCATGTACCTCCTCGTCAATATGATTAGCAAATGGTAAGATGTGTTTCACAAGGGCAATTAGCTTTGGATTAGGGGGAATGTCTTTGCTTTTGGGGAAGAGTCCGCTTTCCACTTTTGCTGACGAACGTTAAACATACACGACAATCTCAAGTATTACAAGGGGAGTATTAGTTGGGGATTACACACAGCGGCGCCTGCCAACAAGGGGAGGTCTGAGGAGTACCCAGAGGCAGATTCATTGGCAGCTTAATGAGAAGATTATACACTGTAATAACCCGCCAGGTAAATAAAGCTTTCAAACCTGTAAGGGGATTTCAACACATGACTATATAATCACAATTGTCTGTTTAAGAGATACAGTGCCTCGAGGTGGTGGAGCACCTTTTCTGCATTGTGTGGAGCTAAATGCTATTTTTTTTTTTTTTTTTTATGACTGAAAGTGAGGACGAAGTACACAAACTTCCCGAATCAATATTTTCTAGGTAGGTTATGTTGACAGCTTCCACCTCCAACGTGGATGTGTCTGGATCAGCTTGGCACATTTGGGATTTAGGGATTTTCACACTAGCGGCTTTGCTCGAGCTGCGAGTGTCTGCGAGCTGATATCTACGAGTCATTACACACATATTCAGAGGGATTGAAGTCACTCGCACACCCGCACATTCTTGGTGGTCACTCCAGTGTTGATATATGGGTTAGTGTCATCATTATCCCCTCTCGACGGACTAAATAATTCTACTGGAACACTGAACATGCTTTTAGTTATTTGGTTAAATGGGACACACTCAACTTTGGATGAGATGCAGCTCTTGCTGTTACGTGGTTTGAATGCACTTATTGTAAGACGCTTTGGACAACAGCGTCTGCCAAAATATATGAAATGTAATTAAATGTAAAAGCTAATTAGCATTAGGAAGTAGGTCTCCGGCTGCTGTATCCTCAGAAGGCACCGCTGCCGAAATGAACCCACAGATAATGCTGCGCCAGCCACTGGGGTCGGCACTTGGACACTGAAAACGTGCTCGGTGCAAAGCTTTGCCATGGAACGCTCGGACACCTTTACTCGCGGAGCCGATATGTTTCCTGTGTTGTGGCATTGGGCATCACAGCCAGCCGATCCTGGCCCATACAGAAACAAATTGGCCCGTTGTTTTTGAAGCGGACGGCAAGTCTAGTAAGTGGAGAATCTGCATTAAGAGTCAGGTTGCACTGCTACTGTGGGGCAAAAAGATTTATTCAGATTTACCATGGATGTAGAGAGAGAACTGGAAACAGCTTTGGAGGACGCTCCCCATTCATATGAAAGTTGCTCAACTTCTGAGTTTCCTCAGATCTTCTGTCCATGGGCCCAGAGAGCAAGTGCACTAGCGTTTCCTTTAACCCCGCCTTCCTGGCCAAATGACTCTGGATTTGGCTATTAGTGCATTTTACAACTTTTAGGACTTACTGATTTAAATAAGGGCCGATTCAAGTGTTTGTAATTGGGAAGTTGAAGTAGCTCGAAAAAAGATTATCTGCGGATTTACAGACGTCTCTTTCCTGATCTAAGTTTTTGGTAAAGAGTCTTTTTGGGCCCCCGCAACATCACATGACAGACCTTGAAGTTGTTATTCTATGCCACTGTGCAAAAATTGCTTTAAAAAAGCCTGCAATCTTCCTAGGGGCTTGAGCTTAACAAACACAAAACCTTTTTTTATGAAATGCAACAACTTTACGCTTTGAGTGAAATAAAAACATGTAATCACTTATTTATTGGTTTGTTTGCTTCCTGCTTATAAAAGACACACGCATGGACGACCAAAGATGGATAGCTTAAAGACCAGAATGGGGCAGAGTCACCAACAAAACTGGGACTTTAGATAACCATTGCAAAACTCATAAGTTACAACTGACGGATCACAACAATCTCGAGGATATCGCACCAATCAATGTGTAGACTTCTTCCTCCAGACACATCGTGCAACAAAGAGAGTTGTATTTGTGTCGCTCTTCCGTTGCTACGGCGAGCTTGCTCAGGCGACGAGACAGGAAGGGAAAATTGAAGCATCTATTGTTTGTCCTGGCAAAGACCAGTTGCTCGTTATTGGCCGTTAGGGTCATCTGGATGTGACACCGGCTATTATTCCCCTCCAGACCCGCCAGTCTGGAACTGAGAATATGCCTGTCATTTAACACATTCCTCACCTCACTAGTGTCCTTTCAGCTTTGCTGTATCATCTGCTCTAATTCACCAGCAGTGCTGTAGCTTACTGTGAGGAGCCGGGCACTCTTAGGGGTTTAGAGTTTTACTCCCACTGGGGCCATTTGTACTTGAAATGTCGTCCAATCAGGTTAATGTGAGGCACTCTGGACGAGCGCCTTCACCAAGTGGTTACACATCCAGAATTACAGACCAAAGCACGAACGCCCCTCGACTTCCAGACTCTTTTCAAAATGGCTCTCTTTTCGCCCACCACTTTCTTCATGCAGGGAAAGAGCTCTTTCTTTCTTCCCCATCACCTTCGCAGCTAACAAAGGCGGCGGCGTCCGGCCACGCGGGCCAGCGACCGCTGCTCTGTCCATAAAGACAAAACGTGTATTGTGGGCATCAGACTGATGACCGCAGCGTTCCTGTTCCGTGCAGAGTCAAGTTAAAAGGTCTGTGTATTGTCTTGGACTGCCACTGCTGCCGTAAGCTCACTTATCAGACAAAGAACATACACCCCTGCAGTAAAATACAAAACTCTTTGACATAAACAGACAATCATCGGGGGGGGAAACAATTGCGTGCCCATAGACACGACTGGCAAGAAACAGGGGGTTTTGACAGACAAATGTCCCCCGCTCACAGCGAAAAAAGAAATAACAGCCACGTACAGAAAAAGACGGGGGACGCTCCAGGATACACTTTCCCCAACAGGTGTTCCTCTTCCATTGAGATTATTCCACCCAAAGGCCAAACAAAGCCAAAAACAACCTGACAAGGGAGGAACCTCAGAGAGCCGTGGGGGGAGCTGTGGTATCTGGTACTGTACCAGCTGTTTCCTCTGCATGGCTACAGATATTCACTGGACACAAGAGGCAGAGAACTTCCTCTGTTCTGCCAGCTTATCTCACGGTGCTGCTGTTATAAGGAGCACTGTACTTGCCTTCATCTACACAGCAAGTGAGGAGGACCAGTGTGATTCCCGGGGATTGTGGTGAGCTACGTGGCCAGAGGCTCCATGTTCGGCCATCTTATCAGCTGGACCACTGATTCCCCAGCCGGGAGACGAGAGGAAAGAAAAGCTCCAGGGCAGAGGTGGGGAAAAAAAAACATTCCTCAGTTCCGTCATCGTCAAATACGAAAACAAATCAAATCGGAATTAGGACTCGCGATTCATCTGTTGGTTTGTTTTTCAGAATTTCTCAATATTCTGAGACCATCCGAGTGCTGGTCCTGTCTCTGCAAAAGTCTGCTGGAAGGTGAAGATCTTCAATTCACATTGATATGAGACAAAAGAGAAAATCAAAATCAGCAAATCAGAGTGTTTGGCATTTTGGCTTGACAATTGACTTGATTTCATTTTCGGTCCATCGACCACTCAAGTAAACGAGCAATTGTTTTATCAAGTGGTAATTTTTTGGGAGGTATTTATTTCCATGTAAATGCAGCCACATCTCTCCCTCTTTTGTCCCAGACCCCACTGATATCTGGAACGCCACTGACCTCTGACTACCAGAGTATTTCTACTCTCAGAGCAGATTAGGGTCAGCCAATTTCTACACATTTGACCGTGGCCACTTAAATATGCTGTTATTTTCTTTTTTTTCACTCCCATTTCCATCTATAGCCCAGAATTCAGAGGAGTGGAACATTTCTGTTCTCAGAATGCTGTTGAACGTCACCTATAGTCATACTCCAATTCACTTCCAAGCCCAATTCGATCTGGGAAGCAGCTTTAACTGTCCTGAAAGCTGAAAAAAAAACTGTTCTGTAAAAATAACGAGGACCTTTTCACCTGTGCAATATCAAGCTCATAAGTTCCGCCTCACCTCCTGGCCATTCAATTATTATTATTATATATATATATATATATATATATATATATATATATATATATTTTTTTTGGATTTATTTTTTTTTTTGGATTTATTTAGCCAAATCTTCTTTTCAGAGCAATTTCTATGTGCGCTTCATTTACATTTTACTGCGGCACCTATTCAGATCAGTAAAGCAATCAGGGTTATTTCTGGGTATCACCCCCCCCCCACACACACACACACACACACACCACAACACACCATTCACCCTCTTTCTCCTTCCACTGGTGGGCCAAAATTGGATTTCCCTTCAAATGGATTTGGAGGAAAGGGGGGGGTGTGGGGGTGTGTGTGTGTGTGTGGGGGGGGGGGGGGGCTGCCACAAAGAGGGAGCAAGAAGGGAAAGTCCAGCGCTCAGCAGTGTGATTTCCTGAATAGTTTGGTGGTGTGATGCCGATCGGATGATGTGGAGGCGCTAATTGGCAGGAAGAGGGAAAAAAAGGAGCGATAGATGCGGTGAAACCCATCTGCCTTCTTGTCAGCCTCGCGTCTTCTCCCCGGACAGGTCATTTTAGAAGTGGAAGAGAGAATATTGCATAATGATCCTAAGTGATCCCCCTCCATTAGAGCACAAAGCTCTGGATAAGGCTTTCATAACAGGAGTCGTACACAAAGCAGGAAAGTTCTAGGCGAAGGGAAGATGCTCCGCTCAGCATATTGCTTGTCTCAACCTTGAAAACAAATTCAAATTTAATTCAGACATGCTTTCTTCAGAACATCCCGCCAGTAACGCTGGTTATCATTTTTCTCACAAGCAAACATTCAATAGAGGCTCCTCCATTAGCAAAGGGCATCGTAAATTTTCCCTACCGATGTTTGTCTTGATAGATAGATAAAAAAATAATTTTTAAAAAAAAAGGCCATGATGAAGGGAGTTATGTCAAAGCGTGTCTGTGCAGATTAAAAATTCCTTCAACGCTGCGACATTATTATTCAACAGAGAGTGGAGTAATCTAATTTCCACTCGGATTCGGGGTTTTAACAAGGTCTCCTTGTCTCCCATTTTATCACAGGGATTCAAACAGAGCCCTCACATCTGGTGACGCCAACAACTGGCAGACAGAGACCGACGCGCTTAGATTTGGGGAGTTGGGTCAGCTCGGGGCGGAGCAGTTGGCTCAGGAGTTAAGTTTGCAGGTTTGAATCCAGCTGTCCGGGTCTGTCCAATCAAAACGGTTGATTGCCCTGCAAACATACACCTTTATTTGGATGAAGTCGAATAAATGTTTGTACTGCCAATTTCTTTCTGCACCACAAGCTTTAGTTTGTATTGTGAGGTATCAGCTTACCATTTGTGCAAAAATAAAACAAATAGCATCAGATGCAAAGTGATTAGAGGAAAAAAAAAGGGGGGGGGCAATTGGGCTGGGGTGGAGGGGGGGGGGGGTTGTGCACATGCCCAGGGGAGAGACTTTTACAAGATAAATAATAAAAGAAAGAACAAAAATAAAAAAAAGGCGCCTCCATTCCAGTGTCCTGTCCCTGAAGAACTGCAAATTCGGCCAGTCTTACAATGTGCTGTGGACACTTTGATGTGGGGGGGCTTGGGCGGCCCACCTGGACTCGTGCGTGCTCAGTAGACCACAGGAAAAAAAGCAGCAGAGGGAAGCTGAGGCCGAGGCTGACTGGCAGCTTGCTTTGCTCCCGATATTTGTTTTCACCTCCAGGGAGTAGAAGCGGGGTGAAAAGAAAAAGGCCTCGGGGCGCCTCGGCAGAGAGGAGCGGGAGAACGCCGCAGGCGAGGATGTCTGAACTCGCTGCCCGGGCTTGCTCTCAATGCTCAACGCCACGTGGCTTCAACGAAGCCGCAGCAGCCGCTGCCCGTCCGCCGCCGTCGATAATCTCCCACGTGGTCTTTTCGAGTATATTCAAGTGACTTATTTTCTCCAAAACATCCGATCTCAGCAGCTCCTCAGCGACGATGTGCATCCTCATCATCGCATGCTGCAAGACCCGAGGTGTCTCCCCACGGCTCACCGTAGCCTCACAACTACTAGACCCTTTGGTTTACCGTCGCCACCTTGCAGAGACGCGAAATGTTAGAAAATCTGCTCAACTCGAGTAGCTGAGTCCCGCAAACAGTAGACATTTTACACAATTAAAGATAACTATCAGTTTAAAATATTGAGGGAGGCATCATTTATTTCCTAATCATTTGAATTGCTCGTTTTTGTGCAAATAACCATCGTGTCTTGTCCTCTGTCAAACCTTGCCACATTCTCCACATACCAAAATGCCAGCTACGAGACCCCCCCCCCCCCCACCTGCACGCAGCCCCCCCCCCCCTCTCCGCCAGCGAACGCTCTGACACATCGCCAAAGTTAGACTGGGCCTCGGCCTCGCTCTCGACACACACGTTTTCATCCAAGCGTGCACTCACGCAAGTAGGGCCGTGCTCAGACAGCGCTCTGGAGCTTATACGGGGAGGGGGGGTGGGGTGGGGGCATAAAACAAGGCCCGGCTGACGCAGTGATACATGCTTTGCCGTGAGAAGTTACTGTAATTGGAGTGCCTTCCGAAGTCTCCGCTCCTCCTGGATGAATGGTATCAAAGCTGACAGCGTTTGCTGGGTTTCTCTTTGCCGAGCTCACGGGCCGATGCTCCGCTGTCAGCTACGCCCGCTACCAACTCGGCTTCAGAGCTGCGCTCAACACTCAAATAGTTGGTTTTTTTTTTGTTTTTTTAAAAGGAAGAGAGAAAAAAAAAACTGACACTTTAAAGCGGAACAGCTGAAATACCCCCAGTGGAACAGGTGCATGCATTTCATACATGCGAAAGTATCTGAAAGGTATGAATCTAAAGAAGAATACCGATCGCCTCTTATCATCCTTCCGCGGTAGTTTTCTTCTTGTGATGTTGCTTTCATGTCGGAAAATGCTTCCAGACCTTAATGGGACGATTTCTCACTTTCACCTATAAACAAATGTTGTATACAAGCTTTCATTTTAAAAAGAATGGGCACTTTCAAGCTTTGCCAGATGAATGTATTGGAACAGAGGCAGTAAATCCTTTCAAAGCTACATGAAGCCACACGTCTAGTGTGGTCAATGCTTCTGAAACCACAGGGTTGAGCCCCGACAGGCACAACAGGAGACAGACCCCCCCACCCCCACCCCACATGACAGGGCCGCTAATATAACTTCATGAGCGTGGGTCAGGACAGCTTTCTCAGGCCGTGTCCACACTACTATCCATTTTTTTTTTTTAAACGCATATCTTTTTCTACACCGAGCGTCTGCGCAACGCCGGAGTTTGAGAGCACTGGAAACGGAGGAGTTGGAGTTTGGAAACGCTCCCGAGGACGGAGGAGTTTGAAAAGTCCTCGTGTGTACGGGTGTAAGCGGGTACGTTTGGAAGCGATGGCGTAGACGCACGCGCTCGTTCGCTTGATCGGGGTCTGAGCGGTCACGACGTGTCCTTCCCCGACTCGTCACGCCCCTGTCACATGACCCTTTTTCCGGAAATAAACAACAACAACAACAAAAACGTATTAGTGTGGATGTCGCCTTCGCGGACTCACAGCTCAACGACTTCAGCGATTCATTAGACGCACAAAATGGTCACGCGTGAGTTACTTCACTCTCTTCACTTCTTTCAACTCTGGACTACAAAAAAATGAAATCTGATTTAAAATACCAATTAGAAATCTGTGACAATAGCGCTGCACCGTGTCTGGGGTCTCAACCTTCGCTCCACACAGTGTCCTCCCAATTGTCGAGACGAGAGAACAAAATGATCGTTCCCATGGTTACTTCTATTCAACAAGCTCATGGATGAATTATGCGAATGTGGACTTTTTTTGCAGCGTAGTGTACGTCCTCACCGGCGCCTGTAGAACACCCGCTTACCGAGGCCTCAGAAACAGAGGAATTTGATGATGGGAATGGAATCGGCAGTAAAAAATTTCGGAATATCGTGGAACTTGCCAAAATGTGAACGCATTCGTTCAAAGACGCCAGCTGAGAGGCTCGCCTACGTTTCAGCTCGCGGGCCAAACATCTGACCTGTTGGGGAGCTGCAGCCAATGAAAGCACAGGATGTTGTCGGGAAACTTGGGGGAGGAGTCGCCTGTTAGTCATCCACAAACGTGATTTAAGTCAATATTGGAGCGTTTCATCGTACACAAGGATGGTGTGTTTTGTTTTATAACTGTATGGAATCACTTTATTTGACACAATTCTGTGTTCCATCAAATTCATTTATATTCATTCAATTTTTAATTTTTTTTGAATTTCTGACAACAAAATGTACTTAAATCGTAAAATACAGAATTCAGACAAACAAAAATGTAAAAATACTGAATTTGGGGAAAAATTAAACGGAATCTAGAATAAAATGTAAAACATATTTTTATAGGGGCCCCGTTTTGAAAACTTTTAAAAACATCTGCAAACCAGAATTTCTTTCAAATATATGCCGTCTTTGCGTGACCATATCACAGAAGACACTTGCAGACATGCACACACATTACCATACTTTTCTCTCTCTCCCTGCTCCTCAATTACACATCCATCCTCCCACAGCTCCAGCTGTTCCCCTTAAGCGACTTAGCATGGTAACTATGGTAACGCACACCACCATACTGGACTTCTACTGTCATCCCCCTCATTACCATCATGGCCATTGTGGATGTTGAGATTGCGGGACCCTCTCCCAATCTTCTCATCCTCGGCCCCGATTTGCATAATGTGAAGAATGGTGTCGGCGCTGAGCGGGGGGTTGGAGGAGGAGGAGGGGGGAGGGGGGGGGACAAGCTGGCTGGGTTTCATGCTCGACTGAAAAATGATCAGCAGATGTGAAGCTCGGTAATTGAAAAAAGATGGAAACATGGCGACTGGAAAGGTGAGAGCACCGTGTGTGTGTGTGTGTGTGTGTGTGTGTGTGTGTGTGTGTGTGTGTGTGTGTGTGTGTGTGTGTCTTGTTTGCTCCCAGGAGCTTTTTCCATCTCCTCTTGACTACCAGCATTGACAGATATACTTTTAGATTTTTTTTATCTTCCTCTCTTGTAGGTGTGTGTGTGTGTGTGTGTGTGTGTGTGTGTGTGTGTGCGTGCCCTGGATGACCTAAAGAAGTTTTCCCTCTCCACTTCCAGCTTCACGCTTCACTGTCTCCTGGGGGGCGGCGTCATTGGCAGCCGCAGCCAGAGGGAACGCTTGAGCTTGTAAAGAACAATGTACACCAAGCTGAGATTGGAGAGGTCAGCCTGGTGGCCCGAGGGGGCGTGTGTTTTCCATTTATCCTTCATTCAATCAGCTGCTCTCGTTGCGATTGATATTGGTCTTGCGAGAAAAAGGGCTCACGAACGCGGTTGGGAAAAAAAGTCCAAGGGGGGAAAACACTAAATGTAGGTACATTAATTGCGAGGAAACAATT
Source organism: Ophiodon elongatus (assembly GCA_016806645.1). Lineage (NCBI taxonomy): Eukaryota > Metazoa > Chordata > Actinopteri > Perciformes > Hexagrammidae > Ophiodon > Ophiodon elongatus. Next base: position 2,113,196 of record JACSYO010002134.1, read on the forward strand.
TAGACCAAAACAGTCTTCTCCAACCTCTCCCCTTGGAGCCGACAATTAGTGGAAGACCGGGATTAGACGAGGAAATGCTTGGCATGCTGGTCTATATACAGCACACATACAGCAGACGTGAGCGTGCCTAAATCTGATCTCCCACACATACTGGAAATAGACTATATTCCAAAGCGTGCATAATAAAGCCAAATATAGCTTCTATACATGCCTGTTTACCTTAGTGACAATTGGTGCAATTTTTTTTTTCCGCATCATTTTATACAAGTGAGAGTGGCTGACCTACTTCTACATTGCTTCACCACAAATCTGAATTGATATGATTGGGGTGGGAATATATATATTTTTTTTTTCTTATACTCAGCCATCTCTCTTGCCACTGCTGGTGTGAGGTCAACACTCCGAAGGTGTGTATGATTGGTCCAGTTGGGTAATAAACTACGGTCTGAATACACAGCAGTGCAGAGTATTCTGCAGGTATCAAAAGAAAAATGAGCCTAAAGTGGACTTTACAACAATAATAAAACCAAAGCTGACAACACTTTCCTAAAATCAAAAGTAAGACATTATTTTTGGTCACACCAGGAAAATTGACAGATGGAGTAACTACCATCCTGGCCATAAAAAGGACACAAAAATAAATACATAAGTGATCCAGCTTCAAACGTGCTGCCAAATGTCCATCATCAGCCAAAGTACATTCAGTCCCAGAATGCCAAGTGGATACCTGTGGTGGAAAACAATCCTCTCGTACTGTCACCGTAAGAAAGACCTTCTAACTAGAGTGTCCGCACAATTTGGAAAATACTATCTGTTTGACGTCCGGCAATCACAAGCTGGCTTTGAACTACAGAAGCGGCCATCATCTTCTGTGACCCATGTGGAAAGAAATACACAGTGCTTATTTAAAATGTAGAATGAAGCTCCTCAAATGTTGTTTCAGAGGCCTTTGCAAAGCAGCAAGGGACATTCCTTGGAGCAGAAGGTCGGCTTCCTTCATCCTCGTTTGATGCTGACCGCTCATATCTCTCTCTCTTTCCTTCTACTTTTCTCATTTCCCTCGACATTCAACTTCATTTACTCAACACTAAAGCTCTCGCCCATACCGTCTCAGTGTAGCTTCCCAAGGCTTTCTTTCCCCTCATGTATAAACGCCATCCTACACATTTTAAGTACCTGAGAGAGGAACTTTGAAACAACCTGACCTTTAATTAACACCATGTGGAAGAGCCCTACTCACTCACGTTACTTCTCCCATTAGGCCAGCGCAGTTATCTTCATCATTAGCTACCTATGGTATGCAGAGTGCCTCCCGATCGTCCCAGACGTGCTTCCCTGTCAAACTAGTGATGTATGAAGCCAGTTTGTACCCCCAACCTGTGAAGAACATTATGGCCATCCCACTCTGAAGAGCACATTATTTCTGATAGGACTGCTTGGCTTGCCCTGATGAGACTTGTTCTGATAGATGGACTCAGGCTTGTAGTTTTGGCAATGAGATGAGGGGGGGGGTGGGGGAGGGGGGGGAGAAGGGCGGGGGAGACCTGCATTAGCTGTGGACAACTTTGTGGAAGGTAACAGTTCAAAGTACAGTTCAAAACAAATGAGCTCTAAGAGGTGCGATAGAGAGGGACTCGTTAGTCCTAAATGGGTCTAATAGCGGTCCAAGTAGTTTTCAGTCTGGCTTCGGGCATTAGTTCCTCTCAGCATGAGGAGAATGTCTGCCAGGTTGGACGCCGACGGGCAACGACATCCATCCGACTGCTGCGGAATGAACATTTCAAAAATGTAGACGCACGGCTCGAAGCCCGCAACACACTCTCTGAAGTGTTTCAACCACAGGCTGTACACGAAGGACGGACACGACAACCTCCCCAACCGGGAAGCCGGCGGTTGACAGCTGCGATTGTACGCAGAGTCGGAATGTGGGGCGGCTTTGTGACTTTAGCTCTCCAGAACCCGCGATTGTCCGTTTCAAACACAAACTGTATAAAGATCTTCATACACAGCGGCTAACTGTATATGAAGGTACGGTGGTGCTAACGTAGCAGCTAGGTCTCTCTCATGCTAACCAGCTGGGGCCGTGCTCGGCTCGTGATGGGCAGCTTCGCTTTTGTACGGTGGGAGGAAGTGGAAACGGGTCGTCAATCTATAGATACTGTGGTTTAATAAAAAAAAAAGCAATGTGTTGATATTCAATGTCAGACCAGCCCCATTTCAGATATTTAAGACTAATAGCTGGTGTTGCACCGACCGAAAAAGCTGCAACATTCAAAACATGCAGATGCATCTTCGGGTCGCACCAAGTGAATTAACACTTGGTTATGCCCTTCCATTTATTTGGATGCATGTATTTTCACTGACTTAGCTAAAGGGAGCCCAACGTTCCGGGTGTTTTAATCTGAATAGTTACAATGTGTGCTACAACACTACTTACAAATTCATCATCATGGGCAGATGAAATTAATTTCACAAGAGGCTGTGTGTGTGGGTGAATGGTGTTCAACTCGAAACACCAACCAGGGACCGGTCCCAATCTAGGACCAGGTCCACGTCATTAGTACTTAGTTATAATACTTGTACTATATCGCGTCAGAGAAAGTTGGCCCGAGGAAAGCCAAAACCACAAAACACTTCCTTCTAGTTAAACACACCGTTGGCTCCTTAACGCCCAATAACAGGTTACTGTTCACACATTGCACATCTACAATCCTACCGTACTTACTGAACCCAGCTGCACACACACACACACACACACACACACACACACACACACACACACACACACACACACACACACACACACACACACACACACACACACACACACACACACACACACACACACACTCAAGCAGGGCGCTTGTTTTTCCAAGCTGTACGAGGGCCTGATGACATTTTGATGCAAATCCCATCTCGAGTCCAAACGGATAACTCGGACAATCTCTTTGCCTCACACGTCTCCTACGGCTGCCCATTGAGCGGTTAGGGCAGTTGAAGGTCATGAGTTTCATTGAAGGAAAGTACCGTGACTTCTTGAGAAAAGGGAGAGTGGCTCCTCTCACTTGTCCCCCCCCCCGCAGAGATTTGAACTTTCAGTATTGAACCACTCGCTCATGTTCCTGATACAGTTGGCCCGAGCCTATGGGCACATTTAACATTCTACTCTGACAAAAATTTGCAATGCAAATAGATCCGCGTCTTCAATTTATTACCCGTGGTGTGATAAACACAAGAGACAAAACGGATTTGAAAAAAAAAAAAAAAAGAAGAAAAAAAAAGCCTCTTATTTCTTTCTGCATCGGTGGTGATATCTACTTTAATTAGCACGATCAGGAGCTGTATCAAGTAATCGGGGAAGAAACGGGGGGCGGGATAAATTATGTGAGACCATTTTTCTCATTTCTCCTGCCTTCACTATACGTGTATATATTAATACAGCTGCCAACAAATTATTATATCTTACAAAGTACTCACAAGCCACTTAACTGAGCCCTTAACAATCGGTCTCTGAAATGAAGAAGCCTTCATCCAGGAATAAATGTCAGGCTGCCGTCCTTGAGGCTCGGACGAGCGGTCCGTGCCTCTGTCACCAGCCCGAGGCGGGCGAGACACATCCATCCTAATAAAAGTGTTGGGAGTGGCCGCTCGCATCCTGCTGTTGATCAGCTCCGCATTGGCACCCGCCCGGGGACCGGGACAACCCAGACGGGACACTTACGTTTCGTTTCTCCAATTGGAGGTCACGATAACGCCGGGGCTGAAACGAGTGAGGAAAGGCTCTGCCTGGCGTCAGAGATCTGATCAGAAACATCACTAGAGACTGGTACATAAAAAGAAAAAGAAGGGGGAAAAAAAGGAAAACATAAACATATCAATCATTGCCCGTGAGCATACTTATAACCTACAGAATCCGACGATGTTATTGCTCACATTGTGTACAGAAGGATACACCATTACCAGTCCCCAGTAGAAGCATGGGGATTTTTTTTTCGTGCCTAGTGAAGTGAAGAAAAAAAAAAAAAAAAAAAAGAGTCCTCAGCTGGCAAAATGTAATTGTGTCCCTGACTATAATTGCTGTCCGTGCAGCAGGCCGGTGACTAAAGAAGAAGAGAACACACACACTTCCCTTATAAACCGGTGTTACATCCCTCGTTAGCCTGGAAAGAGGAACACAACATGGACAAATATATTTTTTAAAAATACTGGAAACGTAATGGAAACGCGGCACAGTGACCTGGGTAACTGCTGGATTTGAATATTCCATCACCTAGGCTACCGCCCCCCCCCCCCTCCCTCCCACCACCACTACTTCAGCTGAAGTCAGACACGCAGCCTACTTGTGCAGTTCAAGCTGTGCATCGAGTGAGAGCGTATTCAATGCAGGTAGTGATACATCTCATGGTTTTAATTACATCTGGGTTTCATTTCCATAGCTCATTGGTGTGTGTGAGGTGTGTGGGGTGTGTGGGGTGTGTGTGGCTTAAGACTGTTCCTCTTGTGGCCGGGCCCCATTTCTAAAAAGGCAAACAAAAAAGAATCAAATCAAAAGATTCTAAATCCGTCTCTGCTGTTCACGAGATCTGTTGGGGGATTTCAACGTTTTCAGCAATGGCAGCATCCGAGGGTTTATTGGAAACGTGGTCTTTTATTTCAAGGAAAATAAAAACTAATAATGTTTCGAGGCAAATGATGACTCACCTGTTCGTGTGCCGAGATGTTCAGCCACATCAAACTTGAGCGAGTACCAGGGCTGCTCATTTAAAATACGCCCTCCGGTAGTTCAGGGGCATCCAGAGCCGTAATTATTCCGCTGCTGGATTGCCAGTTTTCCTCCGTGGTCATTAGCTAGACGGCACAATTCAACGCCTTCGTTTTCTACAACGTGTGAATGATAACGCGGTAGAGCCGCGGTACAAATGAAGGTTCGTATTCCGATATCCAGTATTATGGTACAACGTCTTAGAACATGGAAGGAATTATGTCAATGTGCAATCATCCGAGCAAACCTACAGCGGCATTAACAGCACTGTTGTTGTTTCTGCATTTGCCCAAACCAAAGGCTGTGATTGTTAGGGCTTTCCACTGCCAGCGCTCAGATTATTCGACAACACGACCATTTTCATTAAAGACTTTATTCTAATTCTGACCGCGGGGAGGCACTTGTATTCCTACTTGAGGTTTCGCTCCAAGTCGAATAAATAAATAAAAAAAAAAAAAGCACATGTGAATAAAAGACGGCACAAATGTTCAAACACAACACTGCGTGAGCTCACACCACCACCCTCATTAATGAATGCAGTGAGCACCTTGGACCGGCCGAGTGTTGCGGCCTCCTCTTGTAGACCTCATTGATCATTTCAGAGCGACTCGGTGGGCGATGAAAACGTTGAATTCATATCACGTTGTTTACCCGCAAGGCAGAGCACCCCGAAAGGCCGGCAGAGCTAAAACAGTACAAACGAGGGAACGCTAACGGCCACTCCTCCGCTATAGAGCCGGCGTTTGACCAGCTGCAATTGTGCGAATAAACCAAACTAGCTCACCGCGTCGGGCCGTTTATCATCTTCAGGAGGGTGGAGGGGGGGGTCATGTGCATTATTAGCACATGATCAGTGTTTAATAGCGGGGCTATATAAGCATATCAGACCTTCTCCTCCTGTGTGCTTGTACATTAGCTCAAACTATGCTGGAGTGTCTACTGAAGGACTTCTGTCAGACTAAATGTTGCCACGGTGGCTCAGAGGGTGTGTCAGAGTCTCACTATTGTTTCCTGGGGGCCGACTCTGGCCCTCTTCCTGTTGAGCAGGAGGGGGGGTGGGGGGGAGTCTAACACCACTGTTGTTAAGTAGAAAGTTGCATATTCACAAATGGTGCTGTGAATCTTAGCCCCAGAACGTTTTTGGTCGAGTTCCCTCATTCGGCCCTTTTGCCCCCCCACCCCCCCCGCCCCCCCACCCAAAAAAAAAACTATTCCCAGGCGTCAGCCTGGAGATATCGGCCGCTCCGCCTCAACTGTTTTTTTCCACAGACATTCGGGGGAATATAAATGACATTGTATAGCTTTCCAACGGGAACAAGATATGCAGCTTGTTTTAAAACACAGCCACCTCTTTCCTTCTTTCTGGAGTATTCTGCCACAGGTGCCGGCACACTTCAAAGCTCTCCGATAGCGGGGCTTATGAATATTTTAGTAACGGGCTACAACGTTCAGCTCCGAGGGCGCGCCATCAAACTTCAAAACTGTACAACACCTAGGAGCTCCTAAACGGACACACTGGTGTAAGTCAAG